>CM077665.1:538512534-538530034 GCA_039707655.1 Elymus sibiricus | reverse complement strand
CCAAGGTAGCAAACAAGTCCAATTCCGGGCGAAATGGGGTTCTCTTTTATTTGCCAAGTCAGGCAGGATAGTCAAGTAAGAAAATAGACCATAAGCCATCCTTTATCTTTTTTTTCTATGAAAGGAACAATAAATAGCTCATAGTTTCCTTGCAACTGCCCTAAGAGTTGTTCTTCTATCATCAGCGAGAGTTTACTTTGCTGTCGATGCAGGCAATAATAGATAGATTTCTGTACATAGCTGGGCCCAGGCTAAGAACTAAATAATAAATGGATTCCTCCCCCTTTAGCATATGCTTATGTAGCACTCCTATTTTCAATAAGCTTATGGGCAAATACTAGAATATGCTTTTCTCCATTCGGAGATTTATATTCTTTCTCCTTATTTTGGAAAATAAGTTTTTAAGCAAGTGAGCAAGCCATACCATTCATCCTCCACCTCCTCATCCATGAAGTCCGTTGACTTTCTTTTTCCGGTAAAGGCAGCATATGCCCTAAGAGCCTATTTTTCCACATCAAGAGGAAAGTCCCACACACAACCCCAAAAGAATAAACTGGATGGACCCCTATTCGCGCGCCTATGGACCGATGGTTCCCAACTAGTAACTAGTGCCCCCCTATAGACCACTCCTATGTAACTCCAACAGAAAAGGGAGAAAGAATATAAATGGAATATTATGGGCTTGCTCACCCTAAGCAACTGAAGGAAACTCGTATAGAAATACAGGTTTTGCTTCCGCATAAGAAAGGTCGCTACAAAGCTGGCTCACAGCAGTTCTCTCCCCTAGAGTGTAAAATCATGGATGGAGCTTGATGCAGCAGCCACTAGATTCCTACCTTTAGTGCTTGCCAATGGATGGTCCTTCTTTCCCTTCTGATACATAAAAACGATTTATTGGCCTTCTCACTAGTGGTCTCAATCCTTGACTCCAGTATTTATCTCATATCAGGTGCCCTACTCCTTTTTATAGATAGATGCGTCTGGAGACTGATAACGCTTGTGATCTCTTTCTTTTTCTATTGGTTAAGGAATGCTAATAATGAAATAACTGATAGAGCTGCTAATGGATTTCATGTCCCTCTTGATCTCCATTCTCATTGGACGTTTTGACTTAGTAGCTATGTGATTTTTCACTTTGATCCGCGTACTTTATTTCTTCTTTCACTACTTCCTTTCGTCTCTCTTCTTCGGGCCCTGTATTGGGAACCATTCTTTTCCCGGTTCCCATTAGAATAGCATTCCTTCCATTCTGCCAACCAACCATATCTCTTATCCCTAGCTCGGCTCTTTTAGAACCAATTTCCATCTTTCCACTGACAGCTGCGAAGAGCTCCCCTTCACTAGGTATGGTTGTTTTTGGTTCATAATGGTGGTCTAGGAGAACCCGAAACTAGAGCACACACGGGATATGCATTTTTTTCTATGGTTTGTGATTGTTGCAACCACCTGTCTCTCTTTTTTTTTACTTTATCAGATATTTCATAAAACGAACTCTCTATGGATCCCCACCATAGAAGGGCAACAAGAGCTAATGGACTCAGTTAGGGCAACAGATGATAACGACTCGTCAGGTTCGAACTGACATTATTTATATACTAAGACCTATATTCCATGAAGGAGTCGTGAAACTTCTGTTAGGTTCTTATCTGAGATTCCGTCTATACGGAGCATATGTTGGCTTAGAATTGCTCGGGAATTCATTGATAGTGACTTTTGAAGTTCTAGGTTTTCTAGTCTACTCCTCTTTTTTCTCGATCGAGCCGCTTTCCCTCATTCTACTCGTCCAGCCCTCTTCACGAACTTGTACAATCAATGCCACAAAGATAGCAAACTCGATTATCGAATATATAAGGAAAGGGGCGATGGTTTGGCACCAGATATCCGGGGGTGTGGAAAGAGCAGCTGTGAAAAGCGGAAAAACCATCAAAAAACGACGATTGCTCGTGAAGGTTTCCATAGAAAGACCCCTTGGTTCTGGCAAACAGATCACAATTACAGGTACCTGGGAGCATACAGATGGAATTAACAAAATACGAACAGTTAACATAATATAGTCATAGATCTTAGGTTGTAACTTGATCATGAGCGAATTTGTTGATGTTGCACCCACGAAGTATGGAAAGTGCCAAACATTGGGAACTACCCGGGGAGGAGTTAGGAGCAGGAACAAGGAGAAGCGAGAACCACTTAAATGGAGGATTCTATTGTATTTCTGCCTTTGTTCCCCATAGCAACTGGGGATCGAAAAGCACCAAATTTGATGACTTATTAAGGGAAAGATGAAGTAAGAGCATGCTATTGAAGACGTTGCAACATATGTCGGGGGGGGCCTCCGTTGATTGTGTACAAACAAAATACGAGTCCAAAGGTAGGGTAATAAAGGGTTTAGCTAATGGAGAAATTGACTCTACCGGGAACCAGTAACGCGTAAACCATGTCAAACCAAGACCGATCAATATACGAACGGAACGGATTCGAACTTCTCCAAGAAAAGTTTCCAGTGCGAAATTCAAAAAAATGAGTAATTCAAAGGAAAAATGAATTTGAGGCATGCGCCGGACTGAAGAGACTGATTCCTTTCTCCGGGACCATTTCTTTGTTTGCGTCAGAGAATCCCGCACCCTGTTTGCAATCAATGGAAATTAACATTGCTCAAGACCCCGAGAAGGCCCTGATAGAAGTGGGACCGTCTCTTCTGAGCTTTGAAGACCCTTTTCCATTTCCGTAATTCCTTTACGACAAAATCCTCTGCTAATCCCCCAGCACGCAGTTGTCCAACCTGGGTTTTTAGATAGTGGTTGATTGCCCTGGATTCATAACTACTACCCTCGCCCCCCCCCCCCAACATCTTTTTATTACGATTCGCTCATTTTGAAGGTTCGTTCTGCTTTTGGTCTTCAAGAAATTCAGAATATTTCTGAATTCCCATTTTTGCGCTGGGTCAAGCGTGTCCCCCTCCAGAAAATCCGTAATGGGATCGTCCTGAGCAGGCGGGGCGTCCTGAGCAGGTGGGGGTCCAGAATCAATTCCAAAGTCCAGTGCCAACTTCATGATCAAAATCAACTATCACCTTCTCCGGACTCGACCTGGAACTTCTTTCACTTTAATATGCCTCGTTCAATGAGAAAGCATCTGATCGAAGAGCAGCACTAAAGAAGCACGCTAGACTTCCTACTTTGGGGGTTTTTAAGGTGACCGATGCCTTTCAAAAGTGTGCTTTGGGCCCATCCTTAGTACTTGACGCAGAATGGAGCTAGTTCTCCATTTTCAAAAGCGGATTCGGTGGTTCAAGAAGTAGAATTATGCATAGATTGCTGAAAGAAAGACGAATAAAGACGAATGGAAAGGCCTGTGGACATGACCAAAACAAGGGCTAGTAGCACTTTTCTCAGGAATTGCACCTGCAGACAGAGGAAAAAGGGTTTTCATCTCGCGAAGAATCAGCAGTTGTGTTGTATATTGACTAAGCTAAATACCATTTTCACTACTTTTGGCCACAGGCGAGATAGAGTTTTTTCTTGAAATTGAGTTCGGACCGATTACTCATAGAAAATGACTACAAAGCAAGGCGAAAGCATGGAGAATTCAATACTGACGAGAAGGTATTAGTTAGTGGGTGCAAACGAGCTTTTCCAACCAAGCTAGCATGTGATTGGGATGAAATACTTTTGGGCGGGGCATTACCGATACTAAGATGAAGTTCGAAATGAGAAAGGGCTTCGAGCCTCATGCTTTCCTGTTTTATTTGGTTGGGAAATGGCTCTTTCCTGATCTCTTTTTGAAATAATTCTATCTCTGTTTGCTAAGTATGTCAATTTCTCCTTAGTAACAAGGCCAAAACCGGGGTTTTACAAGTTTTGACTCATTTTTGACCCGTTTGGATCATCCCGATCGTGCCGCCATGGAGTCTTATCTTTGTCTGGCTCCGATCTCTGGAAGCGATCAAACTTCTTCTGCGGGTTATTCTTCTACTGCTTATTGCCGGACCCTTCTTTCCTCTTATACGGATTGGGAAAGTATTTCTATTATACGTATATTCTTAAACACATAACACCTTAGGCGCACACTTTATTCGGACAGTGGGGCACGATGCTCTAAAAGAACTTATTGTAAAAAAACATAGCGGTAACGGCTGTTTTAGAAAGCACCTCTTCCTTTCCTGAAACTCAAACAACCTACTAGGCTACTAAAAGGCTAATCCAGACGAAGAAGATAGCGAGAAAACGACTCCTCAAGCCGAAGTAAGGGCGGGACCATCTTCTTTTCTGACCGTTTGGAGCTGCTCACAAGGCCTAAACCTTCCTGTAATCCCTGGAGCTTCGTCAGAGCCTTTTCCTTCCCCACAGGCAGAGCTCAACTTACCTTCACCACAGCTATAAAATAAGGAGAATCAGCTCAAGATAAAAGGGCTCGCACTCAATTGATCCAGGTCAACACTTCCTGTATCTGGTTTCGGCTTTATTTTGACTCCTTGTAGGGGCTCATGACAGTCCTGTAGGGGATCCAAAGGCTTTCGAGCAGTAGCGGCAGCGGGGCGGGAGAGTTGGTTATTCAATTGATCCTCTGATGTTGGCCCTTCTGCATCATCCAGCAAGTCTCGGAAGTCTGAGCTATTAAGGTGCGGTTGACGGATAAGAGGCCTTCGATATGTTAAGGGAGAGAGGGGAGAGTCATTCCAGAGTTGGGTGGGAATCGTTGAAAGAAATTTGGATTTTCCCTGAGGTACGATAGCGTCTGAACTAAAGAAAGGGAATATGGAAAGTGAATGTGGTAAAGGATACCAAGAGTAGGTTCCCTGAATGATTTTTAGGCGTCTTTTCTTTGAACAAATAAATCTATAAAGAAAATTGGATGGATCTTCCACCTATGCTATGAGTGAATCTTATCATCACTGGCGAGTGGTATCGTATCACCGTCTTCGTCCTGAAAACATCTGCAGAGCTAAGCCAGTGAAGGCTTTGACACTACTTATATTCGCTACAAGTATTACACTCGCTTCGCTACACTCTTCTCTTATGCTTCGCGCTTCGCATAGGCTAAATAAGCCGCTCATCCCTGGCGAATCCTACCCACATAGGAATGCGGAACCATCGGGGAAAGGCAAAACATATTCAATCCCAGGAGAGAAGTCACTGGTTCGATAGGACCAGGGAGAGGACCCTGATCACCTTGCCAACGAATTCAAGGCCTTAGGAAAATCATCCTACAATGGACCGTAGGGACTGAGAACGAAGAAGACATAAAAATAAGGTTAGGGGGGATAAAAAGAAAACCTCCTCCCATTCAAAGTCGTCTTCAAGTACATTTTTGATTCTTTACCGAGTATGGATGGATCAACTATAGGTTCGAGTTTAGCCAAGATACGTACACGGCAAAGTGTATGAAAATCCAAGAGAGAATCATAAATCTAAAAGCTAGGAAGGAGAAGACCGGGTGATTGAATATGACTTGCTAACAGATCCTACTCTTCCTTAAGCGCTAGTTCTATTCACGATGGTTCAGTTTCGAGAGCAGCTAAAGTAGTTACCTAATAAGATAGATAAATATTCCATGATCTACGATTATAAAAATCTTCTTATAGAAGTCTAGTTCTTTCTTCTTTTAGAAAAGGAAGTCTTGCTCTCCTTTCTTGCCGCTACTTGCGTTGCGAGCCAATCTTCAAACTATTACGGAGAAGTCGTTCACTGATTAGTTGCTTGAACGTGGAAATATTTCGGCATATCTGCTCTTAGGTTAGTACGAGAACTCGACTCTACTCGTGCTATAGTCGAGGATGTACTTATACTACCCTAAAGAGGGATCAATTAATGGGGTGCATTTTTCTTAGGGCAATTCTAGGCAAGACCTTGAATCACAGGGTTTGTTCCTGGCAACCCAGCATTCTTTATCTTGGCGTAGATTGGTGTGATGGGACGGATGCCGTGAAAAAGCTTTTTTCTTTGACCGGAATCAACAGGTGTGAACCCATCTAGAATGAGTCAAACATAGGGGGAAGGGCCTCCTGGCAATATCCGGCATACTAGTAATCGATTATTTGGCCTTTTGCGATCGAACAACCTATGAAAAGTTGTAGCCTACATAACCTACCTACCCAGACCAAGGGAAGAAGGTATCAGATCACTGTAGTTCTAGACCCCTTTTTTCAAATAAAGGAAGTGACAACGTTTTCCCGAAGAGGTTGAATCAATAGTAAGAAGATACCACCCAGGCACAGAATCCGAAATAACAATCAGGAATAGGACTAGGAGAACGAGGTCTAATTTACGGAGTAAAGCTGTAATTGGGCTTAGTGCTCCGATTGCGCCTTAGGACTAGGACTGATAGGTAAATGCCCCTTACTCAACCAATGAAGGCGGGTAGGGCTTTTCTTTCTTTTGTTTAGGATTGGCAAGAGGATGGCTGCCTCGGCTTCAAAGCTGTTAGAGAATGCGCTCTTATCACTACAGGGACGCGGGAGAAATTCCTCGAAGGTAGTATTAAAGGGATGGGGCATTACCGGTGTTAGCGACGAAGGGATTGTTTGCAAGAGAAGGTTGCCCTGTTAAGATATGAACAAGGGGCATGCCACGCATAATAGTAAAAAAAGGGCAGAGAAGAGGATTGAGGGACAGAAGGAGCTGGAGGCCAACAAGGAATAGAATAAGCTGTTCCACTCGTAGCTCTTCTTGTTTTTTTAAAGCTTAACTCACATTTCGGGAGCGGATGCTGCTCGAGCTAAAGATATGCCCCCAACTCTTGAACAGCTCTCACTTGCCTTGGCCGATAGCTTAGATGACCGACCGTTAGGCATGGTTACCAATGATTTAACAGTATATATCTTGTTTGGTGAGCCAACCGGCTTCACCCGAGGATGAAGGTAGTAGAACAAAGAGGAGCCGCATCTTTTTCTGGCCGGAGAGGAATCAAGGTCCATCTCATTAAGGCCGAACATTTAGTCTCGTTCCCGATAACAATAGGGAACATCTGGTCTTGTTTGGTTTTTCTTTCAAGGATTTTGTCTTTCTTGCAATTCTGCGAACTTTGAATGCATCATTTCCTCCATTTCTCGGAACTTATCGCGGAATCTAGGCCCACTAGGACTCAGCGGGATTTCTGGTAAATCAAGCTCTCTCAGGGGTGGAAGCCAGCCCCCACTACTCGATGTTATCACTCTGCAGGATTCGACAATGGATTTGTCTTCCTCAGTCTCTTCGAACTTTTCCAATCCTGCTATTTTCCCCCAGTCTTCTTGAGTAATATGATCCCTGAGGGTCAATCCTTTCCCTTCCCCCCTTTGCCCTTTCAAATGAGAAAGAACTACCAATGCAAAAAAATGAAATGAAATGAACAATTGCTACTTCTTTATTAAATTACACCGAAAAGAAAGTCTGTAAAAAACAAGAGCCAACCTAAAACTTAACTACCCCTTGCCCTCCCACTGCACCCTTCTTTCAATCCAAAAAAAGGAAGAGCGCACCAAAAAAAAAGAATCCAGAAAAAACTCCGCAACTTACGCTCTCATTGCAGCGGCACCTGTTAAAGTGGCGGCAAGAAAGAAAAGACCAAAAAGAAGGTTTTTTTAATACCTCTGATGAACCGAACCAAGCAGTCTGATCATCCTTGCCCGTCCCCCTCTTCTGTCAACCGTTGAAAGAGCATAGCCCAGGAATGAACCATATCGATCCAAGGTTGCAAGGAAAGAAGAAAGGTAAACCAGACCATAGGAATCTTCTGATGAAGTCAATCAGAGAGGACGGTTAGGTTCTTTGTTGCCTCATCTGCTTAGCTTATAGAATTACACGGTTTATCACGATAGACATTCCAATCAATGGTTGGATGATCAATACCATCGAACTATTCCATTCCACTGCTGAATGACGGAAACGGAAGCTTTTTCTTACTGATGGACTGATCCTGGGAGTTTAGACTGACGGTTAGATGGTTGTTCGCTTGTGTGCTTATTTTCCTTCCCCACTCAAAAACAAGTGTTACAGAATGTTCTTCAATTCAAATAGGTATGATCCCGTCCATCCTTCCAGAGCTAGGCACCTGCTTCAGAATGAGAATCTTCGACAGAGATCGTTCCTTTAGTTTAGCAATCAATTAGATCCATATTGACTTAGCTTGAAGCATGGCTTGCCGTTTCGAGGCTCGATGCTACTCTTGGGAACATTATTGATACGTTGACTTTCAAGCATCTCGTAGTTGAGCGGTACTGCCATCAACAGTACCAAGATGGAAAGGGACTGCTGAACATGGATAGAACGAGAGTCGAACTCGCATGTCTCTCTTTTCCTGTTAGTTAGGAAAGAAAGCCGATATAAACAGCTCCATATTAGCGAATTGCCTCTGACTACTCTTCCCAGGCTGGTCAAACTATAGGATTCCCATTCACTTAGTAAACTTATTGGACAGACGGGTCAACCACTTGACCGAGGAGAGTAAGGTTCGTCACCACAGTCCCGATAGAAGGTCGAGTTTAAAAACAAACCGAAGACAAAGCAACAAATGAAAGGAAGGACGGCTCGCTTCGCTTTACAACCAGGGCGGGTCTCGCTGCCGGATCAATGCGCAGGACGCACGATCTACAAACAACAATAGAGAGAGCCAACCAAGAACGAAAGAACCTGGAAACAAACCCGCGAGCGAATACCAAACAGAGCAAGAAGGAGGAAGAGCCGAAGGCGGCTTACTAAGCGAGAAGGCTCCAAGCAATAACGCATTAGAAGGGAGCTTGCTGCTTTGCAACCTAAGCGGTATAGCTAAGCTTACTCATCAAGGGCCGATAGATAGAGCTGCTCTTGTTGCTAATGGAGAAAGATTGGAGTGAAGTTTAGTATGCTTTCTAAGATCAGAGGAGGAAAAGAATGAAGGTGTGGGCGGGAAGGAGGACGCTAGGCCCCCTCAATGTGTATTCGACTACTCATTACGGAACCACCGATTGATCCGATTAGACTTCCCGCGGGGTAGCGCGGGGAACTTGCTGAATCAACTCCTTGGAATCGGAGGCCTGACTGAGGGTCAATCCTATGGTAACCTCAACCTAGGAATGCCTGTTTCACTTCCTTGACAGAGCCAACTGAGATGCTCTGTCTCGATGTTGACCTAACATGGATTGATTCTAAATTATGAATCCAAAATCCTGCTCTCGCAAAGGATCCGCAATAGCTGTGTGTACTCGAGGACTCTTAGGGAAAGAAAAGCACTTTTCTGTCTCAGCAGTTAGACCGGCTATGGGTGGGTTGGTTATATACTGTGCCTTCCTTCTTCGAACCTTTTGGTATGTATTGCCCCCTAACTATAGATCAGATCCACCGGACCAGAAACTCAATTCCGCACTGCTGCTGAGTCGTCGGACTTATCCACCTCAGGGATTCGTGGAATTTCCGTTTTTGAATTGCATTGGGGGAAATCTACCAAAGCTAGGCAGATAGATAGACTCCTTTCCCACTGCTAAGGGAGAGCAAGAAACTAAATCAAATGATTGTTTTTTTTCACCAGCGCCCTTTTTTTGCGGGTACTAAGAGTCCTCTCACTACGAACCAGCAGACATCATCATCTGGCTGGGTCTTGCCGGTATCAACAACGAGAAAGAAGAACCAAATGGAAACAGCAACTAACTATGGCTCTTGGCCCAGACAACGTCTTAGGCATAGGGGAGATCAAAACAAGAAGTCACGCCTAGACGACGACGCCCGTCCTGGGCTGCAGTAAGTAGATCGAGAGGTCGTTCCGCCCCTTGTCCCCGAAGATGGGTAATATGTTCTCATACAATGTTGCTCCAACTTTTTTCTAGAGAGCCTAGCTGGCTAGCGATCCCCACTACTAGAAAAAAGGCTATTAGTGGCGCACCTGTTTTTGCTATTAATGGCGCACTATAGGTGCGCCACTATTAACACGCCATTAGTAACAAATAGTAATGGTGCACCTCTAGTGCGCCATTAGTAATCCAGATAGTAATGGCGCACCTCTGGTGCGCCATTAGTAATCCAGATAGTAGTGGCGCACCACCTAGTGCGCCATTGATAGTTCTCCTAGTGCGCCACTAGTAATGCTGCTGGGGGGCCCTGGTAACCCTACAGGTGTGCCACTAATATCCATACAGGTGCGCCACTGCTATTTGGAAGGGTGCGCCACTAAAGTGCAGGATGGTGCGCCACTACTATTAATTCAAGCAAAGATTATTTTTTGCTTTTCTGGTATTTGCACAGATTACAAAATACAATATACAGCACAGAATAATATGCACAGAATATTCAACCTGATAAATAGATAAACTCCCATTTATACAGTACAATACAGCACCACAATTAGTCAAGTATAAACAGCACATATATAATACAATTCGTCACATTAGTCCGAATTCAAAATAGTGAACAAAGTTCAAACAGTAGATAAGTTTAGGTCTCGAGACCGAGTAGCGAGTTTGTCGTCACATTACAAAGTCGATATCATCTAAATAAACTACCATCACATAGAAGAGAGCTGCAGTCACAATGATCAGCAAGATCTGATAGGATGTCCTTGTCCTTTGCCTGGTCAGGAAGATCAAAACATTTAACAGTGTAATGGTGAAAATTTTCATGTGTTCTACTTCTAACATGACATTCCAAGCAAAACATTTTGCATTTGTAGTAGTTGCAATAACCACAAAGTCAGGGTCAGACAAGTCACCTTGGTTATTACTCCATGATCAGCAGAGGAACAGAGAAGGAGTAGTAGAGGGGGATGTTGAGCAGCAGCAGCTTCTCCAGGATCAGCAGACCACAATTGCACAGCTGAAAGTAGCATAGAAAAGGATAATCAATTTGAGTAGCCAGGATAATCACCTCAATTTTAACAAAATCACCTCAGCATCCCAAACAAGTATCATGTTGTGATTCTCCCAAAATGCCTCATCTCAATTTTAACAGTTTCAGTTTCAGTTTCAGTTTAAAGCTACTCAGATAGTTGTGATTATACTGGCCTATTATCCTGGCCTATTCCAAACACTGAAATCTCCTTAGCTAAATGAAAGCAATTTGAGTACTCCTACTCAAGCAAATGATGACATCGTAGACACGCAATTATCAAGCATTTGGCAAGACAAATCAACAAAGGTTCATGAGCAACAGATTAGCAAAATGGCTTTGACAAGCATCTAAAAGTTCAGTTGTTGGTTGTAATTTTTCTTATAATAATCACTATCAGATCCTTTGCATGTAAACCCAGATTACATCCTCCAGGTGTGTTGGCTGGAATGCTTTGTAAAATTAACATGCAGACTTATACTGACAGGCATAGTGGCCAAAGCAACTGCTCGTGTCTATCTAAAAACATAGTTGTGTGAAATCTTTTGAATGTTTATATAGCATTAATAAATAACAAATATTCTGCACAGGCAAAAAAAACAGAGGGGATTCAGAAGAGAAATAGAAGTGCCCAGAGAGCCCACATTAAACTGGTTGCAGCTGTAACATAGTTGTGAGAAATGATATATGTGCATGAACAGGATAAGTAAATACTGGTGAAAAAACTGAAGTTTGGAAGTTTCTTGCTGGTCTCCTGATGCAGGTATTGGTTGGTTCATCCAGTAGCATGAATCACAAACTGAAATAAATATGCTACAACAAGTACTCGCTGGTCCGGTAAATTGTAGTGAGGTTGTTTCTCATGGACTAATACTTGCTAGATCGAATCACAAACAGGAAAAATCCAGCATGAAGAAATGGATAGAGGAGGAGTAGGGTTTGTGGCGGGGGCATCGGGGATGGAGGTGACGGCGCAGGGAAGGTAGTGGGGCTGGGGACGCGGCATACCGCCGGGGAGAGAGAGGAGGACGGGTGGGGGGCAGCTCCCACCAGCAGCAAGTCCAAGCAGAGGTATAGGAGCAGCAACTCCAGCTCCAGATCGTCCAGCACGGCAAGACACGACACCTGCAAGAGGGAAATACAGTGAGGCATGGAGTTTGATCTCAATTGCACTCCACCCGACGAAGAGGACATACACATACCTAATTAAGATGCTGGTGAATTAAACATGGAAGATGCTGGTGAATTAAACATGGAAGATCTTGGTGAATTGAACATTGCTTCTGGTGGTGAAGATCATGGTGAGCACAATCTTGTCCTGGTGAATTCAACATAGCACCACTTTTACTCATAGTACAGTAGTAAGCATGATCAATTCATTACAATCTCAGCAAGAGTAAATTAGTACAGTAGTAAAAGAACAGTTTCATCTAATTTAAATTAAGAGAAAAGGTTACCCTGGGGACAGGCAGCGGCGGCGCACGGATCTGGTCGCGGGGAGGGGTGTTCTATATAGAAATGCCAAATGCACCTACAGTTTGATTATCAGTGTATCTATACAGCTTACTCCTTGTGTGCACTTTTCTAACATGAACAGAAGGCCACCATGCACAGAAGGCCACAACGAACAAGCTCCAGTTTCAATAGGACAAGTTGCCACACTCCTGGTATGATTACAAAAATAACATCCAACACAATACAAATTGATCCTAGATGTCATAGCATAATGATTCTTCATCCATAAGTCTAGTACAAACAAAAACTTGAAGAAAAATGAAGTACAAAACTTAAAAGACATTACCTCGAACACCTTGTGCGCAGCAGGGCGTTGGATCAGCAGCTACCAGACATGGGCATGTCTGGCGTGGGTTGGGGACGGGGGGATCACCGCTGATGTGTTCGTGGCGTGGACCACTTGCTCCTCCTCCTCCTCTTCGAGCCTGGATCTCCCCTTCTTCTTCACCGCGCCCACTGCAATCCCACCCCGAGATTGGGGACGAGCGAGGGAAGGCACGGAGTAGGGATGGCGCCGGTGCACGGCGAGGGCCTGGGCGGCCTTGGGGAGGTCCGCGTACCCGTGGCGCCCGGCTGAGGTCGCGGCGGTGAAGGGCCGGCAGCTGTGGCGGCGGCTGTGGCCGTGAGAGACAGGCCAGGGTGGGGGGCTGCGGTGGATCTGGCCGGCGACAGTGTTCGATGGGCAAGAGAGGGGAGGGAGGGGGTGGAGTCCGGCGGCGAGCTGGGAGGCAACAAGGTGGATGGCGGCACGATGTGGGAGGACGAGGGGAGGAAAGGGATCGGGGTGGGAGACGAGGCAGGGGAGAGGGGAAGCTGTGTAGTGGGGGGGGAGGGTTAACAATGGCGCACCTAGTAGGGATGCGCCATACATACATATAGCAATGGCGCACCTTTACCTGGTGCGCCATACATGCCCGTATCTATAGCAATGGCGCACCTGGTGTGTGGTGCGCCATTACTAGTTTTGAAAAAAAAATTGAAAAAAAAATTGTTAGGAGTGGCGCACCGTGGGTGTGGTGCGCCATTACTAGTTAAAACTAGTAATGGCGCACCACACCCCGGTGCGCCACTGGTAAGTCTGGGGAGGGGGTGTGCCCAGGAGAAACTTAGCAGTGGCGCAGCACACACCAGGTGCGCCATTAGTAATATCGCCATTAATGGCGCACCCATATCTGGTGCGCCACTGCTATATAGCAGTGGCGCACCACATACATGGTGCGCCATTAATGTCCATATTAGCTATAGCCATTTTTCTAGTAGTGACCAGTCCGTGGCAGAGAAGAAGACAGCCAGCGAGCGTACCTTTGTTCGCTTCTTTTCCACCAAGCACAGAAGTTTAAGGAGAACTATAGGTCGGTGGCTACCTAAGGAAACTCCGATTTGATCCGCCCCCCCGGCTGGGAGGCATCTACCTCATCCCGATCACAAGGAGAGGTTCACCATGATGGGGGGGTCAGGTACTTTAATTCTTTGCGTTCCGGAAAGAATGAAATGCATAGGGGACCATCCTTTTTTTTGCGGCATGCTCTCTAATTTACGGATTCGAGGGGGCCGAGGGACAACCTTAGTTGACTGACAATGACAAAGGCTTGCGAAACAAAGTAGCGCCTTTGAAATGGAATCTTAATTAACTATCAGTGGTGCGAAGCAGCTTAGCCCCGGGGAGCTAAAGGTTATACCTTTGCAAGCGAACTGTGGTTCTTCTATGTAGGGTATTCCTCCTTTACTCTCTTAATTAACGTCGAGCTAAGTGACTTTGTGTAGCGTAGTAGAATGAAGGCTACGTACTTACCGACACTCTCTTATCCGTAAGCCTCTTCGCTAACTCGCTCTCCTACAAAAATGAGTAGGCGAGGCTAGGCAAACTTAGCCGCTGACTTTGACTGTACTGTAGTAGACTTTCTAGCCTTTTATTTTAGAACCCTTTCTCATGTTCTTTCATCCATCAAGTAGGCGAACCGTCAGGTCCTTAGTAGCGTTGACAAAGAAGAAGAGCCGGTGAAAAACAAAAAGAAAGCTAGAATTTCCAATAGTGAGACCAGCCTGACAAGCTACCTTTCCTCTTGATATGAGGTGCGAAGAGAAACATCTCTTTTTTATGACTTCCACTTCTCGATCCCGGCCCGGAAAAGTGACCGACCCCTTGATGAATGAAAGAAAGGGTTTATGAGCCCTAGCCCTGTAAGCCCACACCTGTGTAGAGTAGATCGTTCAACACCTGCGGCACAAACCCATTTATGACCAATTGGTCCGTATATCATAGGCGACCGAACGGCCGCCCCCCGTCTTACTAGACCAACCTGCTATAATTATTCCATAAACACCTAGCGAAGATATGGCAAACAAATAAAGTAGCCCTATGTTCGGATCTGACAATACCATACCATAATCAAAAGGTACAACGGCCCAAGCGACCAGACTTAACATAAATGTAGCCACTGGAGCCATTCTAAAAAGGGAGAAATTAGCACTACTTGGTGAAATAGGTTCTTTTAGAATCAATTTCAAACCATCTGCTAGAGGTTGTAACAATCCGTACGATCCCACTACATCAGGACCCTTTCGACGTTGCACAAAAGCCATTACTTTACGTTCAGCTAGCACTAAAAAGGCTACTCCTAGTAGAAGTGGTAGAATTAAACAAAGTATTTCCGCTGGAACAGCTATGTATGTTTTCGATTTTCTATTCACTCATGATCGGGCCTGACCTGGTCGACCCGATCAAACTATTTCACTTATGATCTGGCCTGGTTGACCCAATCATGATATTGAAGGATGGGACCTTTTATCGAAAAACTCCGGATCCCGAGAAGTTTTGAAGATAGTGCTCCTGTTACGTTACTTCGAATGGAATCCTCACTTGACTAAGCATAAGCGAAAACGTGGCTGAGAGTAAGCAATCCCCTTTCCTAGTGGTTGAGTCATGATCAGAAATATTGCGAAAGAAAGTGAAATGTCCTATCATCGTCCCAATTTGGGTAATCCACGATGTCTCCATTTTATGTATCCATCTTGACTCGTTTTCGGTGTATCGATAGTTCGTTGTATTACACTTTGAACTAACCTAGAGGCCGTGCTTAGGCGAAAATCGATATCAGTGAAGTAATCCCGGAACTCTAGAAATCGTGAAGAATTTATTCCATTTTGTTAAATATCGCGAATATAGTGGAAAAAACTCTAGAACATTCCTTTGAATAGAATTGTTCATTGGGTTCGACTTGTTGTTCGACAAAATAGAAAGCTGTCTCTCGTATGTTATTGTAAGGTGATTCATTCATAATATTTCTTATGTGCGGTTTCAAGATGCTAAAAAAGTAGATTTGGTAATCGGCTTTTGAGCTCCATTATGTGGACTTCATCAATTTGTGAATTATGGACTTGGCGGTAGTGGTCAATACTAACTGCACCGTCTAAATGCTCCCTGACAAAGTTTGCGTACTCGTCAGGGTTGAGTTGAGGGGGCAGCCCGTGCGCTAATTGGGCTTCGAGGTGGCTATACGCGAAAAAAGCTCGCTTTCTACTGAGGCCTGTTCTCTCCTAAACTGTTCCAGAATGTTATTTGTTTCATAGGAAGATTCCAAAAGCACATTGATGCCGAAAGAATCTTCGGAACCGGTGGAGATGCTATTCTGATTGAAGGCTAGACAAATAACATGACTGAGGTATGTAAATAAAACCTGTGAAATAGCTATATAATATGATCTAAATATAGAAGAATACCAAAGATAATGGATTGAAAAATAAGCTTTTTAGCTTTCTTTTTCTTTTGTGCGCGCTTTTCGATTGCCTTCCCGACCACGGATAGGCTACGGGGCTTTGCACTTCGGCCCCATTGTGTGAATACCACATCAAGGTGACAGGATTCGAACCTATGGCCCTCTGTACCCAAAACAGATGCGCTGACCAGACTGCGCTACACCTCGTCTCCCCCTCAGAACATATGGATCTACCCGATCCATAAAGAAAAGAACCACCGCTTTTAGGAAATTTTGACAATTCTCTTTCACTTGCATTTTCTTTCGTGAAGGCTCGCTCTCGTTCTTCTTACATCTTTCCCTTTTTTCTTGAGAATTGTATCTGTGGCTACTGCTGTTTTGCCAGTCTGTCTGTCCCCAATAATGAACTCTCGCTGACCGCGCCCTATAGGGATCATCGAATCGATAGCAATAAGCCCTGTTTGAAGAGGTTCGTATACGGAACGCCTGGAAATTCTACTTGGAGCAGGAGATTCAATTAAGCGAGATTCGGAAGCTACAATTTCGCCTCTCCCATCAATAGGTTTAGCCAGAGCATTTATAACACGACCAAGTTATATACGCTCACGGGTATCTGAGCAATTCTTCCTGTTGCTTTTACAAAACTTCCCTCTTGATGCTAAACCATAGCTCTAACTGAGTCAAATTCCACAATTCCTAAGAACGATATGCTTTTTTTCATTTTCCACTGTGAAAGCTTCTCTCAATCCCTCCCTAGTCCTTTCTTTCCTGGGCACAGGCTTACCTGGTTGACCGCCCACATTCATTCATTGTTCGTTCTATTGTGGAATCGAACCACAGAGCTAGCGCAATTGGGATTTAGAGTCCCATGCGTGAAACTAAAGAGGATTTTCAGTCCTCTGCTCTACCAGCCAGAACCTAGAAGGACACTTCACACCCGATTTGACATAGCTAGACTGGAAACACTGCTTGTCAAGAGCATAGACCCCAGTATAGAATACTTTTTTGAGTATGTTGGTAAGGTCCGGTCATCCGTTTCTGTGCTTGCACTTCTGTGTAACTAGGGGTGCAAGTCCAGTACAGCGTACTTTCATAATTGAATCAAAAGCGTCGATACATGAAAAATCTCTATATACGATATTTATGACACAGAATGTTGTTCTTTCACCATGATTACTCAACAATTTTTTCATTGTAACTGACTCTCCGTTCTCTCCGTTCCACTTTGGTTTTCGACTAATAATTACCATGATGAATTTCTCTTACTGCTTGGTTCCGCATTGGATTTTGGAAACTTTTGTTTCGAAAGTGGTGTCACGACCGTGGGGATCAAATGGATGGTTCAGGAAAGTCTAGTGAAGCGGCACGGTCTAATCATATAGATGACCATAGTGGTATGGTTCCATAGAAAACTACTGGAGGCCATTACCGCCACCGAAATGGTTTCCATGCTCCGTTGGATGATTTGACGATATTGCAGTATCAAGCTAGAACGGTTTC
>CM077665.1:538050034-538507534 GCA_039707655.1 Elymus sibiricus | reverse complement strand
ATTTGTCACTTCTTGATTGGTTTCAATTTGACGCCATGATAGTCACCTTCTTTGAATCTATCCCTTGCCATTTTGATAGTTTTTGCTAGTATATTATCTGTATACAAGATATTTTTGAGGCTTTTAACGATGTGGGGATCTATTGACTTCCTTTTTCTATTGAAGTTGTCGACACTGATATCCTTTTTATGACCTTGTTTTCCGTGTCATAGATTGAATTGGATATAGGTTTAGTAGTTAATATACTACTTTCAAGTTAGTTGTGAGTATACTGCTTATAAGCTCGTAACTGTAGTTAGGTAGTTTTGAAAGATTTTTTTTGTGTATGTTGATAATGGGTAGCTAGTCGTTCTACTGATCTTGTATGTCCCGCTATGAAAGACGCATGGTCTATAGCTTAATAATTAACTTGTTGGATTGCATAATTGCTGTTCACCTTCGTGTACCTCTTGGAAATTCCTTGCCATGTGGCTGTGTTTTTTCTTCATTGTACTGTTGAACGGTATTAACAGCAAAAACACATATGTAATTATTGTTAACATCATATGTACAACATGGCTGTTTATCGTCACTCATATTAATTAAGAAGAGTACCTGATCGCTGGGAGCTGCTACCGCTATAAGTTTGCCGATGATTGCTAATTTGCTGGTCTGTTTACAGTTGTCAGTTGTTGGCCGGGATGTTTGATTTGCCGCAAAAAGCCTTAGTCGCTGAAACTACCAAGTTGTGGCAAAATCAGTTTTAAATACCGAGTTGGGGCAAAATCGCTTTGAAATACCTAGTTGTGGTAAAACTTAGATTGCAACTGAAACTTTGGGACTGTGATGTCGTTACCTGGAGCATAAGTGAAAAAATGACTAAGATAGTATTTGGAGATGCAAGGGGATCTCTACGACAGAGTTCTAGCAGTGCAAGGACGATCTCCATGATAGTATGCTGCATGGTTTGTGATTTGGGAGACGTCTTGCACACATACGCATTTTGTAGTTTTGGATGGGGCCACGCCGCCACGGGATTGTGGACGGATCTTTCTGATTGTGGTTGGGTTTGTATGCGCACATACGCGTTATGCATCTATCCTTTTCAGTCCAATCTGAACACGACATGTTGTTTAGTTTTCTTTTCCTTTTTATCTCTTACATATGCTCACGTACGAATTCTATTAAAACCTACTTCAATGAAGTTTTAAAAGAAAAGAATCCCACTTCAACACATCTACGTGTTTGCCTTTTCTTATCGGATATGCGTATTTTTTAGGGACGGATATACGTGTTGGCCTAGACTGGTACCCACGTTTGTCTTTTCTTAGACATGTGTGACGTTATGCGGGAAGTTATCTGAGCCCCACCATGTTACATATATCAAACGGTCATAGATTTATAATTTTTAGAATTAACCGAATCAAGGGCTGGTATTTTTTGATTAACATGAGATCCCGCACGAATGCGCAGGCAGAGTCTATTAGGTGTCTAAAATATTTTTGTATTGAAGTTCATATAGATGTGATCACCATTACATAAATTCTAGAACACCATTATTTTTTGTTTATTAATTTTATGACATAACTATTAGTACAACATCGACCCTGTTCCAAAAATAAATATTAACCAAATTTTGGTTATTTATTTGCACTTCATATTTCAATTCTACCATAAAGACACAAGCTGTGAAAAAAACAATCAAGTATTCTATTTGTACCACCAGATATTTCCCTCGCTCATTTATTTCTCTTTTCAATTGACTAACTTCAAAGTTTTTTATGGCACCTCCTAGTTCATATATATGTAATGGCTGCGCAACAGTTAGAAAATTATATGAAAGAGGATTCATCGTTTCCAGCTCCCTATCAACATGTGATACCTAAGTCTCTCTCCAATTCAAAATTGAACATGAGATTTGCTACTTTATCTGCGTGGCAGGGTTAGGAACTCAGGATGACACTCTTGTGGTGTGCTGTATGGATAATGGATTGCATGCTGGAAGCGTTTTGTATGGACTATCCAGCTCATGTGCATGCAAATACAAATTTCACCTCTTTACATTGAAAAGGAGAGGAAAATGGAAAACGCCTTAGATTTAGAGCGTGGAACAAACTGTTGATCCTCTCCTTATGTAGCAATTGTCAAACGTTCATCTGCATATGTGTCCTCGCTTAAATTAAATTCTTCGCATGCTCCTTCACAATACCCATATTAAATTAGCCTGTATTTTTAGATAAATTTTGTGAAGCACTGTAGGGTAATTTCTGGGTGAAAGAGCCTAATGTTCAAGGGATGAATTTAATAGAGCCATGGTCTGCAGTTACATGTAGTTGCAGCCGTATCCGGACGCAGCGAAAATTGACCTAAGTAAAAAGTTGATGACCAAAAAAATGTGTAGTAGGAAGAATGGGAGGTTTTTTTTTTCATCAGGAAAAAATATACTGAGATGGATCTCGTTGGTTGGTTTGTTTGTGCTCGTTGAGTTTTTCTAGATGCATTGTCAAGTACAGTTTTTTAGATGGATCTCTTTTTATTTTGGGGGGGGTTTATGTTTTTGAGATTGATTGTCACGTATAATTTTTTTTAGATGGATCTCGTGGGTTAGGGGCTGGTTTGTGCACGATCAGTTTGGATTGTCATATACGTTTCTCAAAAAAAAAAAGTTTGGATTGTCATATATAGTACATTGGAAAAAATATAGATGGATCTAGTGGGATGGTTGGCACATGGTCAGTTTTTTTTATTTTTTAGATAGATTGTCACGTACTGTTTTTAGTTGGAAAAAATATAGATGGATCTCGTGGGATCGTTGGCACACGTTCAGTTTTTTCTTTCTACATAGATGGATCTCGTGGGAGGGTTTGCTCACGTTCAGTTTTTTTATTTTTTAGATAGATTGCCACGTACTGTTTTTAGATGGATCTCTACTTTTTTTTTGAAAAGTCATGTTACGAAGATCTAACGGTGACAATACGTTATCTACAAGATGAATGGTCATTATTTTCAGTTTTTTTATTTTTTAGATAGATTGTCACGTACTGTTTTTAGATGGATCTCTACTTTTTTTTTGAAAAGTCATGTTACGAAGATCTAACGGCGACAATACGTTATCTACAAGATGAATGGTCATTATTTTCAATTTTTTTATTTTTTTAGATAGATTGTCACGTACTGTTTTTAGATGGATCTCTACTTTTTTTTTGAAAAGTCATGTTACGAAGATCTAACGGTGACAATACGTTATCTACAAGATGAATGGTCATTATTTTCTGATTAACGTGGGTTTTTCTAGCGAATATCTCTAGTTCATCTCCGTATTTTCCTTTTAGTAGATAATAGATTACTAAGCTTATTGAACATGTAAGGAATCCATAACAGAAAACATGAATTCAAATGCAACAACTGAAACATTTCTATGAACCAGATAAGAGCACATTAAGACCTACATATTATTTGAGAGGCTGCAAATTGCAAGAAAAACAAAATCAGCGTAGGGTTATAAAAATTGACCTTGCTTTATAGCAAAAGAATATACGTCCTGTTGGTAGAGGTTCAAAACTAATAGAGTGTGCATACACAAGGAACACACATTCTAGAGATTCAAATGAATCCAAGCAAAAAAAAATACACGACCTTATTTACGAAATTTAGACCTTAATGTGCACAAGCTGAAGATGAGGAGGCTGCAGAAGATGGGCCATTGCATCTTGTCATCCGTCATTGCCTGAAAACAAGAAAAAAGGGGAGGAGACGGAATGAAGCGACCATTGCTTGGAAGAGAGAGAGAGAGAGAGAGAGAGAGAGAGAGAGAGAGAGATAGATAGATAGATAGATAGATATATATATATAGAGAGAGAGAGATTTGGTGAAGCTCACCTCGGTGTGCAACATCAGATGCACTCGCTGTTGCTCGACATATGCGCAGCCCCTGAAGCGGCGACCGTGGTCCCCCGAAGCTGTGACCGTGATCTTGACCGGCACGCTCACCGCGTCTTGAGCTTGTTGCACGCGTTGCGACGAGGCACGGCTACTGCTCTTCTCCTCCTGTTGAGTCCGGATCGAGGGTGCGCTCCTCGGCTCGAGCTCCTCCATCTCTAGCATCCCTGGTTGTAACAGCCCAATGAGAGAACAGATTTCAGAAAACAAAAAGATTACTCGTGGAGAGGAGTGCATGAGTTTCTGACATGGCAGTCTCACCAACAAGAGTTTGAAGTTAAAGTGAAATTGCACGAATTTTGTTTAAGCCACCACACCCACCTTTTCTCAGCTTAGGTGCCCTGGAAAAAATCATAAACATATCACACTAATCAGTCTATATACATGACTTTACTCGATAATTAGAATCACTATGCGTTCCCGACCTATATATATAATGTAACAAAATCTAAGTGTTGGCCATAGTAACAATAGTATATCTGGCAGTACTTAGGTGTCATATTTGCAGTCTATAATTCAGAGAAAAATCGACCAACATGCCTGGTTCTGAAAATGAAAATCAACAACCACTCCAAATAGGCAAACTTAATATACAGAAGCAATATATTGAGAGAGTATAACCACTTTAGATGGACGTATGCAACCAAAATGCATTCCATAATATGGTTTGCCCCGGCATCCGGTATATACCGCCCAGGTTATCGTCGAGTATTCGACTCAAGTCGTATCACAACAAAGATATTTGATGTTAGCGCCTGAAGCGTTCAAGCCTTTAGCCAGGTAATAAAAGTAAGCAACCTGAGATGATTCGGTGAACAGACATCACTGGTAATATTAATTACATCTGAACACAGGGAAACACAGGGAAACATTATTTGTTTGTAGGAAATCTGAACAGAATATTTGAATCATAATCTCTGAACATAAACTTGGGACAAATCAATTATATGAAAGCGAAGGCATTGGAATCAAATATGAACCAAGCAGTGAACATTTATTCAAGCTCAAGGTTACTGTATACCTTTTCATGCACTGTGATTAACATTTTCGTACTAATCCTTCGTACATGGCAGAAATCATCCATCAATAGAGCTTAAAATATGATAGAAGGTGACAAAAGTATGTCAGATTGACGATAACTAATAGGTAACTATTGTTGAAACTATCAAATTGAAATTCCATATCTATCATACAACTAACAAAGGTTGTGGCCTATACACGAAGAAAAGACATGTGCAGAGAGGCCATATATAACAATCAAGAAAACTCACTTTTTTAGCAAGCAGGCTAGTTTATTCAATGACCAAGAGGTTGGGGCGGGTTCATGGGATTTGAGCTCAGGGGCAGTAGGAATGCAGGGGATCCTGTAGGATCATAACAAAAGGAAGAGGTGGCGCTCACGATTCTCTGTCGCTTGGCACCATGTTGTTGGCATAAAAAACAGGGGAGGGTCACAAGGGATATGTCCCTAGGGAGAAGGCTGCATAGAACATAATAAACCATAACAGAAATAAAAATTTGAATGCTTCATTTAACATCATATCACTTTATGGGTCTAGAAATCAACATGGATTCACAAGATCTTGACTGAAAGATATGATAACATCAAGCTACAAATATGACTATGTATGGATTAACATCACTGACCACTGTATGTCTGAGTGAAAACCTAAAACCGAATCAGTGAAGTAAATTTTCTTATATAGCTATCAGGCTACAAATTACAATGTATGAATCATCAATTCTAATCTCTACGCGGTTCAGGTATTGAACAAGCGGAAAAATACTTAGTGATATGCATACAAAAAATTGGTCAGTGAAGATTAGATGAAAATGAAATAAAGAAAAACAGGAATCAACTTGGACACTTGGGATATGGATAATGTGGATATTTATTCTCAGGACAGTTATTCTTATGCAGTTATAGCCAATTGTTTAGAGCATACAAAGCTTGTAAGATCACAGCAGAAGTGCCACAGAAACATACCTGCGCAATGCCACTGGCAGTATATGGCGTGTGAGCGATTAAATTCAAATAGAAGGAACGTTCCCAATCAACCTCTGTTGAATTAGCATCGATGATCTTTTCAAGCTGGTAATTTAGCAAGGAGCATATTTAGCCCAGTAATTCAACAGAAAGTAATTGTTCTTATCATGGGTTCTCAACTAACACTATGTTAACCAGATAAGACATAAAAGAACAGCGATAAGGATTTCCCCAATGCCGCCAGTCTTAAAAATTACACCTCACAAACAGGAAAATTGTTGTATTGAGTGTTCATCTGTTCATGCATACAAAAGTTATAAATAGTAAGGATTCTAACATTGTCGTCATGCAACTCACAACTAAAATTTTCTCAGTACTGTATGTTCATTACAGTTATACATATGAAAATTGTGTGCACATACCACTAAAAGGCTCCTTCAGCAGTTAAGAACATCAAATTAGAAGAAATTTGCTATATATACAGGGTTAATTAAAACAACAGGTATGTTTCCCTTTAAAAGCAGTATATGTTTTAACATTAGGAACAAAAACTGTTAGTGAACTGAATACAGAGCACGCTTGTTATAGCTGCAACTGAGTTAACCCAACAGTCAAAACATATAAATACAAAAAAGTGGAAAATGCATACATTTTATAAATTTTCCTTAATCTACACTACCAAGGAAGCCTCAATAATTAGCAAAAAGAACTGAAGTGAAGCGGATCTAGTGTAGCTTTCGTTTACCGTAGGAGCCCATCTCCACAGAGAAAAAGGAAGCAGATCTTCCGTTTTCTGCATCTACAACCAGTACCGACAGAAGGTGAGATGCACATTGCACAGACCACAGTTCAGGCTACATGAGGGGGAAATCAGCAGGACTAAAAGGTACCATGCCATTGGTCCAAATTATGCACATCATTTATCTGAAAGGTCATATTTTCTCAATCTACATATCTCATTGGCCAATCCGTGAACTTGTGCCTCTCCATCTGCATCTATATCGACCACCAACAAGTAAGCATAAACCAAAGCATGGATTTTACAGGAAAATTGAAAACGGGGCGAGGAGGAGTTGGTATACACTAGTAGAAAACAGGGCTTTGATCCAGGCCTGAAATCCCATTAATCCCGGTTCACTCACGAACCGGGACCCATGGGGGCATCGGTCCCGGTTCGTGAGGCCAGGGCGCCGGCCGGGCCTCGTTGGCCATTGGTCCCGGTTCGTCTGACCCCTTTGGTCCCGGTTCCAGACACGAACCGGGACCAATGGGCCTCGCTCCTGGCCCACAACCATTGGTCCCGGTTTGTGGCTGGAACCGGGACTAAAGGACACAGTCCCGGTTCCAGCCACAAACCGGGACCAATGGTTGGCCTATATATACCCCCTGCCCGCGAGCAGAGCAGTGGACTGCTTTGTTTTTTTGGCCGGCCGTGGGAGAGCTTTGTGCTGCTCTAGCTCACCTCCTATGCACATGAGGTGTTCGATGAAATGCCCGAGCCACACTTAAGCTTTCTCCTCTCGAAGCTCCTTGTCCAAGCTCCATTTTCCTCAAGATTTGTCTTGGTTTGGCGGTCCGTCCTGTCCCGTCCCCGGCCTCACCGCCGTCGATCGCCCGCACCGATCTCGGCGCCGGCACCACCGTGGTTAGCCTCTTCTTCTTATCTTCTTTCTAAAAGAAAAAAGTTCTTACTTGTATGATTTAGATAGATCCTTTTTTAATTTTCTTACTTTTATTATTGTTTGTTATTATATAGTGCGATGGTTTTGGTATCCGCCTCCGTCGGCCCTCGTCCTGTCTATGATTCGGATGTGGTATATGTTATCTTTTATAACTATTTGTTTTATTTAGTGTTTATGACAATTATGCCGACCAACGTGACATAGATTTTTTAATCTAGGTGGTATGTGAACCGGAAATTCCAACCGACATAGAAATTCTTGTTGAGAAGTTAAATTTGGTTGAAAAAGAAAACAATTACTTGAAAGAAAAATTACAAAGAGTTGAAGAGGAGAAGATGAAATTGGAGTTGAATGTTGCCGATGTCGTCGACGATCACAAGATCAAGATGGATGCAATGCGCTTGAAGATTAGCAAGATTAGAAAATATGCCATTCATACTGAGGCTTGGTATCATTATGCCGTTGGATCAATTGGTACCTTAGTTGCGGTTATGATCGCATTTGTTGTTGCATTTAAATTTTTTACATAGTTTCAATGTATGTTTTAATTAGATGCTCTAGAGATCTATATGTTGTTCAATAATGAGAACTATATAACGCACGCAGATGAACCGGCAATGGATGTACGGTGACCGACGCACCTCCGAGTATATTAAGGGCCTGCATAATTTTCTCGAAGCGGCTGAGGCAAACAAGCAGAATGGTTTTATGCATTGTACATGTACTGTCTGTGAGAATACGAAGGCTTTCTCCAACTCTAAAACCCTTCACTTCCACCTTCTTGAAAAGGGTTTTATGCCACACTATAATGTTTGGACCAAGCACGAAGAAAGAGGGGTTATGATGGAAGACAACGAAAAAGAAGGGTGTCGTGGTTTTGTCACGGCAGATGCCATGGGGTGGCTTATCGAGAGGGGCCGAAGGACGCCGACGGGCTCCGGGAGCGGGGTTAGGCACAAGCGGTGGCGTACACACGTTGTACCTAGGTTCGGGGCCCTCCGTGGGAGGTAACACCCCTAGTCCTGCTCGGTCTAGTTGAGACGATGGGAAGGTTACAATGGAGCTCCTTGAGCTGTATGGGTAGAGGAGGAAGAAGGAGCTAGCCTGCCCTTGCTGCCTCTCTACGTATGAGTGGTGTGTGTAAAGAGTCGACCCCGTTGCATCGGGAGGCCCGGGGGGTTTTATAGGCCAACCCCCCGGGTTACAATATGAATAAAAGATCTCTGGGGGCCCCAACCGGCAGCCTCTCTAGCCGCTTGTGGGGCCATGTCGCTGGGAGGGCCCGCCAACTGTCGGGTCCCGTCAGGAGCCGGCGGGGTCCGCTTGGTGGGTCCCCGTGCCGGTCGCGTCGCGGCACGGGCTGCCCGTCGGGGCGTCGTCTTGTGGCTACCGGCCGCGGTCAGCGGTACGGCCGGCCACACCGTAGCCATGCCGGAGCAGGTAATGGAGTGGTTGGAGCGTGCCGGCACTGTTGGAAGCCTTGTCGCGGTCGGCCGAGGTCAGCAGTCACTGTGGCCCTGCGCCCGCGTGTCAAGGGCCACTGTGGCCACGCCGGGGCAGGTAACGGGGGTCTTGTCTTGTCGCCGTACTGATGTGCAGAGAGACGGGACGGGAGCTGGTCCGTCCGAAGGTCAGCGGAGGAAGCGGCGTGGAGGCAGCCGGCCGCGAGCCCGGCGGCCGGCTCCTCGATCAGCAGGCCCCGGGCGAGCCGGCAAAGGGCTTGCCGGCTGCCCGCCAGCCGGCCCCCCGCCAGCCGGTCCCGAGGCAACTGGTGGCCCGCCAGCCGGCCGCGGACCGGCCGGCGGTACTGTTTTTTCTTCCAACGGGGGAAGGACCCCACAACTTTGGCCTACCCGGGGGTAATAACCCCATCAGTAGTCCCCGAAGCCGGCGCGGGCCCACGTCTGCCGGACGAGGGGGAGCCGGCGGCTTCCTCCAGGCGGTGCCTACCCCGCGCGGAGCCGAACTGACCGGCTGCGAGGCAGCCAGGCCGGATCTTCCTTTGCATTTTCTCGACTGGTTTCTTGGAGCAGGCGGGAAACTCCAGGCGGCGGGAGCTTTTTGACGAGGCGGTCGCAATCCACAACCGCGGCAAGCGCGGTTATTACCGGCTGGAGGAGGAGCTGAAGAAGGCGCAAGGTACGTCGGGTCCAGTGGGGGCGCGCGAGCGCACCCACTGGGTGTAGCCCCCGAGACCCGGGCCGGTTGCTCAGCAGCCGGCGCGGGTCTTGTGCGTTTTGCTGATCACGGTCGCCGTTTCTGCAGGGGACCTGGACGCCTTGACCTCCATCCGGGAGAAGAGGGATGAGATGGCCGCCGAGCGGGACCGGCTGGCGCAGAACGTCCAGGCGATCACCTCAGAGCGGGACCGGCTGGCCGGCCTGCTGGTGGACGGGCAGGCGGCCCAAGAGCGTCTAAGGGAGGAGCTGCAGCGGGAGGTGACGGCCAAGGAAAAGGCAGTCAAGGAGGCGGCCGATGCCGCCCAACAGACCGCCGCCCTCGACGTCAAGGTGACCCGCCTCGAGAAGGCGCTTGAGGCGCACAGCGTCGCCCTTGCCCAGGCGGATGAGGCGCTGGCACGCGAGACGGAGGCGGGGCTGCAGTTCGCCATCGAGATGGATGACGCCTTTCAGGGTAAGTCTTGATCTTCTTCCCAGCCGTCCGTGTTTTCCTTGCCCTTGGGGTGTTTTCTGACAGCCGGCAAGGAGGTGATCGCCGCTTTGTGGCCGTGCCGTGGGGCCCCGGAGAGCCGGGTGGCGCTGTACTGGAGAACGCCAAGGACCGGCTCGAGGTCTGGAAGGCGTCGGCGGCTTGAGCCGGCGCGCAGATGGCGCTCCGGTTCGTCACGTCGTGGTATGCCGGTGTCAACTTGGACCGGCTGGCCACGATGCGCGATGTCCCGGAGGCGGAGCGGGTGGCCCGTGAGGGTGCCCTTGTCCGCCGGGCCAACGAGCTGGCCTCGTATGTTGACCCGGGCGTACTTCTGCCGGCGCTTGGTGAGGACGGCGAGCCGGTCGCCGAGGACTCCTTCGGCAACCCCCAAGGCCCGGAGGACGATGAGGTCGCCGAAGAGAGCACAGCCTCCAGCACCGACGGTGGTACCGGCGCCACAGAGACCACGGAGGCGGACCCGAAGGCCGCAGGGGCCGTCGAGCCGGCTGACGACGTGCCGGTGGCCTGAGCCGCCCCGCATATTTACCTGTTTCTTTTGCCGCAACGTTATGTTTAAGACGCTTTTCCACCCATTGGGGGTGTGTTATTGTAATGAACCTCCGGCTGTAATGAACCTTTGGCCTATGGCCGTTTATCGTTTTAACTTATGCTGTTAAAAAAAATTGTGCGTGCCAGCTCTTCGTTCGCCTTTTGCCTTTTGACTTGTGTCGCACGCCGGGATTCCTTCCGGCTTCCGCCCCGCCTGCCAGCCAGCCGGGAGCCGGTCTGGGACAGGGACGGGGCATCACCCTTGGGAAAATAAGCGGGCTCTTAGAGTCAACTGGCTAGGGCTAGGTTGAGCCGGCAGTGGCCGGTTGCTAGAAATAACATAGTCCGGCTGCCACTCGTTGGCTGACCTTGGTGTGAGAAGTTCCTTCGTACCCCGTGGTCCCGTCAGCCGGACAGCCGGGGGCCGGTCCGTGGCTGGTTGGGGGGTGGCGTAGCGAAGGGTCGCTTGCTCACATTTTTTGTCCGCGTCGGAGGGGAGCCGGCGAGCCCACGGGCCAGGGTGCCGGACCCGGGTGACGCCTTTTTAAATAATGAGAAAACTTTTGGGAGGATTGAAAAGGGGCGTGCCCCAAGTGCCGGCTTAGGGCCCCCATTGCATTCATAAGCCCAAAAGGGGAGGATATGTACATACACTGGTTTTCAGCAGTAAAACCGACGGAGGAGCGCCGCGTTCCACGGGCGCTCCGTCTCCTCGCCGGAGGCGTCTCTCTTGCGCTTCTGCGGCTTCTGGGTGTCTATTAGATAGTACGCGTTGTTGTGCAGCGCCCTGCTGACGATGAACGGGCCCTCCCATGGGGAGGACAACTTGTGCTGGCCGGCAGTTCGCTGGATCCGTCTGAGCACCAAGTCCCCTTCGCGGAAGGAGAGTGGCCGGATCCGCTTGCTGTGGTAGTGCCGGAGCTTCTGCTGGTAGATGGCCGTCCGGCTCAAGGCCAGCCCGCGGGCCTCCTCGAGGAGGTCGACGCTGTCTTCCCTTGCTTCCTTCGCGTCCTTCTCAGTGTACAGGGTAACCCGAGGCGAATCGAACTCGATGTCGGTGGGGATGATTGCCTCGGACCCATACACGAGAAAGAACGGGGTGTAGCCGGTCGACTGGTTGGGCGTGGTCCTGAGGCTCCAGAGGACAGCCGGCAGCTCTTCGATCCAGCAGTCGGCTGACCTGACCAGTGGCGCCACGAGCCGGGGCTTGATGCCGGACAGGATCAGGCCGTTGGCCCTCTCGACCTGTCCGTTTGACTATGGGTGGGCGACAGACGCCAAATCGAGCCGGATGCCATGCTTGGAGCAGAAATGCGCTAGCGCACCCTTGGCGAAGTTCGTGCCATTGTCGGTGATGAACGAGGTCTTCAGCCGGTCGGCCGGGTCCAGTTTGATCTGGTGGTAGCCGGAGTAGGTGTCTAGGAAAGACAGCAGCTCGCAGCCGGCCGTGGAGTCGATGACTTGATCGATCCGCGGCAGGGCGAATGGTTCCTTGGGGCACGCCTTGTTGAGGCTCGTGTAGTCGATACACATGCACCAGGTTTTGTTCTTCTTTAGCACCAGGACTGGGTTGGCCAGCCAGTCCGGGTGGAAAACTTCCATGATGAAGCCGGCTGCGAGCAGCCGGGCGATCTCTTCCCCTATAGTACGCCGCTTCTCCTCGGAGAAACGGCACAGGGGTTGCTTGACCGGCTTCGCGTCCGGTCGTACGTGAAGTTTGTGCTCGGCGAACTTCCTCGGAACACCCGGCATGTCCTTGGGAGACCATGCAAAGATGTCCCGATTCTCACGGAGGAAGTCAACGAGCTCGCCTTCCTATTTGCTGTCGAGGCGAGAGCCGATGGTGACGCACTGGGTGGGGTTAGCCGAGTCAAGCGGCACCTGCCGGGTGTCCTTGGACGGCTGGAACGAAGCTTCGCCGACCGACTGGGATGGGGGAGCCGGCACGGCCGGCTGGGCAGAGGCGAGGGCCACCAGCCGGTTGAGCTGCCGCTTCTCCTCCGCTATCTCCAGGGCCTCGGCCAGCCAGCTGCCGTCTCGCGCGCACACGATTGACATCTTGTAGTCGCCGGCAATGGTGATGATGCCCTTGGGACCCGGCATCTTAAGCTTGAGGTAGGCGTAGTGGGGGATTGCCATGAATTTGACGAGAGCCGGCCGACCCAGCAGCACGTGGTAGGGACTGTCGAGGTCCACTACCTCGAACCAGACCGGCTCGCGGCGGAAGTGGCTGGAGCCGCCGAAGAGGACGTCGAGCTTGATCTTGCCGACGGGGGTGCAGGACTTTCCCGGCATGATGCCGTGGAAAACGGTCCGGCTTGATTGTAAGTCCTCCACCTTGAGCCCCAACTTGAGTATTGTGTCAAGGTAGAGGATGTTAATGCTGCTGCCCCCGTCGATCAACACTCGCGAGAAGCGGCACGTGCGCCTCTCGGAGGCGATGGTGGGATCAAGGACGAGGGCATAGCTGCCAGGGCTTGGCATCACGGCCGGGTGGTCAGCCCGGCTCTAGGTGACCGGCTTCTCGGACCAGTGCATGAACTAGGGAGTCGCGGGCATGGTGGCATTCACCTCACGGTGGAGCCGGCGCTGGACGTGCTTGTCCATCTCTTCACTGGTGAAGACGACGTAGCAGCCATCTTGGTTGGGGAACTGGTCGAGCAACCGGCCGTCGTTCTGAGCCGGAGCCGAAGCCGGTGCCAGAGCCGGAGCCGGCGCGCGAGCAGGCGGTACGGGGGGAGCCGGGAGGCCGTCCCCCTGGGACAATCGCTGTGAGAAGCTGCACTGCCGGAGCGTGTGCGTGGCCGGCTTGGCACCGGAATGGTTCTTGCAGGGGAGGTCGAGCATTTGCTCGAACGTGAACTTAGGCTGCCAGGCAGCCCTGCCAGTGCATTGACGCTGGCTGGAAGCCTGGGCAGCCGGCTGCTCTTCCTCGATTGAGGCAACCTGCCGGCTCCCGTAGCGGGGATCCGGCAGGTCGGCCTTGCGCTTGTTGTTCTGCTGCTGCCGGTTGTCGGCGGCCGCCCGCGGCACGGCGGGCGGTGGAGCCGGCTTGGCTGGTGCCTTAGCCTTCATCGTCATCGAGGAATCGGCCATGGCGTATTTGTCCGCTTGGGACATTAGGTCCGCCAGGGTAGTTGGCTCGGAGCACAAGAGCTTGTGCTTGAGGTGGGTACCAACGTAGCAACCTTCGAGGAAGTACTGGATGGCCTGCACCTTGTGTACTCCCTCGCAGGAGTTGCGGAGCTCAATCCAGCGTGTGAGATAGTCGCGAAGCGGTTCCTCCAGCACCTGGACGCACATGGCCAGCTCGCGGGGCCGGCCCGGCCGCTTGTAGGTGCCGGTGAAGTTGCGGACGAACGCTTCTTCGAAGTCCGTCCAGGTCTTGATGCTGCCGGCCGCTAGGCTGTTTAGCCAGCTGCGGGCCGAGCCAATCAACATGAGGGGGGCGTAGCGGACGGCTATGCGCTTGTTCCCCCTGGCGATGCCGACGGCGGTGGTGTAGTCGATCAGCCAGTCCTCCGGTTTGGCAGCCCCGGTGTACTTCGGGGTGTCACGGGGAAGAGTGAAGCTGGGCGGAAACGGCTCGTTGCGGATCCGAGGGCCGAAGCAGGCCGGGCCAATCGAGCCCTCCTGCTCGAGGAGAGCCGACTGCGCCAGCCGGTCGAGGCGGAGCAGGGCGTCGTTCTCGCTGTGGGGCACCCGCGGCCCAAGCCGGGCCGTGAGTTCGGGGCGGACGACCGGCGGGATAGACCGGGCCGGTTCCTGCCGCGGAGGCGGAGTGCGCCTGCGGCTACGCCGGCTACCGCCAGCCGGAACCTCGTCCCGGCGGTTGCTGCCGGCCAGATTGTTGCTGCGCCGGCTGTTGACAGCCGGCTGCTCGTTCCCGCGCAGCTGGGTGCGCCGAACGTTGCTTCCCTCGTTCCGCCGGCTGGAGGAATGAGGGGTACTGGAGTGCTGAGCTGGCTGACGGTTGGTAGCACCAGCGCCCTCACCCTCGGGCTGGGCAAGTTCGGAAACGGCCCCACCGGGGGTGAGGACGACCTATTGCGCGTTGGCGGTGTCGATGAGGTCCTTGATGTGTCGCTCGCGTGCAGCACACTCCTCGCCCTCCAAGGTTGCCAAATCCTCGTAGGCAACCTTGGCGGCGCGCAGGTTGGCCGCGGGGGTGTCGTAGACGGGAAGGCGGCCGCCGAGGATTTCTGCGATCACGCGGCCACGTTCCCGCACAGCCCCACGCTGGCTGGGCTCGGGGCCAGCCGGGGTGAGACCATGCGCGGAGTTGTATTCTCGCTGCGTGGCTTCCATCCGGCGCCGCTCGGTAGCGAGGGCGGTGGCGTCGTCAAACAGCAGGCGACGCGCCGCCTCCAGCTCGGTTCTGGCGGCGGCCGGGTCCGCCGTCTGGGCGATGGGAGTGCCCAGACCCCGGAGGGTAGCGGCTAGCGGGTCGGAGGTACCGGCGCGGGCAGCGGCCGCGTCAGCCTCGGCCGCCCGCACACGGCCCGAAGTGGTGGAGGAGGCGGTGACCATCACTCCTACGCAAGCGCGGGAGCCGACAACCTCGCCCGTGGCGAGCGCGCCCACGGACGAAGGTGGGTCGGCGCAGTCGAGCACCCAGCTAGGGTACTCGTCAGCCGCCGGCTCGCCGGCGAGGCTCAGCCTGCTGAACCGCCCAGTGAGCGCAGCGACGTCGAGCGCGAGGTCGCGGCCGAGGCACTCGTCGGAGATGCCGGCCGCGTCGCCCGCAGGACCTGCCGGAGCAAGCCCCACGAGCATGCGGTTCCGCCCGGACGCGAGGCGGCCGGGGGAGGTGGTGAAGGACCCCGCCCGGAGCGTGACTACGGCCGACGCCGCGGACGGCCCCACGGTGGGCGCCAACTGTCATGGTTTTGTCACGGCAGATGCCATGGGGTGGCTTATCGAGAGGGGCCGAAGGACGCCGACGGGCTCCGGGAGCGGGGTTAGGCACAAGCGGTGGCAGACACACGTTGTACCCAGGTTCGGGGCCCTCCGTGGGAGGTAACACCCCTAGTCCTGCTCGGTCTAGTTGAGACGATGGGAAGGTTACAATGGAGCTGCTTGAGCTGTATGGGTTGAGGAGGAAGAAGGAGCTAGCCTGCCATTGCTGCCTCTCTACGTATGAGTGGTATGTGTAAAGAGTCGACCCCGTTGCATGGGGAGGCCCGGGGGGTTTTATAGGCCAACCCCCCGGGTTACAATATGAATAAAAGATCTCGGGGGGCCCCAGCCGGCAGCCTCTCTAGCCGGCTGTGGGGGCCGCCGGCTGTGGGGCCCTGTCGCTGGGAGGGCCCGCCGACTGTCAAGTCCCGTCAGGAGCCGGCGGGGTCCGCTTGGTGGGTCCCCGTGCCGGTCGCGTCGCGGCATGGGCTGCCCATCGGGGCGTCATCTTATGGCTACCGGTCGCGGTCAGCGGTACGGCCGGCCGCACCGTAGCCATGCCGGAGCAGGTAATGGAGTGGTTGGACCGTGCCGACACTGTTGGAAGCCCTGTTGCGGTCGGCCGAGGTCAGCAGTCACTGTGGCCCTGCGCCCGCGTGTCAGGGGCCACTGTGGCCACGCCGGGGCAGGTAACGGGGGTCTTGTCTTGTCGCCGTACTGATGCGCAGAGAGACGGGACGGGAGCTAGTCCGTCCGAAGGTCAGCGGAGGAAGCGGCGTGGAGGCAGCCGGCCGCGGGCCCGGCGGCCGGCTCCTCGATCAGCCGGCCCCGGGGGAGCCGGTAAAGGGCATGCCGGCTTCCCGCCAGCCGGCCCCCCGCCAGCCGGCCCCGAGGCAACTGGTGGCCCGCCAGCCGGCCGTGGCCCAGCCGGCCGCGGACCGGCAGGCGGTACTATTTTTTCTTTGAACGGGGGAAGGACCCCACAGCTTTGGCCTACCCGGGGGTAATAACCCCGTCAAAGGGGATGATGACAACTACCCGCCCCCTGAATACGGTGATGCTGCAATGGGGGAAGCTAAAGATCAAGAGGAACCAGGCGATGTGCCCGATGATGATCTTCGTCGGGTCATTGTTGATGCACAGAGAGAATGCGAAAGTGAAAGGGAGAAGTTGAAGTTGGATCGCATGTTAGAGAATCACAAAAAAGGGTTGTACCCAAATTGCGAAGATGACAACAGAAAGCTCGGTACCACACTGGAATTGCTGCAATGGAAGGCAGACAATGGTGTATCTGACAAGGGATTTAGTTCGCTACTGAAAATAATGAAGAAGAAGCTTCCAAAGGATAACGAATTGCCCGGCAGTACGTACGAAGCAAAGAAGGTTCTATGCCCTGTAGGATTCGAGGTGCAGAAGATACATGCATGCCCTAATGACTGCATCCTCTACCGCGGTGCGTACGAGGATTTGAACGCATGCCCGGTATGCGGTGCATTGCGGTATAAGATCAGAAGAGATGACCCTGGTGATGTTGAGGGCCAGCGCACCGGGAAGAGGGTTCCTGCCAATGTGATGTGGTATGCTCCTATAATACCACGGTTGAAATGTTTGTTTAGAAACAAAAAGCATGCCGAGTTGATGCAATGGCACATAAAAGACCGTAAGAAAGACGGGAAGTTGAGAGCACCCGCTGACGGGTCGCAGTGGAGAAAGATCGAGAGAAAGTGGAGCGACTTTACAGATGACCCAAGGAACGTATGGTTTGGTTTAAGTGCAGATGGCGTTAATCCTTTTGGGGATCAGAGCAGCAAGCATAGCACATGGCCTGTGACTCTATGTATGTATAACCTTCCTCCTTGGTTGTGCATGAAGCGGAAGTTCATTATGATGCCAGTGCTCATCCAAGGCCCTAAGCAACCCGGCAATGACATTGATGTGTACCTAAGGCCATTAGTTGATGAACTTTTACAGCTATGGAATGGAAGAGGTGTACGTGTGTGGGATGAGAACGAACAGGAGGAATTTGATCTACATGCATTGCTGTTTGTAACCATCAACGATTGGCCTGCTCTCAGTAACCTTTCAGGACAGACAAACAAGGGATACCACGCATGCACACACTGTTTAGATGACACCGACAGTATATATTTGGACAAATGCAGGAAGAATGTGTACCTGGGGCATCGTCGATTTCTTCCGACCAACCATCAATGTCGAAAGAAAGGAAAGCATTTCAAAGGTGAGGCAGATCACCGGAAGAAGCCCGCCCTCCATACTGGTGATCACATACTTGATATGGTTAATGATTTACAAGTAATCTTTGGAAAGGGTCCTGGCGGACTATCTGTTCCGACTGACGATGCGGGACGCGCACCCATGTGGAAGAAGAAATCTATATTTTGGGACCTACCCTATTGGAAAGACCTAGAGGTCCGCTCTGCAATCGACGTGATGCACGTGACGAAGAATCTTTGCGTGAACCTGCTGTTGGAAATATGCCCTAGAGGCAATAATAAATTGGTTATTATTATATTTCCTTGTTCATGATAATCGTTTATTATCCATGCTATAATTGTATTGATTGGAAACTCAAATACATGTGTGGGTACATAGACAACACTGTGTCCCTAGTAAGCCTCTAGTTGACTAGCTCGTTGATCAAAGATGGTTAAGGTTTCCTAGCCATTGACATGAGATGTCATTTGATGACGGGATCACATCATTAGGAGAATGATGTGATGGACAAGACCCAAACTAAGAACGTAGCATTTGATCGTGTCAGTTTATTGCTATTGTTTTCTGCATGTCAAGTATCTGTTCCTATGACCATGAGATCATGCAACTCCCTGACATCGGAGGAGTACCTTGTGTGTATCAAACGTCGCAACGTAACTGGGTGACTATAAAGGTGCTCTACAGGTATCTCCGAGGGTGTCTGTTGGGTTGGCATGGATCAAGACTGGAATTTGTTACTCCGTGTGACGGAGAGGTATCTCAGGGCCCACTCGGTAATACAACATCACATTGAGCCTTGCAAGCAAAGTGACTAAAGAGTTAGCCACAGGATCTTGTATTACGGAACGAGTAAAGAGACTTGCCGGTAACGAGATTGAACTAGGTATAGTGATACCGACGATCGAATCTCGGGCAAGTAACATACCGAAGAACAAAGGGAACAGCATACGGGATTAACTGAATCCTTGACATAGAGGTTCGACCGATAAAAGATCTTCGTAGAATATGTAGGAGCCAATATGGGCATCCAGGTCCCGCTATTGGTTATTGGCCGTAGAGGTGTCTCGGTCATGTCTACATAGTTCTCGAACCCGCAGGGTCTACACACTTAATGTTTGGTGACGATTAGTATAGTTGAGTTATTATGTTGGTGACCGAAGGTTGTTCGGAGTCCCGGATAAGATCCCGGACATGACGAGGATCTCCGGAATAGTCCGGAGGTAAAGATTGATATATGTGATAATAGTGTTTTGATCTCCGGAAGAGTTCCGGAGTTCACCGGAATGGGTTCCGGATGTTTACCGAAGTGTTCGGGTGCAGCAACACTTTATATGGGCCAAAGGGATAAAGCCCACGAGGTATTGGAAAGTGCAAAAGTAGTTTTGCTGCCGCGTAAACGGTACTACCGCTTGGTGAAGCGGTACTACCGCCCGAGCGGTACTACCGCTTGTGTGAAGCGGTACTACCGCCCAAGCGGTACTACCGCTTGTGTGAAGCGGTACTACCGCTTGTGTGAAGCGGTACTACCGCTTGTGTGCGGCTGTGCACGGTTCGGCAGGGATCCGAGTTGGACTCTTTCCCTGCGGGCCAAACCGACCTTGTGCGGGCAAAACCGACCTGGAGGAGGCTTTTACTCCAAGTTTAGACCCCAAGGCTCAACATATAAATAGAGGGGCAGGGCTAGCACACGGGACACATCAAGATTTCCCCAAGCCGTGTGCGGCAACCCTAACCCTCTAGTTCCTCCATCATAATCTCCGTAGTGCTTGGCGAAGCCCTGCAGAGATTGTTCCTCACCACCATCACCACGCCGTCGTGCTGCTGGAACTCAACCACTACTTCATCATCGCTCGCTGGATCGAGGAGGTGAAGGCGTCATCAAGCCGTACGTGTGTTGAACGCGGAGGTGCCGTCCGTTCGGCGCTAGTTCGTGATCGGATCGAGGGACGACTTGCGATTTGGATCGCGGAGACGTTCGACTACATCAACCGCGTTTCTTAAACGCTTCCGCTTAGCGATCTACAAGGGTATGTAGATTCACTCTCCCTCTCGTAGATGCTCATCACCATGGATAGATCTTGTGTGTGCGTAGGAAAAATTTTGTTTCCCATGCAACGTTCCCCAACAGTGGCATCTGAGCTAGGTCTATGCGTAGATGAGATCTCGAGTAGAACACAAACGAGTTGTGGGCGTGGGTGTATACATATTGCTTGCCGTTACTAGTTGATACTTGATTCGGCAGTATTGTGAGATGAAGCGGCCCGGACCGACATTACGCGTACACTTACGCGAGACAGGTTCCTTCAACTAACATGTAACTTCGTTGCATAAAGATGGCTAGCGGGTGTCTGTCTCTCTCACTTTAGTTGAATCGATTTCAATGAAGAGGGTTCTTTTAGAAGATCAAAAAGCAATCACTACACCACGTTTTGGTTTTGCGTAGGTAAGAATGGTTCTTGCAAACCCGTAGCAGCCACGTAAAATTTGCAACAACAATTAGAGGACGTCTAACTTGTTTTTGCAGGGTATGATGTGATATGATATGGCCAATTACATGATGAGATATATGTGATGTATGAGATGATCATGTGTTGTATAGAATATCACGACTTGCATGTCGATGAGTACGGCAACTGGCAGGAGCCATAGAGTTGTCTTTAATTATTGTATGACCTGCGTGTCAATCATTAAGCGCTATGTAATGCTTTACTTTATCGCTAAACGTTAGCAATAGTCGTGGAAGCAACAGTCGGCGCGACAACCTTATGGCGACACGTTGATGGAGATCAAGATGATGGAGATCATGGTGTCATGCCGGTGACGATGGAGATCATGCCGGTGCTTTGGAGATGGAGATCAAAAGCACAAGTTCATGGCCATATCATGTCACTTATGATTTGCATGTGATGTTAATCCTTTTATGCATCTTATTTTGCTTAGGATGACGGTAGCATTATAAGGTGATCCCTCACTTAAATTTCATGATAAATTGTGTTCTCCCCGAGTGTACACCGTTGCGAAAGTTCGTCGTTTCGAGACTCGCCGTGATGATCGGGTGTGATAGACTCCACGTTCACATACAACGGGTGCAAGCCATGTTGCACACGCGGAACACTCGGGTTAAACTTGACGAGCCTAGCATGTACAGACATGGCCTCGGAACACAAGAGACCGAAAGGTCGAACATGAGTCATATAGTAGATATGATCAACATGAAGATGTTCACCATTGAAACCACCTCGACTCACGTGATGATCGGACTTGAGTTGGTGGATTTGGATCATGTTACACTCGAATGACCGGAGGGATGTCAATTTGAGTGGGAGTTTTTAAGTAATATGATTAACTAAACTCATTATCTAGAACAATAGTCTAAGTTGTCTTTGCTATATTTATGTTGTAGATCATGGCTCGCGCAGTAGCACCCCTGAATTTTAATGCGTTCCTAGAGAAAGCTAAGTTGAAAGATGATGGATGTAACTTTGTGGACTGGGCCCGTAATCTAAGGATTATCCTTACGGCTTCCCAGAAGGCTTATGTCCTTGATGCACCGCTTGGTGATCCACCCGCTCCAGTTGAGTCTCTAGACGTTGTGAACGCCTGGCAGGCTCGTTCTGATGATTACTCAATAGTTCAATGTGCAATGTTGTATGGCTTAGAACCGGGACTTCAAAGACGTTTTGAACGTCATGGAGCATATGAGATGTTCCAGGAGTTGAAGTTAATCTTTCAGAAGAATGCCCGGATCGAGAGATATGAGATCTCCGATAAGTTCTATGCTTGCAAGATGGAGGAGAACGGGTCTATCAGTGATCACGTGCTCAGAATGTCAGGGTACTCCACCCGTCTGGCTGAGTTAGGGATGCCCCTTCCGCCAGAGGCTATCACTGACAGAGTTCTTCAATCATTGCCACCTAGCTACAAGAGCTTCGTGTTGAACTATAACATGCACGGGATGAACAAGTCAGTCGCCGAGCTGTTTGCGATGCTGAAAGCCGCTGAGTCTGAAATTCAGAAGGAGCATCAAGTGTTGATGGTCAATAAAACCACAAGTTTCAAGAAAAATGGCAAGGGTAAGAAGGGTAACTCCAAGAAGAGTGGCAAAACAGTTGCTCCTCTCGTGAAGAAACCCAAGGCTGGACCCAAACCAGAAACTGTGTCTTTTCATTGCAAGGGAACTGGACACTGGAAGCGGAATTGCCCCAAGTATTTGGCTGACAAGAAGGCGGTCAACAACAAACAAGGTATATATGATATACATGTTATTGATGTGTACCTTACCAACTCTCGTTGTAGTGCCTGGGTATTTGATACCGGTGCGGTTGCTCATATTTGCAACTCAAAATAGGAACTGCGGAATAGACGGAGGCTGGCAAAGGACGAAGTGACGATGCGCGTGGGAAATGGTTCCAAGGTTGATGTGATCGCCGTCGGCACGCTCGCTCTTCGATTACCGTCGGGATTAGTGATGAACCTAAATAAGTGTTATTTGGTGCCTGCGTTAAGCATGAACATTATATCTGGATCTTGTTTATTGCGAGACGGTTACTCATTTAAATCAGAGAATAATGGTTGTTCTATTTATATGAGTGATATCTTTTATGGTCATGCACCCGATGTGAGAGGTTTATTCTTATTGAATCTCGATAGTAATGATACACATGTTCATAACATTGATGCCAAAAGATGTAGAATTGATAATGATAATACCACTTTCTTGTGGCACTGCCGTTTAGGTCATATTGGCGTAAAACGCATGAGGAAGCTCCATGCTGATGGACTTTTGGAGTCACTTGATTTTGAATCACTTGACACATGTGAGCCATGCCTCATGGGCAAGATGACTAAAACGCCGTTCTCTCGAACAATGGAACGGGCAAGTGACTTGTTGGAAATCATACATACTGATGTGTGCAGTCCGATGAGCATTGAGGCGCGCGGTGGTTATCATTACTTTCTCACCTTCACTGATGACTTAAGTAGATATGGGTATATTTACTTAATGAAACACAAGTCTGAAACATTTGAAAAGTTCAAACAATTTCAGAGTGAAGTTGAGAATCATCGTAACAAGAAGATTAAATTCCTATGATCTGATCGAGGAGGAGAATATCTGAGTTATGAGTTTGGCAGTCACTTAAGACAGTGTGGAATTGTTTCACAATTGACACCGCCTGGAACACCACAGCGTAATGGTGTGTCCGAACGTTGTAATCGAACCTTATTGGATATGGTGCGATCTATGATGTCTCTTGCCGATTTGCCACTATCGTTTTGGGGTTATGCATTAGAGACAGCTGCATTCACTTTAAATAGGGCACCATCGAAATCCGTTGAGACGACGTCATATGAACTTTGGTTTGGCAAGAAGCCAAAGCTGTAGTTTCTTAAAGTTTGGGGATGTGATGCTTATGTCAAAAAGCTTCAGCCTGAAAAGCTGGAACCCAAAGCGGAGAAATGCATCTTCATAGGATACCCAAAAGAGACAGTTGGGTATACCTTCTATCTCAGATCCGAAGGCAAAGTGTTTGTCGCTAAAAATGGAACATTTCTTGAGAAAGAGTTTCTCTCGAAAGAATTGAGTGGGAGGAAGATAGAACTTGATGAGGTTGTTGAACCTTTACTTCAACCTGAGAGTAGCGCAGCACAGAAAGTTGTTTCTGTGGAGCCTACATTAGCTGAAGAGGAAGTTAATGATGATGATCATGAAGCTTTGGATCAAGTTGCTATCGAACCTCGTAGGTCGACAAGGACGCGTACTACTCCTGAGTGGTACGGCAACCCTGTCTTAGAGGTCATGTTGTTGGACAACGATGAACCTACGAGCTATGGAGAAGCGATGATGGGCCCGGATTCCGAGAAGTGGTTAGAGGCCATGAAATCCGAGATGGGATCCATGTATGAAAACAAAGTATGGACTTTGGAAGTATTACTTGAAGGGCGTAAGGCCATTCAGAACAAATGGATCTTTAAGAGGAAGACGGACGCGGACGGTAATGTCACCGTCTATAAAGCTCGACTTGTGGCAAAGGGTTTTTCACAAGTTCAAGGAGTTGACTACGATGAGACCTTCTCACCCGTAGCGATGCTTAAGTCCGTCAGAATCATGTTAGCAATAGCTGCCTTTTTCGATTATGAAATTTGGCAGATGGATGTCAAAACAGCGTTCCTTAACGGTTACCTTAAGGAAGAGTTGTATATGATGCAACCAGAAGGTTTTGTCGATCCAGAGAATGCTGACAAAGTTTGCAAACTCCAGCGATCCATTTATGGACTGGTGCAAGCATCTCGGAGTTGGAATCTTCGTTTTGATGAGGTGATCAAAGCGTTCGAGTTTATACAAGTTTACGGAGAAGCTTGTATTTACAAGAAAGTGAGTGGGAGCTCTATAGCGTTTCTAATATTATATGTGGATGACATATTACTAATTGGAAACAATATAGAAATGCTGGAAAGCATGAAGGAATATTTGAACAAGAGTTTTTCAATGAAGGACCTAGGAGAAGCTGCTTTCATATTAGGCATCAAGATCTATAGAGATAGATCGAGACGCTTAATAGGACTTTCACAAAGCACATACCTTGACAAAGTTTTGAAGAAGTTCAAAATGGATCAGTCCAAGAAGGGGTTCTTGCCTGTTTTGCAAGGTGTGAAGTTGAGTAAGACTCAATGCCCAGTGACTGCAGAAGATAGAGAAAAGATGAGTGTCATCCCCTATGCTTCAGCCATAGGCTCTATTATGTATGCAATGCTGTGCACAAGACCCGATGTCAGCCTTGCCATAAGTATGGTCGGAAGGTTTCAAAGTGATCCAGGAATGGAACACTGGACGGCGGTCAAGAATATCCTGAAGTACCTGAAAAGGACTAAGGACATGTTTCTCGTTTATGGAGGTGATCAAGAGCTCGTCGTAAAGGGTTGCGTCGATGCAAGCTTTGACACTGATCCAGATGACTCTAAGTCTCAAACCGGATACGTATTTATTCTTAATGGGGGTGCGGTTAGCTGGTGCAGTTCCAAGCAAAGCGTGGTAGCAGATTCTACATGCGAAGCGGAGTACATCGCAGCCTCGGAGGCGGCGAAGGAAGGCGTCTGGATGAAGGAGTTCATAACAGATCTTGGAGTAGTGCCTAGTGCGCTTAACCCAATGACTCTGTTTTGTGATAATACTGGTGCCATTGCTCTAGCCAAGGAACCAAGATTTCACAAGAGGACCAGACACATAAAGCGACGTTTCAATTCCATCCGTAATTACATCAAGGAGGACGACATAAATATTTGCAAAGTACACACGGATCTAAATGTTACAGATCCGATGACTAAACCTCTTCCAAGGGCTAAACATGAACAACACCAGAACTGCATGGGTGTTCGATTCATTACAATGTAAATCACATAGTGATGTGAACTAGATTATTGACTCTAGTGCAAGTGGGAGACTGTTGGAAATATGCCCTAGAGGCAATAATAAATTGGTTATTATTATATTTCCTTGTTCATGATAATCGTTTATTATCCATGCTATAATTGTATTGATTGGAAACTCAAATACATGTGTGGGTACATAGACAACACTGTGTCCCTAGTATGCCTCTAGTTGACTAGCTCGTTGATCAAAGATGGTTAAGGTTTCCTAGCCATTGACATGAGATGTCATTTGATGACGGGATCACATCATTAGGAGAATGATGTGATGGACAAGACCCAAACTAAGAACGTAGCATTTGATCGTGTCAGTTTATTGCTATTGTTTTCTGCATGTCAAGTATCTGTTCCTATGACCATGAGATCATGCAACTCCCTGACATCGGAGGAGTACCTTGTGTGTATCAAACGTCGCAACGTAACTGGGTGACTATAAAGGTGCTCTACAGGTATCTCCGAGGGTGTCTGTTGGGTTGGCATGGATCAAGACTGGGATTTGTTACTCCGTGTGACGGAGAGGTATCTCAGGGCCCACTCGGTAATACAACATCACATTGAGCCTTGCAAGCAAAGTGACTAAAGAGTTAGCCACAGGATCTTGTATTACGGAACGAGTAAAGAGACTTGCCGGTAACGAGATTGAACTAGGTATAGTGATACCGACGATCGAATCTCGGGCAAGTAACATACCGAAGAACAAAGGGAACAGCATACGGGATTAACTGAATCCTTGACATAGAGGTTCGACCGATAAAAGATCTTCTTAGAATATGTAGGAGCCAATATGGGCATCCAGGTCCCGCTATTGGTTATTGGCCGTAGAGGTGTCTCGGTCATGTCTACATAGTTCTCGAACCCGCAGGGTCTACACACTTAACGTTTGGTGACGATTAGTATAGTTGAGTTATTATGTTGGTGACCGAAGGTTGTTCGGAGTCCCGGATAAGATCCCGGACATGACGAGGATCTCCGGAATAGTCCGGAGGTAAAGATTGATATATGTGATAATAGTGTTTTGATCTCCGGAAGAGTTCCGGAGTTCACCGGAATGGGTTCCGGATGTTTACCGAAGTGTTCGGGTGCAGCAACACTTTATATGGGCCAAAGGGATAAAGCCCATGAGGTATTGGAAAGTGCAAAAGTAGTTTTGCTGCCGCGTAAACGGTACTACCGCTTGGTGAAGCGGTACTACCGCCCGAGCGGTACTACCGCTTGTGTGAAGCGGTACTACCGCCCAAGCGGTACTACCGCTTGTGTGAAGCGGTACTACCGCTTGTGTGCGGCTGTGCACGGTTCGGCAGGGATCCGAGTTGGACTCTTTCCCTGCGGGCCAAACCGACCTTGTGCGGGCAAAACCGACCTGGAGGAGGCTTTTACTCCAAGTTTAGACCCCAAGGCTCAACATATAAATAGAGGGGCAGGGCTAGCACACGGGACACATCAAGATTTCCCCAAGCCGTGTGCGGCAACCCTAACCCTCTAGTTCCTCCGTCATAATCTCCGTAGTGCTTGGCGAAGCCCTGCAGAGATTGTTCCTCACCACCATCACCACGCCGTCGTGCTGCTGGAACTCAACCACTACTTCATCATCGCTCGCTGGATCGAGGAGGTGAAGGCGTCATCAAGCCGTACGTGTGTTGAATGCGGAGGTGCCGTCCGTTCGGCGCTAGTTCGTGATCGGATCGAGGGACGACTTGCGATTTGGATCGCGGAGACGTTCGACTACATCAACCGCGTTTCTTAAACGCTTCCGCTTAGCGATCTACAAGGGTATGTAGATTCACTCTCCCTCTCGTAGATGCTCATCACCATGGATAGATCTTGTGTGTGCGTAGGAAAAATTTTGTTTCCCATGCAACGTTCCCCAACACCTGCTAGGCTTCTTGGGAGTGTATGGGAAGACAAAAGATACACCGGAGGCACGGGAGGAACAACAACGTGTGCATGAAAAAGACGGCATGCATCCAAAGCAGTATGAAGGTCCTGCCAGCTACGCTCTTACCAAAGAAGAGAAGGAAATCTTCTTTGAATGCCTGCTCAGTATGAAGGTCCCGTCTGGCTTCTCGTCGAATATAAAGGGAATAATAAATATGGCAGAGAAAAAGTTCCAGAACCTAAAGTGTCATGACTGCCACGTGATCATGACGCAACTGCTTCCGGTTGCATTGAGGGGGCTTCTACCGGAAAACGTTCGATTAGCCATTGTGAAGCTATGTGCATTCCTCAATGCAATCTCTCAGAAGGTGATCGATCCAGAAATCCTGCCAAGGTTAAGGAGTGATTTGGTGCAATGTCATGTTAGTTTCGAGCTGGTGTTCCCACCATCCTTCTTCAATATCATGACGCACGTCCTAGTTCATCTAGTGACGAGATTGTCATTCTGGGCCCTGTATTTCTACACAATATGTTCCCCTTTGAGAGTTTCATGGGAGTCTTAAAGAAATATGTTCGTAACCGCGCTAGGCCAGAAGGAAGCATCTCCATGGGCCATCAAACAGAGGATGTCATTGGGTTTTGTGTTGACTTCATTCCTGACCTTAAGAAGATTGGTCTCCCTCAATCGCGGTATGAGGGGAGACTGACTGGAAAAGGCACGCTAGGAGCGGACTCAATAATATGTAGGGACGGGCATTCTTTGTCTCAAGCACACTACACAGTTCTACAGAATTCTACCTTGGTGACCCCGTATGTCGATGAACACAAGAATATTCTGCGCTCCAAACACCCGGAGCAGTGTGACGACTGGATTACATATGAACACATCAGGACTTTCGGCAGTTGGTTGCAAACACGTCTCATGGGTGACAACACTATTTCGGATGAGTTGTACTCGTTGGCCAGGGGACCATCTTCGACTGTATTGACTTACAAAGGGTACGAGATAAATGGGAATACATTTTACACGATCGTCCAAGATCAAAAGAGCACCAACCAAAACAGCGGTGTCCGCTTTGATGCAGCAACCAAGAGGGGAAAGGACATATATTATGGTTACATAGAGGACATATGGGAACTTGACTATGGACATGATTTCAAGGTCCCTTTGTTTCAGTGCAAATGGGTCAATCTGTCAGGAGGCGGGGTACAGGTAGACCCACAGTACGGAATGACAACAGTGGATCTGAACAATCTTGGGTACACAGACGAACCATTCGTCCTAGCCAATGATGTGGCGCAGGTTTTCTTTGTGAAGGACATGTCTACCAAACCGAGAAAAAGAAAAGATAAGGAAGCGAATACATCATACGATGAGCCAAAGCGCCACATAGTTCTTTCCGGAAAAAGAGACATCGTGGGATTGGAGGGCAAGACAGACATGTCTGAAGATTATGAAAAGTTTCATGAAATTCCTCCGTTCAAAGTCAAGGCTGACACAAGCACCCTGTTAAACGATGAAGATTATCCATGGTTACGGCGCAATAAGCAAAGGACACAAGCGAAGAAAAAGTGAAGACTTTCTCTCCACAACTAGTATGATGATGCCTTTGATCTAGAATATCACTGCAGTTACATGTGAAGAAATGAAATGCCTTTTGTAATAGATGAGTTTTCGTATGAAACCCTGATACTTCGAAAGAGATTGTCCGTTTTGTACACAAAGTGCATCCAGTTTTTGCCGTAACCCTCTCAACTTTTTATAACATGCTATGTGGGTGAAATGATGATACCATGCCAACTTTCAACCTTTTCAAAGTTCATTTGTAGTGCTTTTCAATTTCAGGGTCATTTAGCTTAAAAAATCAGTAAATGCATGAAAAATACCAGATGAAGTCAGAAAGGGTTGAAAATTGATGATGTGGCTTTGAATGGTTCATTTTGAACACACAAAAAGTCTGGAGTTCAAATAAGTTCAAAAAAATGAAATACCTTTGTAACAGATGAGTTTTCGTCCGAAACCCTGATACTTCGAAAGAGATTGTCCGTTTTGTACACGAAGTGCACCCAGTTTTTGCCGTAACGCTCTCAACTTTTTAGCACATGCTATGTGGGTGAAATGACGATACCATGCCAACTTTCAACCTTTTCAGAGTTCATTTGTAGTGCTTTTCAATTTCATGGTCATTTAGCTCAAAAAAATCAGTAAATGCATGAAAAATACCAAATGAAGTCAGAAATGGTTGAAAATTGATGATGTGGATTTGAATGGTGCATTTTGAACACACAAAAAGTCTGGACTTCAAATAAGTTCAAAAAAATGAAATCCCTTTGTAACAGATGAGCTTTCGTCCGAAACCCTGATACTTCGAAAGAGATTGTCCATTTTGTACACGAAGTGCATCCATTTTTTGCCGTAACCCTCTCAACTTTTTAGCACATGCTATATGGGTGAAATGATGATACCATGCCATCTTTCAACCTTTTCAGAGTTCATTTGTAGTGCTTTTCAATTTCAGGGTCATTTAGCTCAAAGAATGAACTAATAGCAAAAAGAATGAACTAGAAAACTTTTATGAAACTCTAATAGCAAAAAGAATGAACTAAAAATAATCAATTAAAATATTCTGTTATGATCAACTAAAACAAAACTATAATATTTTTCAATAGCAAAAAGAATCAACTAAAAAGCTTTTATAAAACTCTAATAGCAAAAGGAATGAACTAAAAAGCTTTTATAAACCTCTAATATTTTTTAAACTAAAATTATATAAAATTTATGCAACTAAAATTATCAAAGTATTTTTTGTTCAAAACATTAATAGCAAAAAGAATTTTCATAAAGAAAATTTTTGTTAGAAACTTTAATAGCAAACTAAAATAACAAAATCTGTTTTTGATTAAAACACCCATTTAAAATAACCTAAAAATTACCAAATTGAATATAATGATAAAACACAGTAATATTAAATAGCAGGAAAAAGAATCACTCAAAAAATCTATTTTTAAAGTAAAGTTATTCACAAACTAGTGATTAACACAAATTTCAAAAAATTCAAATTTAAACTATTCAAATTTGAAAACTAATTGCAATAACAGAAAGTTTATAATTTTTGTGACCTAAAGCAAAAAGAATCACTCAAAAAATCTAAGTATTTAGCTGTAAGTAGAAACAAAAATAAATAAATAAAGCAAAAAACAAAACAAAAATATTGGAAACACAATTAAAAAAAGTGTCGCCTACTGGGCCGCCACGGCCTGCATACGACTAGCTAGACACCCAACCCGCTAGTTGGGCCAGGACGCAGGCCCGTAGCAAGCCCAGTAAGCCCACAGGCAGAGTAATTACGTTTAGGCCCGTAGGCCTGCATAAGAGAGGAGCTCGAGAGGGTTGGCGCAGCGGCGTTTATAAACCACTCTCGACGCCTCTCAGCTAGCGAGGTGGGACTAAACATCCATCCGCCCGACGCCGTGCCAGCCGCAACCCTTTTGTCCCGGTTGGTGGCACCAACCGGGACCAATGCACCCCTTTAGTCCCGGTTGGTGCCACCAACCGGGATCAAAGGTCCCTGTTTCCCGCCCTTTGGGCTGCTGAAAACTAACCTTTGGTCCCGGTTGGTGGCACCAACCGGGACTACAGGGGTGCATTGGTCCCGGTTGGTGCCACCAACCGGGACCAATTCTCTGGGTATATAAGTAGCACTTAGGAATTTTCGGTTCTCATCTCGCCCCCGCCCCCGACGACGCCGCCGAAATCGACGCCGCCAGGCTGCCCAGACGCTGCCCGCCGCTCCCCGCCGTCGCCGTCGCCGTCGCCCCAGTCGTCGCCGCCGCCCGCCGTCCCCATCGTCGCCGTCACTCGCCGCCCTCGTTGTCGCCCGCCGCCCCCGTCGTCCGCTCGCCGCCCCCATCGTCTCCCGCCTCCCGCCGCCCCCGCCCGTCGCCCGCCGCCCCCGTCGTCGCCACCCCCCGGCGCCCCCGCCGTCGCCGTCACCGTCGCCCCCGTCGTCGCCCGCCGTCACCGTCGCCCCCGTCGTCGCCCGCCGCCCGCCGCCCGCCGCCCCCGCCGTCGCCGTCACCGTCGCCCCCGCCGTCGCCGTCGCTGTCGCCCCCGTCGTCGCCCTCGCGTCAATATTTGGTCAATATTTTTTTGTTCATATTTTTTTTGTTCATGACAACTTGGTCAATATTTTTTTTGTTCATAGAAATTAGTTAAAATGAGGGGGGACATCGAACATGACATGAGGGGGGACGTCGGACATCGGACATGAGGGGTGAGCATCGTTGTCGTCTACCCCCTTCCCAATAACTTCGACATGAGGGGGGACGTCAGACATGACATGAGGGGGTACGTCGGACGTCGGACATGAGGGGTGAGCGTCGTTGTCGTCTACCCCCTCCCCGATAACTTCGACATGAGGGGGGACGTCGGACATGTCATGTGGAATTTTTTTTTGTTCATATAGAAAACTCCGGTAACATAGATTTATCAAGAATGCCCCCATTATGGATGTGCACAAGTTGATCCAATTTTTTTCTGATCTCATATATATATATATTATTCTATATGTCACGTTGTCTGTCAAAGTATTGAAGAAATCCATGGCTTCATCATTAGCCGGAAGTAACAGGCGTATGATGCTACGAAGCTCTTCAAAGTTGTTTTGGAACGGAGTTCCGGATAGAATAATTCGCTTTTTGGTACGAAATTCTGCAAAGGCCTTCCAAATAGCGATATTCGGAAGGCTCTTGTTGAACTTCGTCCCAAAAAGATAATTAATTATCCTATCCGGGACTCCGTTCCAAAACAATTTTGGAGAGCTTCGTACCATTATGCGCCGGTTACTTTCGGCTAATGATGAAGCCTTGGTTTTCTTGAATCCTTTGACACTAGACAACGTGACATATAGAGGGGTAGATGAGATCAGGAAAAATATGGACCATTTTCTGCACATCCAGAATGGCGCCATTTTGTTAAATCCCTTAAAGGTTAAGAGAATCCCTTGTTTGACATTCATGAGAGAGGCGGTCCGGACGTCGGACATTCATAAGAGTGGCGGTCCGGACGTCGGACATTCATGTTTGTATATTAATTGCCATGTTGTAATATTTGCAGAAACTATGGATCAAAGAGACTTGGAACAAGAACAGTTGTTGGGGGAGATAATCCTCGCCGGACGTGATGTCTTGTCGTTTCTCAACGACACCGATGGTCTGGAAGGAGAGGATGACGGCTCCGGTGATCGAACAATGGAGGAGGACGGACATGATCATGATGGCTCCGGTGACCGAATGCCGGAGGAAGAAGGAGACCATGATGACGGCTCCGGTGACCGAACGGAGGAGGGAGCTGTTGCAAAGTCCGGCAAGGTATATATATTAATTAATCCTGTGCTGACTAGCTAATTGATGCATTAATTGTTTTGGTATGTACATATATTAACTCTTCTTTCTTCTTTTATAGCCCTCCGGATCGAGCCAAACTTCGGTAATGAGACGAGGCCTGAAGAGAAGGTTGCGCAAGGATGAAAGGTTCACGATCACAGCACTCGCGGACGATGGCCTACCGATTGAACCCAAGCGGACCAAGGACGCATTTTCTGCTCAGTGCGGAGCTATTGTTAGGGACAACATCTCGATCAGCATCAAGCAATGGAATAAGCCTAAGGACGACGACCCTTCTTATGTCACCGATAGACAGAAAGATGATCTTTGGACCTCGCTAAAGGCAAATTTCACCCTAACGCCAGAGGAGGATCCGAATAAGCCAGTTATAGAGCCACTAGTCAAGGCGTGTGCTCTTAAGAAGATGGCAGATCTATTCAGGAGGTGGAAGAATGAGTTGAAATCAAAGTTTGTCGACAAAGGGAAGACTCCAGAATTCATCGGCCGATTTGAGAAGATAAGAGATCACTGGCCCGCATTTGTAGCCTACAAGACATCGGACAAGAGTAAGAAAATGTCAGAGACAAACAAGAACAATGCTGCAAAGAAGCAGTATCACCATCACACGGGGTCAGGTGGCTATCTCAAAGCCCGGCCGTTGTGGGACAAAGCTGAGAATGACCTGATTGCTAAAGGGGTCGAACCAGAGAAATTGAACTGGCCAGGCCGTTCAAGGACATGGTTCTTCGGGGTTGGGGGAACTTTGGACCCTGAAACAGGGAAGTGCCGTTGGACGGACGAGCAACTTGCAATACCCGTCAAGAAGCTTCAGAAGTATATCACCGCATCGCAGGAAGGGACGTTCATTCCCGACAGAGAGAAGGACGAGCTGACTGAGGCCCTCGAGAATGCTGAGCACCCTGGACGAACACGAGGCACACCAGGCTCCGTTCCGTGGAAGGTTGGGTTTCCCAACGCAGGCGGTTACAGAAGCCGAGAGAGAAAGAGGAAATCGGAGCTGAGCGACCTGCAGAAGCTCAATGCAAGACTAGAAAAGCTAGAGGAACTTGAGAGCCAGCGAGTTGCCGGCCAACCATCTCAGCGGCACGAAGCTACCCCAGAAGCTACCCCGCCATCTCAGCAGAGAAGCAGCGTGGCTTCCACGGAGCTCGTTCAGCCTGACTTCACGGCTCCTAGCTACCCCATGGATACTATCACGGAGGCTCAACATTGCGAGCTTATGACGAAATTCCGGAACCTCACTTTCAAGGCGGCTGTCGGCTCTGTTGCACCTCCTCAACCCAACGGAACTTTTCACTGCCTTCCGATTCCACATGGCTATGCTGTTGTGACGGTGGATGAAGTAATGGAGGGATTTGAGGAGCTCGAGCTTGACCACCCTACAGGTGAAGCGGAGAATCAGCTGGTTCATGCTCTGAGGAGTACATGTCTATGGCGGAAGGAGTACATCAAGCTTCCAAACTGGACGCCTCCGCCTCCTCCTCCTCCTCCGGCGAGTCAGGGCACTCCGCCTCCTCCTCCTCCTCCTCCTCCGGCGAGTCATCAGGGCACTCCGCCTCCTTCTCCGGCTCCTCCGGCGCGTGAGGGCACTCCGCCTCCTGCTTCGCCTACTCCGGCGCGTCGGAGCAGTCCGCCTCCTCCTCCGCCTCGTCAGCAACGGCGGAAGACAGACGCCGCCGCTCCGGCTCCTCCGGCGCGTCGGAGCACTCCGCCTCCTTCTCCGCCTCGTCAGCAACGACGGAAGAGATACGCCGCCGCTCCGACGGGTAGCAGTACAAGCAGAGGCGGGAGGCAATTCAGATACGGTCCATCTCTCAAGCCTCTGGAAAAGTTACCATATGAGAGGACCGAGAAGGAAAACGAGGACATCTGTCGTGCCCAAGTGAGGGACCATTTTGCAAAGAAAACTCCACCTCCGAAGGAGAAGCTAGATCCGGTGAAAGTGAAGCGCACTATCGATGCCCTGAAGCGACCACCACCGCCTCCGCCAGATTCCAACTATGTCCGCTGTCTTAAAAAGACATATCAAGATGCGCGGCGGCCGGGAAGTACTTCCAGTGATGCAAGGTTAGCAGAACGAAGAAGTGGGAAAAAAATTCCCCAGCTCGGCGAACAGGCGAACCAATCGTGCCCCCCGCTCAAGGTGTCTAGCGATATCGTCGCTAATCATCCGGGGATGGTGCCCGGTACCAATCCTGGTGATTACTTGGGGGATGATGTAATTTTTGAAACGGCTGGGGTAACAAAAGAAGAATATAAATACGTGCACAGGAAGCCTCTCGTCAAACCTGATCATCCTCCTGTAACAACGATGATGTACAAATTGCATGAGTGGTACATGAAAACCTGCAGGGAGTCTGGGAAAGACACTATGTATGTGGCAGTGAAACCAGAGCACGAATTCATTGGACTCAGCGTGATGCCTATTGAATTTGTGGAGTTATTTCAGTTATACAATCAACTGGCCCTCGACAAACAACTCATGACTTCCTACTGTCTGTAAGTATTACTTCTATAGTTAAGTCTCTAGCTCAGCTCGTTCATTGCATGTATATATAATTATCCTCACTGTATTATGCAGATTGAAGATCGTCGAATGCAAAAAAGCAGGAATCTTCGACGTTGGGTTCATTAGCCCAGATGCCGTAAATGAATGGACGGTACGAAATGAAATCAAAGAGACCGAGGAGAACTTGCTAAAGTCGTTCCTTATACATCAAAACAAAAGGGAAATACTCTTTCCTTACAACTTCAAGTGAGTGTTGCTGTCTTCTCTGTATACTCGGTTTCGCTTACTCGAGGTTAAGTAATGTAATTGATGAGTTATATATGCGTGCGCAATTACCACTTTATTCTGCTATCCATTAAGCTTGACGGGGCATTAGTAACTGTCTTAGACTCGAGACATAAAGATTCCGAGAATTATGCGGACATGACTGCAATGCTCAAGAAGTAAGTTCAGTCAATACCGGGACCATATCGGCATGCAACTTTCGTTAATTTCCTGATATCAAGTAATCATTTTCTTTGCATGGCAGGGTTTGGAAGAAGTTCACCCGAAAGGTTCCCGGTCTAAACAAAGAGTTGCGATTTACGCACCCCAAAGTAAGTAGTACTAGCTAGTTCCGCGCATCTCTAATTGATTCAAATTTTCATCAATATATCATTACCATGCTTGCTTATCAGTTTGATTGAACTCTATTCTCGTAAAGTGCTTGTACCAGAAAGAAGGGACTACTTCATGTGCATACTATGTATGCGAGTTAATTCGCCACTCGACCTCTGAGCGGGGCTTCTCTGACAAACAATTTGAAGTACGTAAATAATATTCACAATTTTATTTTATATATTACCATCAATTGTGTTAAGTTTTATTCATATATATGCATGTATTGACCCCCTTCTTTAAATTAGATCTGGTAGATGCGGGATGAACTCCTACCACATGATCGCATACGAGCAATTCAAGAGGAATTGGCGGGATTCTTTCTTGACCACGTCATACCTAAAGACGGAGAATACCATGTGGATTTGTGATTAGATCTTAGGTAGATGATGTTAGGGATTGTAAAAGATGTTATATTGTATATATGTAGTAGCGTCGGATAGATATATGAAAACTTGTTGTTCGACCAAGCACGGAGAAAGAGATGTCACTTCTCTCTATATATGTTCAGCATGACGATCTTGTGTAATTAATGGTTTCCTTCATTTTCTTATTAGCTAGCGTCAAGTTCTCTCTATATGTATAGTAGCTAGCGTCGACCAAGCACGGAGAAAGAGAGGACGCTTCTCTCTATTAGCTAGCTAACACAATATGAAACCCCAAAATTAACCCTCCAAAACCCCCCCACCCCCCCTTAAAAAAAACAAAAACCCCAGCTCCTGCCAGATGCTGACGCGTGGATGCCCTTTGGTCCCGGTTGGTGTGACCAACCGGGACTAAAGGTCCTCCTGCCTGGGCTCCCCGCAGCGGCCACGTGGAGCCCCTTCTGTCCCGGTTCATAAGCGAACCGGGACTAAAGGTTTTGGGCTTTAGTCCCGACCCTTTAGTCCCGGTTCCAGAACCGAGGCTAATGGGCCTCTGGAACCGGGACAAATGGGCCGTTTTCTACTAGTGATACCGGATGGGTTGGAGACCCGGTTGTGCACCCGTCGCAGTTCTCTGGCAAGATAATTTGCATTAATTAATCCGTAGAACATACAAAAAGTAAGAATATGGGCCGCTGGGGTGGGGGGAGGTCGAGGGAGCGCGCGGAGTGGACGGTGCCGAGCAGCATCTCGCCGTAGCGGGAGAGGTTGATGCCGCCGCCCTGGATCAGGAGAAGGGGCAGGAAGTTGAGCGGCGATGGCCCCGACTCAAATAGCTGAAGAAGGGGGAGGGGAGGAGGAGGAGGCCGAGGAAGCGTAGGCGGCGGCGACGGTGCGTCGCCCCTCATCTCAGCGGACCATGGGAGGGAGCTACTGCAGATCCGGCGGCGCCGGGGAAGGGAAGGGAGAGGAGGTTGCGTGTGTTTGCGGTGCATGGGGAGTAGCGGGGGCGGCGGCGGCAAGAGGAACGAGGGACGCGGGGGGAAACGCGGGCTAGATCTTTCTTTCGCTGCCCTCTCGCGGGGGGAGTCTCGCTGCTGGCTTTTTTTTTCTCGCGCGGTGCGCTCGCTGTACTGTCTTCTCCACGGCTAGCTTTTATACGCCTATGCGTGAAATGACAAAAATGCCCCCGGCGGGGCACGAAATTTACAGGCGGTGGCACGAGCACTATTCATGGCGACGTGGATGGCTTGGTTCTGCCTACGAACCCAGCCTCCTTTATATGTTCAATGTGTTGATAACTTCAACATTTCAAAACTGTATTCGTGTTATGATTCAGTGGTTACATGGCACCAGAATTTTTAAACGGAGGTACAATTACACCAAAATCAGACATTTTCAGTTTGGGCGTGATAATCTTGGAGGTCGTAACGGGACACAGGGACTACCCGGACGTTACCAGAACTCCTTCAGACGACTTTATCGAGCTTGTAAGGAAATTCTTTCTCAAGTCTCCAAATGGACCTCTTTGCATTTTACCTTTTGCACACTAACCTTTTAGATGTTTTTTCTAATTCTGCGGACTATTAGAAAATGGAGAAATGTGTTACAGAGAACGCCGGGGTGCTGGTTCCTAAGAATATATTGCGAACAAATAAAGAGATGCCTCCAGGTAGGCCTAATCTGCGTGAATCCTTAATGGTTATCAGTATGCTTCGAGGAACGCCATTCGCTTTCTGAAGCGCGTGACGCTTTACAGTAGCCGATTTAAGGACCGGCCTGTAAATTATATGTGGTATATTTAATCACAGTGTGCGATGTGATGCCGCTCCTGGTCTGATATGATGATACTGACTCAACCTTTGCTCTGGGTTTTCATAGTGCCAGGCTGCTCTGCTCGTGTGGTGAATGTGATGGTCGTTGGCACAGAGAGTGTATTTGCACATCAACCAATCATCTCCCTCCCTGATTTTCGCAGACGGGCCTGGGCCTTTTTTCCCTCCAATCCAGTTAGGCCAAATCAGCTCATTTGTAACTTTACGTAGTTTCTTTACGTAGGTGTAGCAAAGCTCTTATTAATAGGACCTGTCTTGAAGGAAATGGTTGATGAAACTAAGATGTGCCGCATCAGTGGACGTACTTCTCTTAGAGCATCTATAGCAGACCCGTATACGTGGTCAAACCTGTAAATTTTTGCGTTTTACAGTTTTGGTCAAAAAAATGTCGAGAAAAGAAACCGTAAAGTGGTCCAACCCGTAATTTTTTTTAAGGGGCACCGAAAATCCCCACCCGAAATCCTTATATTTGAAGTTTTAAAAGGTAATTAAAAGTAATATCTTGATTGAATAGGTCATGTCAATTAGTAACTAATGTTGACAAAGCACCACCATGCTATGATATTTAACAATAATCTGCTGACTAAATATGCATCCTCATCAGTAAAAACATTGAGAAAAGCAGTCCTACTATAAGCTATTTGGAATTGCAATTCATATGTTGCCCTTTTTATATGGTTTTCGGGTTCAGATTACATGTGCAGGTGCAGTTGAGTAATTTTGAGTGTAACGAACCTCGTCCAGCAACCGAAATTTTGGAAAATCAAAAGGAAGAGCTAGAGAAAACACAACCAAAAATTTAGTTTCTGTACCAGTTTATTTAGCTCCTCCCATGACAAAGACGAGTACCCGAGTGATCGCGGTGCCATTGAAACATTCCCAAAGAGTGTCAAATCTTCCTGTATAGAGTAGATGGACATCTGCTTTCTCTTGTTCGTTGATTCCTTGATTCTGTTGGATGTGATTCTTGATACTCTGCTGCCAGTGGATTTTGAACAGTAAGATCTCCTGTTTATGTCTAATATTTTTCTATAACTGAATTATGTCGATTGTTTATTGCACAGAACAATTCTTAGTACTACTTGTTATATACAGGCAAATAGATGAAGCCGGAGGTTCTTTTTCTGAATGATTATAAATCTGAGAGAATGACGAATTAATTAGGTTGTGCAGGTTTTCCCACTGATTTGTGTTCTTGAGGAAGTCATTTTTGCTTCTTTTTTATAGTAACGAACAGCAGATTGCATCTCTGTTTATTGCATGGCCAATATATGTACTGCTAAAGAGGCGTCTGTACCATGAATGCTGACGCCCGACATACGCACACCCATGAGCCTCTTGCTGTCATGCCGCTTGGATCGGGGAGCATATGGGGAGATACATGCAGGCGATGGCAACGGCTGTTTCCTCTCCCATCGGCTACCTCTGATTGTGGCACATTGTACAGAAATCAACACGAATCGCCTCACCATGCCCCTTCACCTGTATACCCAAGATCATCCCCTCTTTGCTTCATTGGATGCACATTCTTGGCTTAGGCTTCCATGTTTTTTCAGGGCTGTACTTTTTCCACGGTGAAGCAAGCACTAACATTATGGACGATGAGGAATACGAGTTTTTGCATGTGACATATTTGATGAAACGCAGTGCAGGTACTATGTTCTCGTGTGTTTGGTTCTCCATACTGTAGCTCTGTTTGTATGAGCGCATTTGTAATACTGCTAACTGACCTATATTGGAGTCGTTGTATTTATTTTATTTGTATGCTACCGGCAGTGAAGTAAGGTCCTGCTACATCATTGAGATTTTCCATTGCTGGGGTGTGAAATTGGACCCAACAACGACTACAATGATTTCTTCTCCAAAATAATTATCTAGATCGTACTTCAGCCGCTCCAATCAACACCACCACATTCTCCATATCCATTCCAGTTGAGACCTCATTGAAAGTCCAGGTTCTCTCTTGTATTTAGTTGGGCTTCCCTTTCATGTACCTTATATGGTAGGTTTTTGTGTCATGGGAGCGTATTATATAGGATGAGAAAATCTAGACCGCGATTTTCATATGGAGCCAGTACTCTAGCTAATTGTTAAGTTTTAAATTGAACGTTTACTCTGGCTTGCAAAACTCACCATAGCTTATTGTTGTAATATATCGATTGTACCCAAAGGTGAACTTCTAATTTTTTTGTTTGAGTGGGTGTTGATTTTGTTTACACACCTGGTTAGCTTTCTATTATAGAGTTGAAACGTGTCATCATTATAGATTCAGTAGTAGCTATCCAAAATAAAATAAAAACATGATAAGTGTACACACGTCATTACCTTTTTATTATGGAATTTTTTTGAATTGTGTTTGATCATCTGCGTTAAAGAGTTTTGCAGGTCCTTGAGAGTATGTCATCCAGTCAGTTATGACTTGACAATGGTCTGAGGTGAAATTAGTCCTGGTCCGTAAAACGAAAGGTGCTGGGTTGTGGCGGCTACTCATAAGAAGATGAATGATTGAAAGTGGACTGATCACCCCTCTGATTTGTGATCTTTTAAGAGAAAGAAAAAGCCTTATCTTAGACTTCGAGCTGATGTTGAGGAAATGAAGAAAGCTGCATAAGTGAATATATAACCCACGGAAAAGTGAGCTTATCCAACCAATCTTGCTTGCACAATGGAAAGAGCCACGGGCTTGCCATTTATTTTTTGATGTCATAATTTTCAGAGTAAAAGAATATGTTTCAGTGCTAATATGCTCAGTCTCAAATTTCGGTTCATTTCCATGTACTCAAGTCATTGGCCTGCTTCAGAGCTGGTATTTCGAGCAACCGAAATATGTATTTTGTTGAGTTGCACATGTTCTTGTTGAGTTGGTTCTTTGGCAGGTATGTCGCTTTTTATGGGTTTTTGCCAGATTTTGTTGTGATCATAATTTAGAGGTGTACGGTTCATATCGGGTAGCTAGCAAAACATTTGATTTGTTATTTTCTTGTCATTTTGTGGGGTGAGTCTTATGACTCCAGTACAAGGGTAACCGTACACAGGTGTCTTTAATCTTTATGTTCCATGTATGCAACTGATGGTCTGCATCTCCTATTGCCAAGGCAAAAATAAATAAAACGATGGCTCCATTGTTGCTTTTGGTGGAAGTTACCCTCTGCATTTGAAAGTGCCTTCAAGATGGTGTTGGCTGCTAGGAAGGGCCTAGATTAAATAGTTTAACCAAGATAAGAGGGCATGGTTTTGGTGAGGTTTAACGTGGCTCAAACTACATTTCTGGTTCTGGTCTAGCGTCCTTTCCTATAAGGAGAATTAGAATAAGCACATTTTGGTGATTCATTTTCATTGATTGTTCTCCTTTGCTTTTAATCCAGATATCTCCATGTTATGCTAGGGGGCAGCAGTATTGAAGGACTCCATGTGTTTTACTATCTCCCTTTACCAGCAAGCCTACTGTTGGAAATCAACTTCTGAATTTTATCGCCTTCGGTTTTCATTAGGAATAACTAAGACTGTTGTCAAGCCTTATCTTTGTCGTGGTCTAAGACAAGAAGAAATAAACATTGGCACTACAATACATGCATCTTTAGCTTCATCATTATTTATAAAAACAATAATTTAGTGCACCATCCCCTCTTGCGATAGCTGAGAACCGTTTTACATGTCAATCATACATAGAATAGGACATCATCCGTTTTAGGCCATTTCAAGGAGAGAGAGTGGGAAAGGGAGGGAGAGAGAGAGAGAGACAGAGGGGGAGAGGGAGGGAGGCAGAGGGAGAGGGAGAGAGGGAGGGAGATAGGGAGAGAGAGAGGGGGAGAGGTAGGAAGGGATTCAAAATATAACGGTGCATACCTGTATGCATAACACCCTTACATTGTCTTAGCTGTATTACATTTTTTTTGTTTATTAGGTGAGAGCTTTATTCTTACAAATTACAATTATATGTCTATCTCCCATTCTCTTTTTATTGGAATTATTAGGAAGGTGGTGCCCCATTCTCTTCTAATTAGAATTGTTAGGGAGGGAGAGTTGGAGATGATGGATCCCGGGAGATGCCGTTGCTACTGGCAGGGATGCCAATATTCACGTGTGTGTTTGTTGTCGCTTCTCATGTGTGGATGGGATGTATGTTTTATAGAGTGATAACATTATTATGGGACCTCCATTTCTTGTTCAAATAATTTTTATGTATATGTTAGGATCATGAAAGTTAATCTATCCCTACTACTAAAGTACGGAGCGTTTCGTCCCGTCCATCATACGTTTTACAAAAAAAACTGGTTTTTCCTTTAAATAACTCACAGTCCAGTATTAAATATATTTTCTGTTGGGCTTCGGCCCAACTGTGGTAGCCACTATCTTGCGCTCCTAGACGCTGGTTAGTATTCCGCATATGTCTAGTTTTCTTTGTTTTCGGCCCGTTTAGGTCCATGGCCTTTTATTATTTACAAAAAATATGTTAAACATGATCCTGCTTTAACTTTGCAACTGTAACTCAGATTAAAATAATTTGTATATGTATTTTGATCAAAAATGCGTAATATTCAACCGTGCTATTATTTGTTCCCGTTAACCAATTTATGATTTCATTTAGTGCATAACTTTAATTAACCTAATTAATAGCAATGGTGTATTTTGAAAAATGATAACACACAATATAAATTTTTATATAACCTTTATAAATATGAAGTATGTTAGAAGGGCCTATATGAATCAGAGGGAACATGAATGATCCGTTTCAATGGTCATATAGTAGTAATAAAGAAAGGAGAGAATAAAGTAGATGGGGATAAAAAAATGGAAGATTAAAAAAATATGAAGGAGAGAATAAAAAAAAGTAATTGGTATTAATAACAATAATAAAAATGAATTAACTCTGAAGGACGTGGAAGGGACATGCATATATATATGCGTTGTTGCGCAATGCGCGATGCAATAAATAAAACGCAACCAGAAAGGTGAGAGGCGCTTTGTGAGCGTCGAGTTACATGCAACGAACTATCATTTTGCTCAGACGTAGATTTTTTTTATTAATCTTCAAGCGTATGTGTATGCAGAGATAGCCTAAAACGCATTTAATAGAATCCTTTTATTGAGATTTTTCTCACGACTTGGTGTAAATATCGAACATTGCTTTAACTTGTAAATAATGCCTTGATATTAAAAAACTAAAAAATAGACTCTTTAAGATCAGAATCGCCGTACCAAAAGTATTTACTATGTAGCATGCTTCTTAATGAACCACCGATATGAATTTCTGCTAGACCTCAGTGTGCGTCTCTCTGCCGTGGCCAGACACAATTCGAATGTTGTTGGACCGCGCTGACGGATTTTTCACTAAACACGTCAATTATATCCCCCGTTGCAACGCACGGGCATATGTGGTAGTATAGAAAAAATGTGGAGTAGTTTTTTCTTCTCTAGATATATTGTCCAGAAGCTACATGCAAAGTCAAGGGGCAATAAATTGAGAGTATTAATGATGTATGGACAGAGAAGGTGATTGACGACAAGTTCAATCAAGGGGAAAGAACGGCTAGTGGAATGTGTGGTGTTTGTAAAAATAGACAGAAAAAAATATTTGTTTTTGTGTTGTGGTTGAATACTCCGTGCAATGTGCTTGTTTCTGGCTAGAAAAATGAGTATTGTTACAAATTCATTTATTGGCCAGTGGCAATGCACAGACAGTCTATTAGTTTCTCTAACATTGGACAGTGGATCGGTTAGAAATACCCTAACTTCCTCACCCGGTGGCCAAACGCGTATAAACTTCAAGCCTCGTCAATGTCCATCCCATGGCAAAAAGTTACTTTTGGTCTGCCACTGCCAACCCAGGCTTGCCGGAAGTGCTATACGTTTCATGTTCAATGCTGAGCGTCCGATATGTTTACCACGTAATAATACCACGCCTAATATAAACGTCGATGCCAGCCATAATTGGAGCGTATTAACATATAATTGATATCATACTTGATAACAATGTGCATTGCAAAATTAGCGCCTCTAGCAATTAATTGATTCTAAAAATAGCGGAATCCCCGGGTTATAAATATGAGCAGGTCAGTACGCACCCATGTAATAAAAATATATCAAAAATCAAAGTTGAACACCAAACTTCAAAGTTGCGTAGCAAGAACACCAGGCACACTCGCAGAGATTGTTATCCTACAAGAACAATATGGCCAATGCCAGCGGTTTAGTTGCATTTCTTCTTCTTTCATCCATGATAGTCTCAGCAGGTAGAGTTACATTCACTTGTTCTACCGGCCTCTTCGTAGTTATGCGAGCTTTATAATGATGATGGAATTTTGCCAATACTTTTGTTCAGTTTGCAAAGATATATTTACTAAATGTTGTCGTCTATCTTATCTAGAGAGACATCGACCGCGTCTACTTTTCAAGCATTTTATGTGTGTAACCTTATTTATTAAAATTCAAAGGTAATTTGAGAAAGTTTTCTTCATATATATGCCTCCTTTTTTGCTTGGGCAGCACCTGCAACATTAATACCAAGATGTGGTGAATTTTTTCATTCATGGGGTGAGCACGACTCCTGCACTCCTCCTGAAAATGATGAATGCGACTCATGGTGCAAGAATCGATGTGCCAGAGGTTCATGCGAGCTCAAGGGAGGGAAACATTATTGCCATTGCTACAAGAACTGAAATTTTTTCATTGCTTAATATTTTTTTGGAAGCTATTTGTAATAAGAAGTATAAGTTACTTCAGATAATAAAATATGTACTCCTAAAGGGGGCATGGTAGCTACGCCTCCAAGCTTTTATTTCATGTCACCTCCCACCACCACCCCTGCATGTTGGTTTCTTCATCCTTCCAATAAAAAAAAATTGTAACCTTTTCAAACTTTCCTAACCAGCCATGTTACAAATGAGTAGGAACCGATAGCACGTTTACAAAACAATAAAATCCAGTTTTGTGGCAATCAATTTCAAATCCTAACTTCTCCTAATGCATCGATCCCCGCTTTTCCTAACAACGAAATCTCTACTATTAAAGGGCAATTGGTACATAGTCATTGTTGGTACCCAGCCCCTCAATCGAACGAAGTCCTCCCCATTTCTGGTTTTTCTGTTTTTTCCATCGAAAGAATCAGGACGCAATCCATCTTTCCTTCCATGCATATCTCTCCCGAAGCAAATCGGGACACAATCCCCTCCTTCCCATTAACAGGCATTTGCCCTAAAATATCAGGATGCAATCCTCTCCTTGCCATTGATCTCTCTTGTTAGGTATACGACACGCAATCGAACACGAGGAAGAACGAAATCAAACACATGGACACAATGATTTAACGTGGAAAACTCCTCCAACATGAAGAGGAAAAACCACGGGCGCCAGCCAGCAAATCTTCACTATATCAGGGGAGGTTACAAATGCCGGGGATTTACAACTGATCAATATATCCCGTGTGGTGACTTACAAGAAGTATATATAACATCGGAGACCTAGGTGAATATTGATCTGTAGCCAGAGGCAGCAAAAGGAGTGGAGATTCCTTCTTGGTTACCCAGGAGGACATCTTCTATGTAAAACCAGTCGTCTTGCCAATTCTTTACCGTCTCGATAAATTTGCCTTCCGGCCATATCGAGTTGGGCGTCCTGCTGATCATGGCGGCCCCACACTCAGTGGGTTGGGAGTCGTTTAACTGCATCTTAACGCAGAAGAGTCTCAACCATAACCCAAAGTGAAGCTCAATACAGAGAAATGCCTCAGAAAAAGTAACATAGCACACAATGTGCATAATAGAATTCGGGGGAAGATGGTGGAAATATAGAAACCCTGAAGAAAGGGATGGAATGGAAATCTCAAGCCACGGAGGAGATGGGACATGAATATGACACGCTCATCCACTACTAGGGAAAACCCTAGTAGTAGCGCGGGTTTATGGACTAACTGTAGCGTGGGACCCCGCGCTACAGCTAGGGTGCTACAGCTAACAATTAGCAGTAGTGTGTGTCTATCCCCGCACTACTACTACTACTACTACTACTTGTCTTAGCAGTAGCACGGGGTTGGACCCTGGCTACTGCTAAATATCAGTAGCGTGGTGTATTGCCCCTCGCTACTACTATTCATCCGTATTTCACTTCTTTTTATTTATATTGTATTTATATACCATTATACAAATTTTGATATAGTAGCAATTAAGAGGTTGTTATATCATTATGATAATGATGAGTTGTTATATCACTAGGTGAAAGAAACACGGATTAGATTAAAGTGGATGGATCGAAGTGACCAAATTGATTTAGTAGTACGATATCGTCCTACTAATCCAACTTGGTCACTTGGAACCATCCATTTTAATCTAATATGTGTTTCTTTCATCCAATGATATTAAAATTCATCATTATCATAATGATATAACAACTCATTATCATCGTAGTCATATAACAATTCATCATCCCTTGTCATCTATATAATATATAAATCATCATTATTCTACCACATAACAAGTACTACGGCCTCCTCCTCCTAATCATCGTAGTCATATAACAACACATCATCCGTAGTTATATAATAACTCACCATCAATATAACACAAGACAAGTTAACCAACACTAGCTAGTTGTTATCATCCTAGGTAAATAACTCATCATCATTCCAGCACATGACAAGTACTAGTAGTCGTATAACCATCTAGCTCTGGTTTATCTGCTGTCCCAAGCATGTTTTTTTTATCCAACAAGCCTCCTCGGCAATTTCGATTAAAAACGCTAGAAAATTTTACAAACTAAACAACAGAAAGCATAAAGGACACACAGTACAGATTTCAGCCTTTGCGAGCAGCAATCCAACATGATCTAGCATATAGTTTTTCTGTCATACACAAGAGGCAAGGCAGCAACAACCTCAATCTCAGGATAAGAAATCAAGGTTGGTTCTTGTTGGTTTGTGTTCTGATTTAATCTCTGCTACTTTCAGTCGTATGAAACATGTTGGAATGACTTGGAAGTTCTGTAGAGAATGGTTACAGACAAATGCAACTTCACTCTCTCTCTCTCTCTCGGGGTAAGAGTTACAGCTAAAAATGCAACCTCCTGCTGCTCAGTTCCTGTGTTTTCTAGTACCATATCTTCACCACCAAATAGCTGAGTCAATGATGAGTACTCTAGCTCACATGAACCATTACAAAATAAGTATTAGACAAGCAGAAGCAAAGAAAAAATCAACTCCCAAGACAAGAAAATAGACATGCTTTTAAAAATCACAGATGACAAGCACACTCAAACACACAACTTCTGGTGATACATGGGCTGAAACTATCATGACTGGAGAGAAAAGCTGACAAACTCACTCACAGCTAAAAACTGCAGCAACCCTTCTTCACCTGCGAAAAAAATATGGGCTAACATGTTACTAACATGGTACAAATGCAGACAAAACCTAATAGTAGCACCTAGGAGTATGTAACCATGTATGAACAAGCCATGTGTACAAACTCATGATGAGCTGAGCAACATAATGAAGAGCTATATACTACCCATTAAAGAAAGAAGAGCTATATAATACAACTAACAATTGCATTCAAATTATAGATTATGAAACAACTAAAACAAAGGAAAATCTGGGCACATAACATTTGGTCATCTGCATACCGTTATGATCCAAAAGAGGATTTATTTTTTTACTTAGCACCACCACCATTTTAAATTGTTTGTCTGTGTGATTATTAGCATGTGTGAATCCTAGAGCCGGATGGACGGTAGTTTGAGGGTGCATGCTACTCACAACTGACTGCAATTTATTTTCCAAAGAGAAAATCAAACAGTTCAAATCTCACAAACTATATCCATAAGATTTTTCTTACCCGTTGAACCATTTCAGCACATTAGCATATCAAACCAGACCGCCATCCTATGTATTGTGCAACATTTCAGCTCCATCACATACACCATCAATGGATGTTCCTAGGAGCATAAGGCACACATTTAATAAAGCTCCATGAAAATGACAAATGGATATGATAAGGCAACAAAGATGAATTGACAACTATAAGAAAACAGCTCACTATTGTATTCATGTTTTATAGCTAACTATTGATACTGGAAACGGATAAAAAACACATATGTTGTTTTTTGCAAAGAATATTTCTTCAAGCAGTATATATAGCCACCTCACAATTAAGAATTTAGCATGTAAGAAAACAAGACATGACATATAATTTATCTCATGTAGACTCATCCCTCCTCAAGAAATGAAAATAAAAACATGCTAAAACTCGTGAACACTACCAACAAATGTGATATTAGGTATTCAAATTAAATAAATGGAGCCTGATTAGAGACAACAAATGCAAAAAAGGTGTGTTACAGATGTGATAGTCACTTGCATGATGGTCTTGAATTAGTGACAACAAAAACTATTATGTTGGAAGGTGCAGTTTCAGCTAGTTCTTTTATGAACTTAAGAATGAAAAAAATAAGATTAGAATAACTAGATAGAAGAATATATCTAACTGAGATTCCAAACATATTGAAAGAATTAACAATCTGACATTTGATTTCACAATATTACACATCTAATATTTCATATTTTACCTCCCATGGATGAAGACAACTACATTGAATATAACACAAAGGGATATAAGCTTGTCTATCTAGCAAACAAATAGTGAAGAGTGAAGATAACTATATTGAATGATAACATATACTCCCTCTCCGTCCCAAAATAAGTTTCGCTAATTTAGTACTAGATCGACACTTATTTTGGGACGGAGGTAGTACTAAACAATATGACTATAAGTTCGTCTATCTAGCAAAGGACAACTGTAACCAAGTTTAAGTTGTTAGTGGACACTTAAGAATTGCAACGAAGGTATTCAATCAAGCATGTTCATAACACAAGAATATTAGGTTACTCCTACAATATGAGGACTAAGAGAGTGAAGAATCACCTGGTAGATAGAAACTCTTGAAAGAATGATAGTAACTATACCTACAGTCTTGACAAAGTTTCCTAGACTACGTTGATTTAAGTTGAACCATATAGACAATGTCATCCACAGATAAAACTATTCCATCAGTACCCTCAATGCATCCCACTATATGTCCGACATATGCCCTCTTTCCTTCAATCTGAGGAGGGATCCCAAGAACGTTATGCATGTCCATGATCTTCCACATCACCCATGTGGAAACACCATGGCAATTGACATTCATCTGCCACATTTGGAACCGAGGGTAAGACAATATGGCAATGCCGACAACGCCATCCTCGGCCTAGATGATCCAATGGCTGCCATGTCGGAAATCATTTGTAACGGGAGGCCCATTGATCATAGTTAGGATATGCTCATCCTAATCACACTCAAGTATGTGATCACTTATAAAATTCTCTAACCAGTGAAGTGCATTACCAACAAGCGACGAAACATTGGGATATGCTCATCCAAAACATCAAGATCGCATGAAACGATTGTTGAGACTCTATCGCTCCATTTGCCAGTCTCGGAGGAGTAAACACATGCCATGAGTCGATAAGCCTCTACGTGGTGTTCGAAGATCAACACCACCTTGAAGGGGTTCGAGTGACAGCTTCCATGCACGTGATTACGATCGCTGGCACCGCAGAGCACAGCCCCGTTGGTGCAATTTCTATCTTTAAAGTCCGGCGGAAAGGGCAGCCGGTGAGCAGCTCCGGTGATGAGGTCGGACACTATAACCTCATTCCCCGGCTGGTCCGTTTTAAGGACGCGACCGTGGCAGCAATCGAGCAAGTCACGGCTTCGCATGTTGCAGACGTGAGTAGCGATGCGGTCGGGACGGTCTAGGACGGGGGTGAACTCGGTAGAACTGAAGGTGAATGTGAAGAAACCGAGGAGGGGCGGCCTCCGGTGGTGTGCGCAGAACCGGCGGTGGAACATGGGGTCTGTGGCGGCGCATCGCCACTGCTTGTAGACGGCGGACGCCCGGAAGAGCGAGGAGGGCTCCGGCGGCAGACGGAGGAGGATCTCCCTTAGGAGATCGTCGTCGTTAAGCGGCGTGGCCTGGAAGGTGCCGCAACGGCGGCGGGCCACTCTGGCGCCCTCCTCACTCGTATGGGCTTGTGTACAGAGGCGCGTGCTTTGGCGACGGCTGGCCGTTCCGACGACATGCTTCATCTCGCCGCCGCCGCCGCCAATACCAAGGTAGAGGAACAAGACCCACGGTGACACAGTGGGCTGGGTTTTGTTCGCTCGCAGTATTGTTGGGCCTTGATTGACAAAGTTTTTTCCAAAAAAAAGACTGCTGCTGCTGCATCCGCGCGTACGATTGGGGTTTCAGCTTTGTCAGAGTGGAGACAAGTTGCCTATTGCCACAAGTTTCAGTTTCAGTTTCGTCAACACATGAATAAAATACTCCGACTCAAAAAAGAGAGAGAATGAAATACTCGTATAGAAAGTAGGTCGATGAAAGAGAACATGAGATGCTCTTAGACCAGATGTTAATTCCAATGAAGTTGGAATGGACAACTTGCGAAGTCAATGCTAATTGTGGTCCGATCATTGCATACTCCCTCCGTTCATAAATACAAGATGTTCTAACGTTTTTGAATCGGATGAATATAGACATGTTTTAGCGTGTTCGACACAAGTGACGATGTCTACGGCGGCATGGCGGTCGTTTTGGCAGTGATACGTCTCCAACGTATCTACTTTTCCAAACACTTTTGCTCTGGTTTCGACCTCTAATTTGCATGATTTGAATGAAACTAACCCGAACTGACGTTGTTTTCAGCAGAACTACCTTGGTGTTATTTTTATGCAGAAATAAAAGTTCTCGGAATTGGACGAAACTTTTTGTGAATTATTTTTGAGAATTATAATGAATTATGGAGCGAACACCTGCCGGAGGGGGTCTGCCAAGGGGCCACCACACATCAGGGCGCGTCCCCCCTAGGTTGAGCCCTGATGGCTTGTGGGGCCCTCAAGGCTCCTCCGACCCTAATTCCAGTCCTATAAAATCACATCTTCGGAGAAAAAAATCAGGGAGACGTTTTCATTGTGTTTCACGAGAAGAAGCCGCCGCCACCTCCTGTTATTCAGCAGAAAAAATCAGGGAGTCCGTTTGGGGCGCCGGAGAGGTGAAATCATCGCCGTCGTCATCACCAACCCTTCTCCATCAACACCGCCATGATGCTGACCAACAGGAGCGAGGAATTCCTTTATAGGCTTGCTGGACGGTGGTGGGATTGGATGAGATTGATCATGTAATCGAGTTAATTTTGATAGGGCTTGATCCCTAGTATCCACTATGTTCTGAGATTGATGTTGCTATGACTTTGCTATGCTTAATGCTTGTCACTAGGGCCCGAGTGCCATGATTTCAGATCTGAACATATTATATTTTCTCTGAATATAAGAATGATTTGGATCCTATCTTGCAAGTTGTATGCACCTATTACGTGTCATGATCCGCATACCCCAAGGTGACAATAATTGGGATTCTTTCCGGTGATTGACATAGTTTGAGGAGTTCATGTATTCACCATGTGTTAATGATTTTTTCTGGCTCTCTTTTAAAAGGAGGCCTTAATATTCCTTAGTTTCCAATAGGACCCCGCTGCCACGGGAGGGTAGGACAAAAGATGACATGCAAGTTCTTATCGCAAGCACATATGACTATATACGGAATACATGCGTACATTATATTGATGAATTGGAGCTAGTTCTGTGTCGCCCTAGTGTGTAACTGTTATATGATCAATGTCATCTAAATCATTATCCATCACCGATCCACGTTCCTACGAGTTACTTATACTGAATCTTGCTAAGTTACTGATGACCCACAAGTATAGGGGATCAATCGTAGTCCTTTCGATAAGCAAGAGTGTCGAACCCAACGAGGAGCAGAAGGAAATGACAAGCGGTTTTCAGCAAGGTAATTTCTGCAAGCACTGAAATTGTAGGTAACAGATAGTTTGATAGCAAGATAATTGGTAACAAGCAAGTAACGATAACGGTAAATAAAGTGCAGCAAGGTAGCCCAATCCTTTTGAGGCAAAGGACAGGCCAGAACAATCTCTAGTAATAGGCAAAGTGTTCTTGAGGGTACACGGGAATTTTGTTTAGTCACTTTTATCATGTTGGTTTGATTCATGTTCGCTACTTTGATAATTTGGTATGTGGGTGGACCGGTGCTTGGGTGCTGTTCTTACTTGAACAACCTCCCACTTATGATTAACCCCCTCGCAAGCATCCGCAACTACGAGAAAAGTATTAAGATAAAATCTAACCATAGTATTAAACGTTTGGATCCAAATCAGCCCCTTACGAAGTAGCGCATAAAACTAGGGTTTAAACTTCTGTCACTCTAGCAACCCATCATCTAATAACTACTCCACAATGCATTCCCTTAGGACCATTAATGGTGAAGTGTCATGTAGTCTACGTTCGCATGACACCACTAAGGGAATCACAACATACATATCATCAAAATATCGAACACATATCAAATTCACATGATTACTTGCAACATGACTTCTCCCGTGACCTCAAGAACAAAAGTAACTACTCACAAATAATAATCATGCTCAAGATCAGAGGGGTATTGAATAGCATAATGGATCTGAACATATAATCTTCCACCAAATAAACCATATAGTAATCAACTACGCAAGGTAATCAACACTACTAGTCACCCACAGGTACCAATCTAAGGTTCCGGTACAAAGATTGAATACAAGAGATGAACTAGGGTTTGAGAGGAGATGGTGTTGTTGAAGATGTTGATGAAGATTGGTGATAACCCACAAGTGTAGGGGATCAGTTGTAGCCTCTTTCGATAAGTAGGAGTGTCGAACCCAACGAGGAGCTAAAGGTAGAACAAATATTCCCTCAAGTTCTATCGACCACCGATACAACTCTACGCACGCTTAACGTTCGCTTTACGTAGAACAAGTATGAAACTAGAAGTACTTTGTAGGTGTTGTGGGATAGGTTTGCAAGATAATAAAGAACACGTAAATAAAAACTAGGGGCTGTTTAGATAAAGTAACAATTAAGTTAGTTTAACGAGTGTGGAAAAGTGGTGGTAGGAGTTGCGGAATTGTCCCTAAGCAATTGACTACGTTACTAGACCGATAGCAAGTTTTATGTGGGAGAGGCCACTGCTAGCATGTCATCCCTTACTTGGAATTCTATGCACTTATGATTGGAACTATTAGCAAGCATCCGCAACTACTAACGTTCATTAAGGTAAAACCCAACCATAGCATTAAGATATATTGGTCCCCCTTCAATCCCGTATGCATCAATTTCTATGCTAGGCTGAAGCTGCTATCACCCTTGCCCTCCAATACATAGTCCTATCAACATACAACTAACCCTATGGTGTGATCCGCGCGCGCGCTCAAATGATGGGCACCAAAGGACAGCAACATAACCACAAGCAAATTAAACCAATCATAGCAATTCACCAATCACCGATAGGACAACAAAAATGTACTCAGACATCATAGGATGGCAACACATCATTGGATAATAATATGAAGCATAAAGCACCATGTTCAAGTAGAGGGTACAGCGGGTTGCGGGAGAGTGGACCGCTGTAGATAGATGGGGGAAGGTGATGGAGGTGTTGGTGAAGATGACGGAGTTGTTGGAGTAGATCGCCGTCACACGATGACTGCCCCGGCGGCGTTCCGGCACCACCGAGAGAGAGGGGGAGAGAGCCCCCTACTTATTCTTCTTCCTTGTCCTCCCCCTAGATGGGAGGAGGGTTTCCTCTTTGGTCCATGGCCTCCATGGCGGCGGAGGGGCGGGAGCCCCTCCGAGATTGGATCTCTCTCTCTTTGTTTCCTTCTGTTTCTGCCTTCCCAGATTCTGGCCTTTCACCGTTTCTTAAATTCCCGGAGATCCGTAACTCCGATTGGGCTGAAATTTTAACACGATTTTTATCCGGATATTAGCTTTCTTGCAGCGAAAGAAGGGCACCAACCACCTTACGGGGTGACCACAAGGGTCCAGGGCGCGCCCTACCCCCTGGGGCGTGCCCCTATGGCTTGTGGGCCCCTCGGGCATCGTCTCGCGTTGATTCTTTTTCCCAAAAATCACATATATTACAAAAAAATCGCCGTAAGTTTTTATCGCGTTTGGACTTCGTTTGGTATGGATATTCTGCGAAACAAAAAACATGCAACAAACAGGAACTGGCACTGGGCACTGGATCAATATGTTAGTCCCAAAAATAGTATAAAAAGTTGCCAAAAGTATATGAATGTTCTAGAATATTGATATGAAATAATCAAAAATTATAGATACGATGGAGACGTATCAATTGGCCTCCCAAAGATGAGAGGGGTGTTGGTGATGACGATGGCTTCGATTTCCCGCTCCGGGAGGGAAGTTCCCCTGGCGGAATCGCTTCGCCGGAGGGAAAAAGTGCTCCTGCCCAAGTTCCGCCTCGAGGCGGCGGTGCTTCATCCCGAAAGTCCTCCTTTGATTTTTTTCTAGGTCAAATGTGACTATATACCAGAAGATGGGCTCCGGAGGTGGGCCGAGCTGGCCACGATACACCAGGGCGCGCCCTGGTGAGTTGTGCCCACCTGGCTGGCCCCCTCTGGTAGTTTTCTGCTTTAGTATTTTTTATTAAATACAAAAATAATCTCCGTACAGTTTCAGCTTCATTGGAGTTGTGCAGATTAGGTATCTCTAATGTGCTTTTCTTAGGTCCAGAATTTCAGCTGCCGGTATTCTCCCTCTTTGTGTAAACCTTGCATATTATGAGAGAAAAGGCATTAGAATCACTCCCTAAAGCATTATTATTCAACAAAACATAGTAAATAACAATAGGAAATCATGATGCAAAATGGACGTATTAACTCCCCCAAGCTTAGACCTCGCTTGTCCTCAAGCGAAAGCCGATATTGAAAAGCATGTCCACATGGTTTGAGAGAGAGGTGTCGATAAAAACAAAATACGGACATAGAAGCATCATGCTTATTAATATAACAACAACAAACTCTATCATAGAATTTATTCAACATAATTTCATCATATAACTTCTTATGCACAAGTAACAATTCATCACAACATAGAAGTATGAAGCATAAACCTTATTGAAAACCAACAAACTGTGTTCTCAGTCAACTTTGCAACTACAATTCATCAAATTTTCAGAAAGGGTCTCATGTAGGAGCCTTTTGGCAAGTCCACATACTCAACCATCATTTAGTCTTCTATGATTGCTAACACTCACGACATACCCATGAACAAAAAGTTTCAACCGGACACATAGGAAGATAGGGGCTTATAGTTTCGTCTCCCAACATATTCACCTGAAGGGTGATGTCAACAATAATAACTCATGCCCACTCATATCCAACTGGATATATGTGCCTAGATCTTTCCTCACCACATGATGCTTGCAAAAAGAAAAAGTAAAAAGGAATAGGGAAGAATACTTTGACTCTTGCATAAAAGTAAATACGTGAAAGTAAAAGATATGCCCTTTGCAGAGGGAAGAAGAGGTTGTCATGCACTTATTGGTTTGTATGCCCACTAGTGCAGAAAAGCCTAGCTATGGCGTGGCCAAAATGGCCTTGCTGGTGTAGACACCCGACGCCAGCAATATGGCGCCACAGTTAAAACATAGTGGTGGCGTTGGATCCTACGCCAGCAGTATGGTACATGATGTTGTCGTCGAAATTGGCCAATGCCAGCTATACATCTACACTACCTTTGTCGTGTGTTGTTGTCCAACGCCAGCAAAAAAAATTTGGATAATAAAAAAAACTCCTTCAGAAACTACGAGCTTAAACTTCACAAAAGGTACAGATTAAAACATACTCATAAACTTAATAAGAGTTTAAAACATAGTACTAATGAACTAAACATAGTCATAAAATCCAGACTTCATAACTTAGCTAACTAGTACTCAACAACTAAACATACTAATAAACATCATAGTTTAAAACTACTCAACATCATCAAGGATTAAGTCCAGCTGGCGAAGCTTTTTCCGATTGTTCTCTCCATCTTTTTTGAAGTGATCAACGTCTGTCTGTAGGTTATGCTTCTCTAGCCTGTATTTCTTTTTCTCCATCTTCAAGTTGTCTCTCTTCTCTAGCAAAACATTTGATTTGTTATTTTCTTGTCATTTTGTGGGGTGAGTCTTATGACTCCAGTACAAGGGTAACCGTACACAGGTGTCTTTAATCTTTATGTTCCATGTATGCAACTGATGGTCTGCATCTCCTATTGCCAAGGCAAAAATAAATAAAACGATGGCTCCATTGTTGCTTTTGGTGGAAGTTACCCTCTGCATTTGAAAGTGCCTTCAAGATGGTGTTGGCTGCTAGGAAGGGCCTAGATTAAATAGTTTAACCAAGATAAGAGGGCATGGTTTTGGTGAGGTTTAACGTGGCTCAAACTACATTTCTGGTTCTGGTCTAGCGTCCTTTCCTATAAGGAGAATTAGAATAAGCACATTTTGGTGATTCATTTTCATTGATTGTTCTCCTTTGCTTTTAATCCAGATATCTCCATGTTATGCTAGGGGGCAGCAGTATTGAAGGACTCCATGTGTTTTACTATCTCCCTTTACCAGCAAGCCTACTGTTGGAAATCAACTTCTGAATTTTATCGCCTTCGGTTTTCATTAGGAATAACTAAGACTGTTGTCAAGCCTTATCTTTGTCGTGGTCTAAGACAAGAAGAAATAAACATTGGCACTACAATACATGCATCTTTAGCTTCATCATTATTTATAAAAACAATAATTTAGTGCACCATCCCCTCTTGCGATAGCTGAGAACCGTTTTACATGTCAATCATACATAGAATAGGACGTCATCCGTTTTAGGCCATTTCAAGGAGAGAGAGTGGGAAAGGGAGGGAGAGAGAGAGAGAGACAGAGGGGGAGAGGGAGGGAGGCAGAGGGAGAGGGAGAGAGGGAGGGAGATAGGGAGAGAGAGAGAGGGGGAGAGGTAGGAAGGGATTCAAAATATAACGGTGCAGACCTGTATGCATAACACCCTTACATTGTCTTAGCTGTATTACATTTTTTTTGTTTATTAGGTGAGAGCTTTATTCTTACAAATTACAATTATATGTCTATCTCCCATTCTCTTTTTATTGGAATTATTAGGAAGGTGGTGCCCCATTCTCTTCTAATTAGAATTGTTAGGGAGGGAGAGTTGGAGATGATGGATCCCGGGAGATGCCGTTGCTGCTGGCAGGGATGCCAATATTCACGTGTGTGTTTGTTGTCGCTTCTCATGTGTGGATGGGATGTATGTTTTATAGAGTGATAACATTATTATGGGACCTCCATTTCTTGTTCAAATAATTTTTATGTATATGTTAGGATCATGAAAGTTAATCTATCCCTACTACTAAAGTACGGAGCGTTTCGTCCCGTCCATCATACGTTTTACAAAAAAAACTGGTTTTTCCTTTAAATAACTCACAGTCCAGTATTAAATATATTTTCTGTTGGGCTTCGGCCCAACTGTGGTAGCCACTATCTTGCGCTCCTAGACGCTGGTTAGTATTCCGCATATGTCTAGTTTTCTTTGTTTTCGGCCCGTTTAGGTCCATGGCCTTTTATTATTTACAAAAAATATGTTAAACATGATCCTGCTTTAACTTTGCAACTGTAACTCAGATTAAAATAATTTGTATATGTATTTTGATCAAAAATGCGTAATATTCAACCGTGCTATTATTTGTTCCCGTTAACCAATTTATGATTTCATTTAGTGCATAACTTTAATTAACCTAATTAATAGCAATGGTGTATTTTGAAAAATGATAACACACAATATATATTTTTATATAACCTTTATAAATATGAAGTATGTTAGAAGGGCCTATATGAATCAGAGGGAACATGAATGATCCGTTTCAATGGTCATATAGTAGTAATAAAGAAAGGAGAGAATAAAGTAGATGGGGATAAAAAAATGGAAGATTAAAAAAATATGAAGGAGAGAATAAAAAAAAGTAATTGGTATTAATAACAATAATAAAAATGAATTAACTCTGAAGGACGTGGAAGGGACATGCATATATATATGCGTTGTTGCGCAATGCGCGATGCAATAAATAAAACGCAACCAGAAAGGTGAGAGGCGCTTTGTGAGCGTCGAGTTACATGCAACGAACTATCATTTTGCTCAGACGTAGATTTTTTTTATTAATCTTCAAGCGTATGTGTATGCAGAGATAGCCTAAAACGCATTTAATAGAATCCTTTTATTGAGATTTTTCTCACGACTTGGTGTAAATATCGAACATTGCTTTAACTTGTAAATAATGCCTTGATATTAAAAAACTAAAAAATAGACTCTTTAAGATCAGAATCGCCGTACCAAAAGTATTTACTATGTAGCATGCTTCTTAATGAACCACCGATATGAATTTCTGCTAGACCTCAGTGTGCGTCTCTCTGCCGTGGCCAGACACAATTCGAATGTTGTTGGACCGCGCTGACGGATTTTTCACTAAACACGTCAATTATATCCCCCGTTGCAACGCACGGGCATATGTGGTAGTATAGAAAAAATGTGGAGTAGTTTTTTCTTCTCTAGATATATTGTCCAGAAGCTACATGCAAAGTCAAGGGGCAATAAATTGAGAGTATTAATGATGTATGGACAGAGAAGGTGATTGACGACAAGTTCAATCAAGGGGAAAGAACGGCTAGTGGAATGTGTGGTGTTTGTAAAAATAGACAGAAAAAAATATTTGTTTTTGTGTTGTGGTTGAATACTCCGTGCAATGTGCTTGTTTCTGGCTAGAAAAATGAGTATTGTTACAAATTCATTTATTGGCCAGTGGCAATGCACAGACAGTCTATTAGTTTCTCTAACATTGGACAGTGGATCGGTTAGAAATACCCTAACTTCCTCACCCGGTGGCCAAACGCGTATAAACTTCAAGCCTCGTCAATGTCCATCCCATGGCAAAAAGTTACTTTTGGTCTGCCACTGCCAACCCAGGCTTGCCGGAAGTGCTATACGTTTCATGTTCAATGCTGAGCGTCCGATATGTTTACCACGTAATAATACCACGCCTAATATAAACGTCGATGCCAGCCATAATTGGAGCGTATTAACATATAATTGATATCATACTTGATAACAATGTGCATTGCAAAATTAGCGCCTCTAGCAATTAATTGATTCTAAAAATAGCGGAATCCCCGGGTTATAAATATGAGCAGGTCAGTACGCACCCATGTAATAAAAATATATCAAAAATCAAAGTTGAACACCAAACTTCAAAGTTGCGTAGCAAGAACACCAGGCACACTCGCAGAGATTGTTATCCTACAAGAACAATATGGCCAATGCCAGCGGTTTAGTTGCATTTCTTCTTCTTTCATCCATGATAGTCTCAGCAGGTAGAGTTACATTCACTTGTTCTACCGGCCTCTTCGTAGTTATGCGAGCTTTATAATGATGATGGAATTTTGCCAATACTTTTGTTCAGTTTGCAAAGATATATTTACTAAATGTTGTCGTCTATCTTATCTAGAGAGACATCGACCGCGTCTACTTTTCAAGCATTTTATGTGTGTAACCTTATTTATTAAAATTCAAAGGTAATTTGAGAAAGTTTTCTTCATATATATGCCTCCTTTTTTGCTTGGGCAGCACCTGCAACATTAATACCAAGATGTGGTGAATTTTTTCATTCATGGGGTGAGCACGACTCCTGCACTCCTCCTGAAAATGATGAATGCGACTCATGGTGCAAGAATCGATGTGCCAGAGGTTCATGCGAGCTCAAGGGAGGGAAACATTATTGCCATTGCTACAAGAACTGAAATTTTTTCATTGCTTAATATTTTTTTGGAAGCTATTTGTAATAAGAAGTATAAGTTACTTCAGATAATAAAATATGTACTCCTAAAGGGGGCATGGTAGCTACGCCTCCAAGCTTTTATTTCATGTCACCTCCCACCACCACCCCTGCATGTTGGTTTATTCATCCTTCCAATAAAAAAAAATTGTAACCTTTTCAAACTTTCCTAACCAGCCATGTTACAAATGAGTAGGAACCGATAGCACGTTTACAAAACAATAAAATCCAGTTTTGTGGCAATCAATTTCAAATCCTAACTTCTCCTAATGCATCGATCCCCGCTTTTCCTAACAACGAAATCTCTACTATTAAAGGGCAATTGGTACATAGTCATTGTTGGTACCCAGCCCCTCAATCGAACGAAGTCCTCCCCATTTCTGGTTTTTCTGTTTTTTCCATCGAAAGAATCAGGACGCAATCCATCTTTCCTTCCATGCATATCTCTCCCGAAGCAAATCGGGACACAATCCCCTCCTTCCCATTAACAGGCATTTGCCCTAAAATATCAGGATGCAATCCTCTCCTTGCCATTGATCTCTCTTGTTAGGTATACGACACGCAATCGAACACGAGGAAGAACGAAATCAAACACATGGACACAATGATTTAACGTGGAAAACTCCTCCAACATGAAGAGGAAAAACCACGGGCGCCAGCCAGCAAATCTTCACTATATCAGGGGAGGTTACAAATGCCGGGGATTTACAACTGATCAATATATCCCGTGTGGTGACTTACAAGAAGTATATATAACATCGGAGACCTAGGTGAATATTGATCTGTAGCCAGAGGCAGCAAAAGGAGTGGAGATTCCTTCTTGGTTACCCAGGAGGACATCTTCTATGTAAAACCAGTCGTCTTGCCAATTCTTTACCGTCTCGATAAATTTGCCTTCCGGCCATATCGAGTTGGGCGTCCTGCTGATCATGGCGGCCCCACACTCAGTGGGTTGGGAGTCGTTTAACTGCATCTTAACGCAGAAGAGTCTCAACCATAACCCAAAGTGAAGCTCAATACAGAGAAATGCCTCAGAAAAAGTAACATAGCACACAATGTGCATAATAGAATTCGGGGGAAGATGGTGGAAATATAGAAACCCTGAAGAAAGGGATGGAATGGAAATCTCAAGCCACGGAGGAGATGGGACATGAATATGACACGCTCATCCACTACTAGGGAAAACCCTAGTAGTAGCGCGGGTTTATGGACTAACTGTAGCGTACAGCTAACAATTAGCAGTAGTGTGTGTCTATCCCCGCACTACTACTACTACTACTACTACTACTTGTCTTAGCAGTAGCACAGGGTTGGACCCTGGCTACTGCTAAATATCAGTAGCGTGGTGTATTGCCCCTCGCTACTACTATTCATCCGTATTTCACTTCTTTTTATTTATATTGTATTTATATACCATTATACAAATTTTGATATAGTAGCAATTAAGAGGTTGTTATATCATTATGATAATGATGAGTTGTTATATCACTAGGTGAAAGAAACACGGATTAGATTAAAGTGGATGGATCGAAGTGACCAAATTGATTTAGTAGTACGATATCGTCCTACTAATCCAACTTGGTCACTTGGAACCATCCATTTTAATCTAATATGTGTTTCTTTCATCCAATGATATTAAAATTCATCATTATCATAATGATATAACAACTCATTATCATCGTAGTCATATAACAATTCATCATCCCTTGTCATCTATATAATATATAAATCATCATTATTCTACCACATAACAAGTACTACGGCCTCCTCCTCCTAATCATCGTAGTCATATAACAACACATCATCCGTAGTTATATAATAACTCACCATCAATATAACACAAGACAAGTTAACCAACACTAGCTAGTTGTTATCATCCTAGGTAAATAACTCATCATCATTCCAGCACATGACAAGTACTAGTAGTCGTATAACCATCTAGCTCTGGTTTATCTGCTGTCCCAAGCATGTTTTTTTTATCCAACAAGCCTCCTCGGCAATTTCGATTAAAAACGCTAGAAAATTTTACAAACTAAACAACAGAAAGCATAAAGGACACACAGTACAGATTTCAGCCTTTGCGAGCAGCAATCCAACATGATCTAGCATATAGTTTTTCTGTCATACACAAGAGGCAAGGCAGCAACAACCTCAATCTCAGGATAAGAAATCAAGGTTGGTTCTTGTTGGTTTGTGTTCTGATTTAATCTCTGCTACTTTCAGTCGTATGAAACATGTTGGAATGACTTGGAAGTTCTGTAGAGAATGGTTACAGACAAATGCAACTTCACTCTCTCTCTCTCTCTCGGGGTAAGAGTTACAGCTAAAAATGCAACCTCCTGCTGCTCAGTTCCTGTGTTTTCTAGTACCATATCTTCACCACCAAATAGCTGAGTCAATGATGAGTACTCTAGCTCACATGAACCATTACAAAATAAGTATTAGACAAGCAGAAGCAAAGAAAAAATCAACTCCCAAGACAAGAAAATAGACATGCTTTTAAAAATCACAGATGACAAGCACACTCAAACACACAACTTCTGGTGATACATGGGCTGAAACTATCATGACTGGAGAGAAAAGCTGACAAACTCACTCACAGCTAAAAACTGCAGCAACCCTTCTTCACCTGCGAAAAAAATATGGGCTAACATGTTACTAACATGGTACAAATGCAGACAAAACCTAATAGTAGCACCTAGGAGTATGTAACCATGTATGAACAAGCCATGTGTACAAACTCATGATGAGCTGAGCAACATAATGAAGAGCTATATACTACCCATTAAAGAAAGAAGAGCTATATAATACAACTAACAATTGCATTCAAATTATAGATTATGAAACAACTAAAACAAAGGAAAATCTGGGCACATAACATTTGGTCATCTGCATACCGTTATGATCCAAAAGAGGATTTATTTTTTTACTTAGCACCACCACCATTTTAAATTGTTTGTCTGTGTGATTATTAGCATGTGTGAATCCTAGAGCCGGATGGACGGTAGTTTGAGGGTGCATGCTACTCAGAACTGACTGCAATTTATTTTCCAAAGAGAAAATCAAACAGTTCAAATCTCACAAACTATATCCATAAGATTTTTCTTACCCGTTGAACCATTTCAGCACATTAGCATATCAAACCAGACCGCCATCCTATGTATTGTGCAACATTTCAGCTCCATCACATACACCATCAATGGATGTTCCTAGGAGCATAAGGCACACATTTAATAAAGCTCCATGAAAATGACAAATGGATATGATAAGGCAACAAAGATGAATTGACAACTATAAGAAAACAGCTCACTATTGTATTCATGTTTTATAGCTAACTATTGATACTGGAAACGGATAAAAAACACATATGTTGTTTTTTGCAAAGAATATTTCTTCAAGCAGTATATATAGCCACCTCACAATTAAGAATTTAGCATGTAAGAAAACAAGACATGACATATAATTTATCTCATGTAGACTCATCCCTCCTCAAGAAATGAAAATAAAAACATGCTAAAACTCGTGAACACTACCAACAAATGTGATATTAGGTATTCAAATTAAATAAATGGAGCCTGATTAGAGACAACAAATGCAAAAAAGGTGTGTTACAGATGTGATAGTCACTTGCATGATGGTCTTGAATTAGTGACAACAAAAACTATTATGTTGGAAGGTGCAGTTTCAGCTAGTTCTTTTATGAACTTAAGAATGAAAAAATAAGATTAGAATAACTAGATAGAAGAATATATCTAACTGAGATTCCAAACATATTGAAAGAATTAACAATCTGACATTTGATTTCACAATATTACACATCTAATATTTCATATTTTACCTCCCATGGATGAAGACAACTACATTGAATATAACACAAAGGGATATAAGCTTGTCTATCTAGCAAACAAATAGTGAAGAGTGAAGATAACTATATTGAATGATAACATATACTCCCTCTCCGTCCCAAAATAAGTTTCGCTAATTTAGTACTAGATCGACACTTATTTTGGGACGGAGGTAGTACTAAACAATATGACTATAAGTTCGTCTATCTAGCAAAGGACAACTGTAACCAAGTTTAAGTTGTTAGTGGACACTTAAGAATTGCAACGAAGGTATTCAATCAAGCATGTTCATAACACAAGAATATTAGGTTACTCCTACAATATGAGGACTAAGAGAGTGAAGAATCACCTGGTAGATAGAAACTCTTGAAAGAATGATAGTAACTATACCTACAGTCTTGACAAAGTTTCCTAGACTACGTTGATTTAAGTTGAACCATATAGACAATGTCATCCACAGATAAAACTATTCCATCAGTACCCTCAATGCATCCCACTATATGTCCGACATATGCCCTCTTTCCTTCAATCTGAGGAGGGATCCCAAGAACGTTATGCATGTCCATGATCTTCCACATCACCCATGTGGAAACACCATGGCAATTGACATTCATCTGCCACATTTGGAACCGAGGGTAAGACAATATGGCAATGCCGACAACGCCATCCTCGGCCTAGATGATCCAATGGCTGCCATGTCGGAAATCATTTGTAACGGGAGGCCCATTGATCATAGTTAGGATATGCTCATCCTAATCACACTCAAGTATGTGATCACTTATAAAATTCTCTAACCAGTGAAGTGCATTACCAACAAGCGACGAAACATTGGGATATGCTCATCCAAAACATCAAGATCGCATGAAACGATTGTTGAGACTCTATCGCTCCATTTGCCAGTCTCGGAGGAGTAAACACATGCCATGAGTCGATAAGCCTCTACGTGGTGTTCGAAGATCAACACCACCTTGAAGGGGTTCGAGTGACAGCTTCCATGCACGTGATTACGATCGCTGGCACCGCAGAGCACAGCCCCGTTGGTGCAATTTCTATCTTTAAAGTCCGGCGGAAAGGGCAGCCGGTGAGCAGCTCCGGTGATGAGGTCGGACACTATAACCTCATTCCCCGGCTGGTCCGTTTTAAGGACGCGACCGTGGCAGCAATCGAGCAAGTCACGGCTTCGCATGTTGCAGACGTGAGTAGCGATGCGGTCGGGACGGTCTAGGACGGGGGTGAACTCGGTAGAACTGAAGGTGAATGTGAAGAAACCGAGGAGGGGCGGCCTCCGGTGGTGTGCGCAGAACCGGCGGTGGAACTTGGGGTCTGTGGCGGCGCATCGCCACTGCTTGTAGACGGCGGACGCCCGGAAGAGCGAGGAGGGCTCCGGCGGCAGACGGAGGAGGATCTCCCTTAGGAGATCGTCGTCGTTAAGCGGCGTGGCCTGGAAGGTGCCGCAACGGCGGCGGGCCACTCTGGCGCCCTCCTCACTCGTATGGGCTTGTGTACAGAGGCGCGTGCTTTGGCGACGGCTGGCCGTTCCGACGACATGCTTCATCTCGCCGCCGCCGCCGCCAATACCAAGGTAGAGGAACAAGACCCACGGTGACACAGTGGGCTGGGTTTTGTTCGCTCGCAGTATTGTTGGGCCTTGATTGACAAAGTTTTTTCCAAAAAAAAGACTGCTGCTGCTGCATCCGCGCGTACGATTGGGGTTTCAGCTTTGTCAGAGTGGAGACAAGTTGCCTATTGCCACAAGTTTCAGTTTCAGTTTCGTCAACACATGAATAAAATACTCCGACTCAAAAAAGAGAGAGAATGAAATACTCGTATAGAAAGTAGGTCGATGAAAGAGAACATGAGATGCTCTTAGACCAGATGTTAATTCCAATGAAGTTGGAATGGACAACTTGCGAAGTCAATGCTAATTGTGGTCCGATCATTGCATACTCCCTCCGTTCATAAATACAAGATGTTCTAACGTTTTTGAATCGGATGAATATAGACATGTTTTAGCGTGTTCGACACAAGTGACGATGTCTACGGCGGCATGGCGGTCGTTTTGGCAGTGATACGTCTCCAACGTATCTACTTTTCCAAACACTTTTGCTCTGGTTTCGACCTCTAATTTGCATGATTTGAATGAAACTAACCCGAACTGACGTTGTTTTCAGCAGAACTACCTTGGTGTTATTTTTATGCAGAAATAAAAGTTCTCGGAATTGGACGAAACTTTTTGTGAATTATTTTTGAGAATTATAATGAATTATGGAGCGAACACCTGCCGGAGGGGGTCTGCCAAGGGGCCACCACACATCAGGGCGCGTCCCCCCTAGGTTGAGCCCTGATGGCTTGTGGGGCCCTCAAGGCTCCTCCGACCCTAATTCCAGTCCTATAAAATCACATCTTCGGAGAAAAAAATCAGGGAGACGTTTTCATTGCGTTTCACGAGAAGAAGCCGCCGCCACCTCCTGTTATTCAGCAGAAAAAATCAGGGAGTCCGTTTGGGGCGCCGGAGAGGTGAAATCGTCGCCGTCGTCATCACCAACCCTTCTCCATCAACACCGCCATGATGCTGACCAACATGAGCGAGGAATTCCTTTATAGGCTTGCTGGACGGTGGTGGGATTGGATGAGATTGATCATGTAATCGAGTTAATTTTGATAGGGCTTGATCCCTAGTATCCACTATGTTCTGAGATTGATGTTGCTATGACTTTGCTATGCTTAATGCTTGTCACTAGGGCCCGAGTGCCATGATTTCAGATCTGAACATATTATATTTTCTCTGAATATAAGAATGATTTGGATCCTATCTTGCAAGTTGTATGCACCTATTACGTGTCATGATCCGCATACCCCAAGGTGACAATAATTGGGATTCTTTCCGGTGATTGACATAGTTTGAGGAGTTCATGTATTCACCATGTGTTAATGATTTGTTCTGGCTCTCTTTTAAAAGGAGGCCTTAATATTCCTTAGTTTCCAATAGGACCCCGCTGCCACGGGAGGGTAGGACAAAAGATGACATGCAAGTTCTTATCGCAAGCACATATGACTATATACGGAATACATGCGTACATTATATTGATGAATTGGAGCTAGTTCTGTGTCGCCCTAGTGTGTAACTGTTATATGATCAATGTCATCTAAATCATTATCCATCACCGATCCACGTTCCTACGAGTTACTTATACTGAATCTTGCTAAGTTACTGATGACCCACAAGTATAGGGGATCAATCGTAGTCCTTTCGATAAGCAAGAGTGTCGAACCCAACGAGGAGCAGAAGGAAATGACAAGCGGTTTTCAGCAAGGTAATTTCTGCAAGCACTGAAATTGTAGGTAACAGATAGTTTGATAGCAAGATAATTGGTAACAAGCAAGTAACGATAACGGTAAATAAAGTGCAGCAAGGTAGCCCAATCCTTTTGAGGCAAAGGACAGGCCAGAACAATCTCTAGTAATAGGCAAAGTGTTCTTGAGGGTACACGGGAATTTTGTTTAGTCACTTTTATCATGTTGGTTTGATTCATGTTCGCTACTTTGATAATTTGGTATGTGGGTGGACCGGTGCTTGGGTGCTGTTCTTACTTGAACAACCTCCCACTTATGATTAACCCCCTCGTAAGCATCCGCAACTACGAGAAAAGTATTAAGATAAAATCTAACCATAGTATTAAACGTTTGGATCCAAATCAGCCCCTTACGAAGTAGCGCATAAAACTAGGGTTTAAACTTCTGTCACTCTAGCAACCCATCATCTAATAACTACTCCACAATGCATTCCCTTAGGACCATTAATGGTGAAGTGTCATGTAGTCTACGTTCACATGACACCACTAAGGGAATCACAACATACATATCATCAAAATATCGAACACATATCAAATTCACATGATTACTTGCAACATGACTTCTCCCGTGACCTCAAGAACAAAAGTAACTACTCACAAATAATAATCATGCTCAAGATCAGAGGGGTATTGAATAGCATAATGGATCTGAACATATAATCTTCCACCAAATAAACCATATAGTAATCAACTACGCAAGGTAATCAACACTACTAGTCACCCACAGGTACCAATCTAAGGTTCCGGTACAAAGATTGAATACAAGAGATGAACTAGGGTTTGAGAGGAGATGGTGTTGTTGAAGATGTTGATGAAGATTGGTGATAACCCACAAGTGTAGGGGATCAGTTGTAGCCTCTTTCGATAAGTAGGAGTGTCGAACCCAACGAGGAGCTAAAGGTAGAACAAATATTCCCTCAAGTTCTATCGACCACCGATACAACTCTACGCACGCTTAACGTTCGCTTTACGTAGAACAAGTATGAAACTAGAAGTACTTTGTAGGTGTTGTGGGATAGGTTTGCAAGATAATAAAGAACACGTAAATAAAAACTAGGGGCTGTTTAGATAAAGTAACAATTAAGTTAGTTTAACGAGTGTGGAAAAGTGGTGGTAGGAGTTGCGGAATTGTCCCTAAGCAATTGACTACGTTACTAGACCGATAGCAAGTTTTATGTGGGAGAGGCCACTGCTAGCATGTCATCCCTTACTTGGAATTCTATGCACTTATGATTGGAACTATTAGCAAGCATCCGCAACTACTAACGTTCATTAAGGTAAAACCCAACCATAGCATTAAGATATATTGGTCCCCCTTCAATCCCGTATGCATCAATTTCTATGCTAGGCTGAAGCTGCTATCACCCTTGCCCTCCAATACATAGTCCTATCAACATACAACTAACCCTATGGTGTGATCCGCGCGCGCGCTCATATGATGGGCACCAAAGGACAGCAACATAACCACAAGCAAATTAAACCAATCATAGCAATTCACCAATCACCGATAGGACAACAAAAATGTACTCAGACATCATAGGATGGCAACACATCATTGGATAATAATATGAAGCATAAAGCACCATGTTCAAGTAGAGGGTACAGCGGGTTGCGGGAGAGTGGACCGCTGTAGATAGATGGGGGAAGGTGATGGAGGTGTTGGTGAAGATGACGGAGTTGTTGGAGTAGATCTCCGTCACACGTTGACTGCCCCGGCGGCGTTCCGGCACCACCGGGAGAGAGGGGGAGAGAGCCCCCTACTTATTCTTCTTCCTTGTCCTCCCCCTAGATGGGAGGAGGGTTTCCTCTTTGGTCCATGGCCTCCATGGCGGCGGAGGGGCGGGAGCCCCTCCGAGATTGGATCTCTCTCTCTTTGTTTCCTTCTGTTTCTGCCTTCCCAGATTCTGGCCTTTCACCGTTTCTTAAATTCCCGGAGATCCGTAACTCCGATTGGGCTGAAATTTTAACACGATTTTTATCCGGATATTAGCTTTCTTGCAGCGAAAGAAGGGCACTAACCACCTTACGGGGTGACCACAAGGGTCCAGGGCGCGCCCTACCCCCTGGGGCGTGCCCCTATGGCTTGTGGGCCCCTCGGGCATCGTCTCGCGTTGATTCTTTTTCCCAAAAATCACATATATTACAAAAAAAATCGCCGTAAGTTTTTATCGCGTTTGGACTTCGTTTGGTATGGATATTCTGCGAAACAAAAAACATGCAACAAACAGGAACTGGCACTGGGCACTGGATCAATATGTTAGTCCCAAAAATAGTATAAAAAGTTGCCAAAAGTATATGAATGTTCTAGAATATTGATATGAAATAATCAAAAATTATAGATACGATGGAGACGTATCAATTGGCCTCCCAAAGATGAGAGGGGTGTTGGTGATGACGATGGCTTCGATTTCCCGCTCCGGGAGGGAAGTTCCCCCGGCGGAATCGCTTCGCCGGAGGGAAAAAGTGCTCCTGCCCAAGTTCCGCCTCGAGGCGGCGGTGCTTCATCCCGAAAGTCCTCCTTTGATTTTTTTCTAGGTCAAATGTGACTATATACCAGAAGATGGGCTCCGGAGGTGGGCCGAGCTGGCCACGATACACCAGGGCGCGCCCTGGTGAGTTGTGCCCACCTGGCTGGCCCCCTCTGGTAGTTTTCTGCTTTAGTATTTTTTATTAAATACAAAAATAATCTCCGTACAGTTTCAGCTTCATTGGAGTTGTGCAGAATAGGTATCTCTAATGTGCTTTTCTTAGGTCCAGAATTTCAGCTGCCGGTATTCTCCCTCTTTGTGTAAACCTTGCATATTATGAGAGAAAAGGCATTAGAATCACTCCCTAAAGCATTATTATTCAGCAAAACATAGTAAATAACAATAGGAAATCATGATGCAAAATGGACGTATTAACTCCCCCAAGCTTAGACCTCGCTTGTCCTCAAGCGAAAGCCGATATTGAAAAGCATGTCCACATGGTTTGAGAGAGAGGTGTCGATAAAAACAAAATACGGACATAGAAGCATCATGCTTATTAATATAACAACAACAAACTCTATCATAGAATTTATTCAACATAATTTCATCATATAACTTCTTATGCACAAGTAACAATTCATCACAACATAGAAGTATGAAGCATAAACCTTATTGAAAACCAACAAACTGTGTTCTCAGTCAACTTTGCAACTACAATTCATCAAATTTTCAGAAAGGGTCTCATGTAGGAGCCTTTTGGCAAGTCCACATACTCAACCATCATTTAGTCTTCTATGATTGCTAACACTCACGACATACCCATGAACAAAAAGTTTCAACCGGACACATAGGAAGATAGGGGCTTATAGTTTCGTCTCCCAACATATTCACCTGAAGGGTGATGTCAACAATAATAACTCATGCCCACTCATATCCAACTGGATATATGTGCCTAGATCTTTCCTCACCACATGATGCTTGCAAAAAGAAAAAGTAAAAAGGAATAGGGAAGAATACTTTGACTCTTGCATAAAAGTAAATACGTGAAAGTAAAAGATATGCCCTTTGCAGAGGGAAGAAGAGGTTGTCATGCACTTATTGGTTTGTATGCCCACTAGTGCAGAAAAGCCTAGCTATGGCGTGGCCCAAATGGCCTTGCTGGTGTAGACACCCGACGCCAGCAATATGGCGCCACAGTTAAAACATAGTGGTGGCGTTGGATCCTACGCCAGCAGTATGGTACATGATGTTGTCGTCGAAATTGGCCAATGCCAGCTATACATCTACACTACCTTTGTCGTGTGTTGTTGTCCAACGCCAGCAAAAAAAAATTTGGATAATAAAAAAAACTCCTTCAGAAACTACGAGCTTAAACTTCACAAAAGGTACTGATTAAAACATACTCATAAACTTAATAAGAGTTTAAAACATAGTACTAATGAACTAAACATAGTCATAAAATCCAGACTTCATAACTTAGCTAACTAGTACTCAACAACTAAACATACTAATAAACATCATAGTTTAAAACTACTCAACATCATCAAGGATTAAGTCCAGCTGGCGAAGCTTTTTCCGATTGTTCTCTCCATCTTTTTTGAAGTGATCAACGTCTGTCTGTAGGTTATGCTTCTCTAGCCTGTATTTCTTTTTCTCCATCTTCAAGTTGTCTCTCTTCTACGTCAACTCATCCCTCAGATCCCTCAGTTCATTTAACTTAGTTCGGGCAATAGCACCCTCTACGAGCAGACTATCCCTTTCATTCTTCAGTGCAGAATTGCCTTCTTCGACTTTTTTGATGCGCCAGTCTAAAGACTCTAATCACCACTGATTCCAGTTCTGCACGTCGCCCACCGATTCGTTGTTGGCTGATGAATTGTCCATATGTGCTGTAATGAAAGCTCACCATCTTATAGAATGAAGAATTTAAAAATAACATGCAGAATTTAAAAAGAACTAGAACATAAGGAACAAAATTATCTATCATGACTTATCTTCTATATCTAAATAGCTAGACCCCACTATTAGGAATTCTCTAGCCAACAACTCTTGGAACTAGAACATAAGGAACAAAATTATCTATCATGACTTATCTTCTATATCTAAATAGCTAGACCCCACTATTAGGAATTCTCTAGCCACAACTCTTGGAACTAGAACATAAGGAACAAAATCATCTATCATGACTTATCTTCTATATCTAAATAGCTAGACCCCACTATTAGGAATTCTCTAGCCACAGCTCATGGAACTAGAATATAAGGAAGAAAATTATCTATCATGACTTATCTTCTATATCTAAATAGCTAGACCCCACTATTAGGAATTCTCTAGCCACAACTCTTGGAACTAGAACATAAGGAACAAAATTATCTAGCCACAACTCTTGGAACTAGAACATAAGGAACAAAATTATCTAGCCACAACTCTTGGAACTAGAACATAAGGAACTTACCTGTGCTTGAGTCGGGCGGGGAGGGTTGACGTGGCGTCGGGTGGAGACGGGCAGCGTTGAGCGGCGGCGGGGGGGGGGGGGCGGCCTCACGCTCCTCCTCCGACGAAGACGGGCAGGGTCAGGCGTGGCGGCGTCGGGTGGAGATGGGCAGCGGCGGGCGAGGCGGAGACGGGCAACGTCGGTCGAGTCGAAGACGACCAGCAGCGGGGGGGGGGGGGGGGGGGGTCGAGAGGAGGACGGGTGGAGTTGGGGATCGAGAGAGAGTGAGGACGAATGGATCCGGATTTTACCTGTTAAAACTGACTAGTGCTGGCGTGGGGCAAATGGGCCTGAATACGCCACGCTGGGCCTACGAAAATACCTATGGCATAGGAACTTTAGTCACGCCAACAATAATAGGTGAAAGGCGAGAGCGTTGGGGTCCTCATACAAGTGACGTTCGGCAGAATTTGCATGCCACCACTAAGTCTGTACCAATAACGTACAAATTGTAATACCCCAAAAATCGGGTTATCGATTTTTGTGCTGTTATTCCTTCCTAGCTTTTCTCTCCCAAATTTTTTCTTTGGAATCTGGTAAGTAACCAGGTAAATCCAGACAATCCCCAACCTCTCGGTGCCTTTCCCATGTTCTTGTGCCAGCCAAGCTCTTGTCAGTAAACCCTGAATCTCATTTAAACCCTAGTTCCAAAATATTGGAACTGGAAATCCCGCCTTTGTGTTTACAAATGAGCTATCATTTCCCTTGCTTTGTTAATCCTCCCAAAATTTCCAAAGACCCTTCTTCACTCATACACCCTAGATGTGCAAAAATATTGCCAAGTCATATGCAATATTTCTCATCTAGAATTAATTCCTTTTTCTGCCTTTCTGAGAAATTAAATTCAGGAAAATATCTATCCATCTCCAAAGTTCATGAAAACTTGTGGAGATATTCTTTGTGATCATATTGAGCTTTCATAAAAATATTGGCCATAATTAAATAGGGGAAATTGCATTTTCCTATTTAAAGCCAATATCTCAATTTCGGGCCTTTCCAAAGGAACTACCATTTTGGTAGCTAGGAAAAATCCCAAATAATTTATGGAGCTTTCCGAATCCATATCTTCACCATTTCTATCAAAATATCAAGTTCCACAATTCAACATTTGAGCACCACATCCCTTTGCAAATTCTGTACAGATTTCCTGTTTGCAAAGGAAGTGCTTGATTCCTTGATCTACTTGGCCAGGAATTTTGCATGGTCCTCCATTATGAGATATTACCCTTGGACACGAAAAATCAGCCTATTCCCTCTAACCAATCCTCCTCAGTAAATTATCCAAGTTTCTGTTCAGATTGGAGCACTGTGAAGGAAGTACCGTTTTTACTTATGCAAATGATATGAAATTTTTACAGTGCCTCCATATGCCTAAACTATTGGTCTCCACCAAATTTGGGCCATTTTCATCTAGCCAATTCCTCAGAACCATCTGGTTTCTATTTCTGTCCAGTCTAGCACTTTGCAAAGGAGGTACCATCTAGAGTTGCTTGTTTGAGCTGAGATTTGGTCAAGATAGTCACTTTAGTAGATGATTGACCTATGCCAGAGATCAAGCCAAGAGATGCACTGTGGTGGCCACACCACATCACAAACAGTCTGCTGTTGGGAACTATTCGACCCTGGATCAGTCACCTCAGACCCCTCTAGAGCTCTTTAGCCGCATAGGTCATTTCAGCGAAGGAAGGAGAACCCCCTAGACAGGTTTTGGCATCGAGCAGGGCGTGGCAATGCCGTGGCCACGCGGTGACCACGTGCAAAGCACGCCAAACCCGCGCCCTGTGCTCCATACGTTTCGGGAGCTCATCTCCAGCGAGCTCTGGCTTGTCCGGGAGCGTCGGAGAGCTCCCCATCATGTGCGTGAATCCTCTGGAGGCCTCCTCCCCTCGTCTCCTAGCCTGTGGCCGGCCCCGTCGTCCTGTTGCAATGCTGCCACGGCGCCGCCGTCTCGGAGCATCGGCCACCATCGTGAGGGCCCTTCCCCGAGCTATTTAAGCGAGTCCCCGAGCCCTCCCGAGCAGCAGCAAGCCCCAGCCCCCTCCCTCGAGCCCCGGAGTTCTCTCTCCCCATCAATGGCCGAGCGCCGCCGCCGGACTCCCCGCAGCGATTCCTGCTCCATGGCCATCCCCCTCCCTCTCTTCCTCGACTACAGCAGCCCCTGGAGGTTACGAAGCCGCCGCCGTCCTCAACCCTGGCGAGGGAGCCTCGCCGGCGCGCCCCCCCTGCATTGCTTCCGTCACCGCGGCCTGCCCCATGGCGCCGGCGGTGTGGTCCACCCCGAGCAGCCCCGCGGCTACTCATAGGCGCGGCGAGGGACGGCGGAGCCCGTGCGCCCTCCGGCCGGCCCCCTCGGGCGGCGAAGCGACGGCCAGGCCGGCGGCCGGAGCCCGCCTTCGCCTCTCTGTTGCGAGCTGAGAGAAGAAAGGAGAGAAGGAGAGAGGAGATGGGGTGGGCCCCCCCTGTAAGCCTCTAATGCGCTGACTCATCCGGACCCGCTGGTCATATTAAGTGGAAACGTACTTTCAAAGTACGCTTTCCGCTTGATAAAGCATACTCAGCAGCGGCATCGGGAGAAAATACGCCTTCACCGCAGTGAAAGCGTAATCACTGAAATGTGCTTTCGGCCTCAGCCTAGCGCCGAACTGGCTAAGCAGTGGACGTTCACCCGTTAGGAGCTGTAATGAACAGGTTTTATCTGTTTCTATGCCTAACGAACGAAGGGGCGTATCTCCGCAACCGTAACTCCGATTGAGGTAAAACCAACGCCCACGTCTTCAGATTGTCGAGCCCGTTCTGCTGGTACCATTTTCATAATATTCTCACACTATGAAAATGACCATTTTGCCCTTGCCCTCCGATTGAGCCCCTCCGAGAGGGAAACTTTTCCGGCAAATCTTTCCGGCGTCTTATCGCACCTTCCTCCCGGCATATTCATCGACCCCCAGGCAAGCCAACCTCTTATCATGAGCTCCGGACTTGCGTGATGACTTTGCTTGCACTCTGTGTGTTTATCGTAGTACATCTGTATTCCCTGTTAGTCCTCGCATAGCTACTTGATTGTTTGACCCCCAGGCAAGCCAACCTCTTATAGGAGTGATATTTTTCTTTTGCTTGTTGTTTAATAAAATACTCAGATCAGAAAATATTTATTGAGAGAGAGAGAGTCCTCGCATAGCTACTTGATTGTTTGACTACTCATTGATATTCACTTATATCTTTGAGAGTAGCTTGTCATTCCCACTCATGCTTCACTTATACCTTTTTGAGGGATGAAATCTTTATGCTCATGTACTTCACTTAAATTTGTTTGAGCTTGCCAAAAAGCAATGGCAATATATGAAACTAGTCCCAAAGTGATAGATATCCTAGGAAGATATAATAAAAACTTTCATGAAGATCATGGGACAAATTAAACTTGATTCCTTGTAATAATTTTGAAACATGATGATAGTAATATGTGAGTCATGTTAGTGAGTAATTATGCTTTAGTAGGCATATTTGTGTTAAGGTTTGTGATTCCCTATGCATGCACGAAAGTCAATAGTTATGCAATGAGGTTATATCCTACTTGTGGTGCATTATTCGGTGTTAGTTATGACTCAATGCTCACTTATGTGATTTTTCGTTCCTTGGTTTGGTTGCTTCCCAATCTATTTGCTAGCCTTCATTTGTACTAAGTAGAAATACTACTTGTGCATCCAGAATCCTTAAACCAAGTTTTGCCTTATGAGTCCACCATACCTACCTATATGCGGTATTTCCATGCCGTTCCAAGCAAATTTGTATGTGCCATCTCTAAATCTTCAAAATAAATTTTCTCTTTTGTGTGCCCGTACCGCTCATGAAACGGTGGGGAGTATCCAATATTTTTCCATGCTAGGTGCGTTATTCTCACGATATGTGTTGATTCACTATCATTCACGAGAAAGTGGCTGGTATTCGGGATGCCCAGTCCCATGCTCAAAATTCAAATAAAAAATAATAATGAAACAAAACTCCCCCGAGATTGTTGTTTGTATGGACGGTACCCGTGGATTTGGCTCGCCGTGGAGTGTGATTGATTGGTGGAGGGGGAGTAAAAACTTTACCAATCTGTTTGGGAACCGCCTATAATGTATCTAGCATGGAAAGTATTGTGAGCTACCTTGTCGTTTTCGTTGACAGGAAAAGCATGCCACCCAAAATATTTTCTCTCTCTCAATTTAAACCTTGAGCTCTGGCACCTCTACAAATCCCTACTTCCCTCTGCGAAGGGCCTATCTATTTACTTTATGCAATTTTTTATTTTTGCTTTGAGTCTCCATCTTCTCTTATAAGCACCAACTAGGGGGCACTATGATCGTACTTGAGCATTGGGCATAGCTAATATTTGAGTGTTCTTCATGAATGGATCAATGATTGAGCATGATGGGCTAGGGATAACTTTCTTTAGTGTTGACATTTTGAAAGACATGGTTGCTTGTTGACATGCTTGAGTATTGAAGTCATTATGTTAAAACTATACTATTGCTTAGAATTATTTACTAGTCCAAATGTCCATGCGATACGAAGAAGAAAAGAATATAATGAATATGTTAGGTAGCATTCCACATCAAAAATTCTGTTTTTATCATTCACCTACTCGAGGACGAGCAGGAATTAAGCTTGGGGATGCTTGATACGTCTCCAACGTATCTATAATTTTTGATTGTTCCATGCTATTATATTATCGGTCTTGGATGTTTTATATGCATTTATATGCTGTTTTATATTATTTTTGGGACTAACCTATTAACCTAGAGCCCAGTGCCAGTTTCTGTTTTTTTCCTTGTTTTTGAGTTTTACAGAAAAGGAATATTAAACGGAGTCCAAATGGAATAAAATCTTCAGAATGATTTTTTTGGACCAGAAGACACCCACGGAGCTTGGAGATGAAGCCAGAAGATTCCCGAGGAGATCACAAGCCACAGGGGCGCGCCCACCCACCTAGGGCGCGCCCCCCTGGCTTGTGGGTCCCTCGGGAGTCCACGGACCTCCCTCTCAGCTCTATAAATCCTCAAATATTCCAAAAAAAACCGTGCATAACCTAGATCGGGAGTTCCGCCGCCGCAAGCCTCCAGAGCCACGGAAAACCAATCGGGAGCCCGTTCCGGCACCCTGCCGGAGGGGGAAACCATCACCGGAGGCCATCTTCATCATCCCGGCGGTCTCCATGATGAGGAGGGAGTAGTTCACCCTCGGGGCTGAGGGTATGTACCAATAGCTATGTGTTTGATCTCTCTCTCTCGTGTTCTTGAGATGGCACGATCTTGATGTACCGCGAGCTTTATTAATATAGATGAATCATATGGAGTTTTCCCCTCTCTATCTTCTTGTGATGAATTGAGTTTTCCCTTTGAAGTTTTCTTATCGGATTGAATCTTTAAGGATTTGAGAACACTTGATGTATGTCTTGCGATGGGATATCTGTGGTGACAATGGGATGTTCTATTGATCTACTTGATGTATGTTTTGGTGATCAACTTGCGGGTTCCGTGACCTTGGGAATCTATGCATAGGGGTTGGCACATGTTTTCGTCTTGACTCTCCGGTAGAAACTTTGGGGCACTCTTTGAAGTTCTTTGTGTTGGATTGAACATGATGAATCTGAAATTATGTGATGCATCTCGTATAATCAAACCCACGGGTACTCGAGGTGACATTGGGGTATCTAGGTGACATTAGGGTTTTGGTTGATGTGTATCTTAAGGTGTTATTTTAGTACGAACTCTAGGGCTGTTCGTGACACTTATAGGGATAGCTCATAAGATTGATCGGAAAGATAACTTTGAGGTGGTTTCGTACCCTACAATAATTTCTTCGTTAGTTCTCCGCTATTGGTGACTTTGGAGTGAACTCTTTGTCGCACGTGAGGGATTTACATATGATTCAATTATATTAGTATTGTTGAGAGAACTTGCACTAGTGAAAATATGAACCCTGGGCCTTGTTTTCAAGCATTGCAATACCGTTTTGCTCACTTTTGTTACTTGCTACCTTGCTGTTTTTATATTTTCAGATTACAAAAACCCATATCTACCATCCATATTCCACTTGTATCACCATCTCTTCGCCGAACTAGTGCATATACAATTTGCCATTGTATTGGGTGTGTTGGGGACACAACAGACTCTTTGTTATTTGATTGCAGGGTTGCTTGAGAGAGACCATCTTCATCCTACGCCTCCCACGGATTGATAAACCTTAGGTCATCCACTTGAGGGGAATTTGCTACTGTCCTACAAAACTCTGCGCGTGGAGGCCCAACACGAGTCTACAAGAAGAAGGTTGCGTAGTAGACATCATGCACCAGGTCTTATCCCGGGGCTGGCGTGCATCGGGCCTCTATCGGGGTGCCACACAAATTTAGGCAACGCCAGCACTATTTGAAAATATTAGTGCTGGCGTCGGCTGAAAATGGCGCGCCACCAACAAGAGTTGTGGCTAGCCATTTCTCTAATAGTGGCCCAATCCCTTAATGTAAAAGAACGTCACGCTATATTACCCCCTATGATAGCAACATTTATTATGCAGTCCGTCGCTTTTATTATTTTGCCATCATAAGTTCATATAGCGCTCAATTTTCTCTTACACTAATTGATCAAAACAGTTTTAGAAGCAATTTTTATTGTCTTATTGCACCGATGACAACTTAGTTGAAGGATCTTTCTCGATCCATAGGTAGGTATGGTGGACACTCAAAGAATGAATTTGGGTTTGGGTTTTTGGATGCACAAGTAGTATCTCTACTTAGTGCGGAATTTTGGCTAGCAAAGATATTGAGCAAGCATCACATGTTGAAGGATCTATGACAATATAACTTCTATGTGGATATGAACAAGCATAAATCATTATGTTGTCTTCCTTGTCCAATGTCAACAATTTTGACATATAATATTTGATGGGGGCTCACAATCATAAAAGATGTCCAAGATGGTATATTTGCATGTGAATCTTCTCTTCCCTTATTAATATTTTCATGAATTGCATCATTGACCAATGCTATGTTTGTCAATCTCCAATAAATTTTACTACTTATACTTTTCCTTATGTGATGTCATTACTCACCATAAGATTAGCATATGATTCTTTTCATTTATTTTCCTTTACTTTATTTTGATTGCAACTAGAAAGTAGAGAGGCAAAAACTCAAACTAAACTTTATTATATAACTCTCACTCGATTACATAGATAGATAGGCCACGAAACTAACACATGAAAATAGATCATGCTAAACTTTTATTCAACTAAAGCAAAGGGAAACTAAAGATCAAACTAAATAGGTAAAGGTGAATAGAAGTGGTGGTGATACGATACCGGGGCACCTCCCCCAAGCTTGGCTCAAGCCAAGGGGAGTGCCCATACCCGTGTACTCAAGTCTCCTTTGGTGGTGGTGATGAAGAAGGTGGTGGTGATGATGTAGTAGGCTTGTCCTCCAGCTTCCAGGGCAAGGGCTCCCCATCAAAGGTTGACGCGAGAGTCCCCTGAGTCCTGCAACTGGCAGCTAAACTCATACCTTTAAATCGTGCTTCGTATTCGAAGACATGGTTTTGAAGATCATAAACTTGGCTCTGCAGAAAATTAATTTGCTCGTTGAGGGTGGAGATGATGTCTTTTACAGACCGGCCATCTACCATCTGATCACGGGTGAATTCCGTAATAATGGAGTGATTGGAACTAAGTCCGCGCTCCACCATCTTCTGGGACTTAAAGATTTCTTGTTCCACCGCCTCGAGCCTAGCCTCCATGCTTCCGGTCTTCTTGGGTCCTTGAACATCGCGGATGTGGAGCACCCCCTCACGCATCTCAATGGCTTGAGGGTGCTTCATCACCTCCGGCAAGTACGGGTTGATGACCTTCTCGATGAACTTGACCTTGGAGGAGCTTGGTGGAACCATGGAGATCTAGATGTGACGAGAAAACAGCAAGAAACAAGAACAGAGGATTTTTCTGCGATGCGGTCGTCAAAACAGTCAGGGGTATATATAGAGAATTTTTATTCTTGGGAAACAAGCATATGGAAGGAAAACGGAGTCGGGAAGGCATCCGAGGTGGGCACAACCGACTAGGGCGCGCCCAGGTCTATCGTGCTCACCTCGATCACCTTCCGGTTTATTTTTTATTTCCAAAATTTTCTAATATTCCAAAACTGGCAAAAAATATTTTTGCAGATTTTCCTGAGTCCGTTTACTTACCATATCACGTACCTCCTATTCTTTTTCAGAATTCTGGAGTGTTCCGGAAGGTTTCTTTTATGTGTTCCTCCGGTGTCATGGTTTGGGTAACATTGCTTTCAACGTTAATAGTCGTACCTGAGATATAGTGCTTAATTATTTGTCCATTGACCACCTTTGGGTTAGTACCTTCGGCGTTATTAATTTTTATAGCTCCAGATCGATAAACCTCTTCGATAATATATGGTCCTTCCCATTTGGAGAGAAGCTTTCCTGCAAAAAATCTTAAACGAGAGTTGAACAAAAGAACATAATCTCCTATTTTGAATTCACACTTTTGGATTCTTTTGTTATGCCATCTTTTCACTTTTTCTTTGAATAGCTTGGCATTTTCATAGGCTTGGGTTCTCCATTCATCTAGTGAGCTAATATCAAATAGCCTCTTCTCACCGGCAAGTTTGAAATCATAATTAAGTTCTTTAATTTCCCAAAATGCCTTATGTTCTAATTCTAGAGGCAAATGACAAGCTTTCCCATATACCATTTTGTATGGAGACATACCAATAGGATTTTTATAAGCTGTTCTATAGGCCCAAAGTGCATCATCTAATTTCTTAGACCAATTCTTACGAGACCTATTGACAGTTTTTTGTAATATTAATTTTATTTCTCTATTGCTAAGTTCTACTTGACCACTAGATTGAGGATGATAGGGTGATGCAATTCTATGGTTAACATCATACTTGGCGAGCATCTTACGGAAAGCACCATGAATAAAGTGTGAACCACCATCGATCATTAAATACCTACGGACTCCAAGCCTCGGGAAGATAACCTCTTTAAGCATTTTAATGGAGGTGTGGTGATCAACACTACTAGTTGGAATAGCTTCTACCCACTTAGTGACATAATCAACAGCAACCAAAATATGAGTGTACCCGTTAGAGGAAGGAAAAGGCCCCATATAATCAAAACCCCAAATGTCAAACGGTTCAACAACAAGTGAATAATTCATAGGCATTTCCTGACGCTTACCAATATTACCAATTCTTTGACATTCATCACAAGACAAGACAAACTTACGGGCATCCTAGAAGAGAGTAGGCCAATAAAAACCAGATTGCAATACCTTGTGAGCAGTTCTATCCCCCGCATGATGTCCTCCATAAGCTTTGGAATGACATTTCCGTAGGATTTGTTCCTGTTCATGCTCAGGTACACAACGTCTAATAATACCATCTACTCCTTCTTTATAAAGATGTGGGTCATCCCAAAAGTAATGTCTCAAGTCATAGAATTTTTTTCTTTTTTGTTGGTATGTGAAGCTAGGTGGTATATACTTAGCGACAATGTAGTTAGCATAATCAGCATACCAAGGCTTGTTTTGAGAGACATTTATTGTAGCTAATTGTTCGTCAGGGAAACTATCATCAATAGGTAGTGGGTCATCAAGAATATTTTCTAACCTAGACAAGTTATCAGCTACTGGGTTCTCAGCTCCCTTCCTATCAACGATGTGTAAGTTAAATTCTTGAAGCAAGAGAACCCACCTAACGAGTCTAGGTTTAGCATCTTTCTTTTCCATAAGGTATTTTATGGCAGCATGATCGGTGTGAACAATAACTTTGGAATCAACAATATAGGATCTAAATTTATCACAAGCAAACACAACTGCTAAAAATTCCTTTTCAATGGAGGCATAATTTCGTTGGGCACTCTCTAGGGTTTTGCTAGCATAATGGATAACATTCAATTTCTTATCAACTCTTTGTCCTAGAACAGCACCAATAGCATAATCACTAGCATCACACATAATTTCAAAAGGCAAGTTCCAATCAGGTGGTTGTACGATAGGTGCAGATGTTAAGGATTTCTTGAGTGTTTCACAGGCTTCCACGCAATCATCATCAAAAACACAAGGAATATCCTTTTGCAAAAGATTAGTAAGAGGCCTAGAAATTTTAGAGAAGTCTTTAATGAACCTTCTATAAAAACCAGCATGACAAAGGAAACTTCGAATACATTTAATATCTTTGGGACATGGCATTTTCTCAATTGCATCAACATTAGCTTTATCCACCTCAATACCCCGTTCAGATATTTTATGCCCCAAGACAATGCCTTCATTAACCATAAAGTGGCACTTCTCCCAATTCAAGACAAGATTAGTTTGTTCACATCTCTGCAAAACTCGATCAAGGTTGCTTAAGCAATCATCAAAAGAAGTTCCGTAAACAGAAAAATCATCCATGAAAACTGATGTCTACTAGGCAACCTTCTTCTTGTAGACTCGTGTTGGGCCTCCAAGCACAGAGTTTTGTAGGTTAGTAGCAAATTTCCCTCAAGTGGATGACCTAAGGTTTATCAATCTGTGGGAGGTGTAGGATGAAGATGGTCTCTCTCAAACAACCCTGCAACTAATTAACAAAAAGTCTCTTGTGTCCCCAACACACCCAATACAATGGTAAATTGTATAGGTGCACTAGTTCGGCGAAGAGATGGTGATACAAGTGTGATATGGATAGTAGATATAGGTTTTTGTAATCTGAAAATATAAAAACAGCAAGGTAACTAATGATAAAAGTGAGCACAAACGGTATTGCAATGCTTAGAAACAAGGCCTAGGGTTCATACTTTCACTAGTGCAAATTCTCTCAACAATACTAAAATAGTTGAATCATATGTAAATCCCTCACGTTCGACAAAGAATTCACTCCAAAGTCACAAATAGCGGAGAACAAACGAAGAAATTATTGTAGGGTACGAAACCACCTCAAAGTTATCTTTTCCGATCAATCGTATGAGATATCCCTATAAGTGTCACGAACAGCCCTAGAGTTCGTACTAAAATAACACCTTAAGATACACATCAACCAAAACCCTAATGTCACCTAGATACTCCAATGTCACCACGAGTACCCATGGGCTTGATTATACGATATGCATCACACAATTTCAGATTCATCATGTTCAATCCAACACAAAGAACTTCAAAGAGTGCCCTAAAGTTTCTACCGGAGAGTGAAGACGAAAACGTGTGCCAACCCCTATGCATAGATTCCCAAGGTCACGGAACCCGCAAGTTGATCACCAAAACATACATCAAGTGGATCAATAGAACATCCCATTATCACCATGGATATCCCATCGCAAGACATACATCAAGTGTTCTCAAATCCTTAAAGACTCAATCCGATAAGAAAACTTCAAAGGGAAAACTCAATTCATCACAAGAAGATAGAGAGGGGAAAACTCCATATGATTCATCTATATCAATAAAGCTCGTGGTACATCAAGATCGTGTCATCTCAAGAACAAGAGAGAGAGAGAGAGAGAGATCAAACACATAGCTACTGGTACATAACCTCAGCCCCGAGGGTGAACTACTCCCTCCTCGTCATGGAGACCGCCAGGATGATGAGGATGGCCTCCGGTGATGGTTTCCCCCTCCGACAGGGTGCCGGAATGGGCTCCCGATTGGTTTTTCGTGGCTACAGAGGCTTGCGGCGGCGGAACTCCCGATCTAGGTTTCTTTTCGGAGGTTTGGGTATTTATAAGAATTTTTGGCGTCGGTCTCACGGCAAGGGGGGCCACGAGGCGATGACAAGCCAGGGGGCGCGCCCTAGGGGGGGCGTCCCCCTAGGCTTGTGGCTGCATCGTGGCTCTTCTGGCCCAACTCCGATGCCCCGTGGGTCTCTTCTGGTCCATAAAAAATCACCATAAATTTTTATTCTGTTTGGACTCCGTTTGATATTCCTTTTCTGTAAAACTCAAAAACAAGGAAAAAACATAAACTGGCACTGGGCTCTAGGTTAATAGGTTAGTCCCAAAAAATAGTATAAAATAGCATATTAATGCATATAAAACATCCAAAAACGATAATATAATAGCATGGAACAATAAAAAATTATAGATACGTTGGAGACGTATCAAGCATCCCCAAGCTTAATTCCTGCTCGTCCTCGAGTAGGTAAATGATAAAAACAGAATTTTTGATGTGGAATGCTACCTAACATACTCATCCATGTAATTTTCTTTATTGTGGCATGAATATTCAAATCCATAAGATTCAAAACAAAAGTTTAATGTTGACATAAAAACAATAATACTTCAAGCATACTAATAAAGCAATCATGTCTTCTCAAAATAACATGGCCAAAGAAAGTTATCCCTACAAAATCATATAGTCTGGCTATGCTCCATCTTCATCACACAAAGTAATAAATCATGCACAACCCCGGTTTTAGCCAAGCAATTGTTTCATACTTTAGTGTTCTCAAACTTTTTCAACTTTCACGCAATACATGAGCGTGAGCCATGGACATAGCACTATAGGTGGAATAGAATATGGTGGTTGTGGAGAAGACAAAAAGGAAGGAGATAATCTCACACCAACTAGGCGTATCAACGGGCTATGGAGATGCCCATCAATAGATATCAATGTGAGTGAGTAGGGATTGCCATGCAACGGATGCACTAGAGCTATAAGTGTATGAAAGCTCAAAAAGAAACTAAGTGGGTGTGCATCCAACTCCCTTGCTCACGAAGACCTAGGGAAATTTGAGGAAGCCCATCATTGGAATATAGAAGCCAAGTTCTATAATGAAAAATTCCCACTAGTATATGAAAGTGACAATATAGGAGACTCTCTATCATGAAGATCATGGTGCTACTTTGAAGCACAAGTGTGGAAAAAAGGATAGTAGCATTGCCCCTTATCTCTTTTCTCTCATTTTTTTTCTCTTTTTTTCATTTTTTTCTTTTGGTGGGCATCTTTGGCCTCTTTTTTTTATTTGGGCTTCTATGGCCTGTTTTATTTTTCATAAAGTCCGGAGACTCATCCCGACTTGTGGCGGAATCATAGTTTCCATCATCCTTTCCTCACATGGGACAATGCTCTATAATGATGATCATCACACTTTTATTTACTTACAACTCAAAATTTACAACTCGATACTAGAACAAGATATGACTCTATATGAATGCCTCCGGCGGTGTACCGGGATATGCAATGATCTAGTGTAGCAATGACATCATCATGCTAGCTATCTTACGATCATGCTAAGCAACATGACAATGATGGTGCGTGTCATAATAAACGGAACGGTGGAAGTTGCATGGCAATATATCTCGGAATGGCTATGGAAATGCCATAATAGGTAGGTATGGTGGCTGTTTTGAGGAAGGTATATGGTGGCTGTTTTGAGGAAGGTGGGTTTAATGTACCGGCGAAAGTTGCGCGGTACTAGAGAGGCTAGCAAAGGTGGAAGGGTGAGAGTACGTATAATCCATGGACTCAACATTAGTCATAAAGAACTCACATACTTATTGCAAAAATCTATTAGTCATCAAAACAAAGTACTACACGCATGCTCCTAGGGGAAGGGTTGGTAGGAGTTAACCATCGCGCGATCCCGACCTCCACACAGAGGAAGGCAATCAATAAATAAATCATGCTCCGACTTCGTCACATAACGGTTCACCATACGTGCATGCTACGGGAATCACAAACTTTAACACAAGTATTTCTACCAATCCACAATTACTCACTAGCATGTCTCCAATATTACAATCTTTATATCTCAAAACAATCATAAGGAATTAAACTTCTCATAGTATTCAATGCACTTTATATGAAAGTTTTTATTATATCCCTCTTGGATGCCCATTATATTAGGACTAAATTCATAACCTAAGAAAATTACCATGCTGTTTAGAGACTCTCAAAATAATATAAGTGAAGCATGAGAGTTCATCAATTTCTATAAAATGAAACCACCGCCGTGCTCTACAATGATATAAGTGAAGCACTAGAGCAAAAGAGAAACTACTCCAAAAAGATATAAGTGAAGATCAATGAGTAGTCAAAAATTTAAATAACTATGTGAAGACTCTCTCATCTAATAATTTTAGATCTTAAGTACTTTATTCAAACAGAAAAACAAAATAAAATGACATTCCAAGGATAGCACATATCATGTGGACGAATAAAACTTTAGGCTCAACATAGGCTAACCGATAATTGTTGATGAAGAGAGGTGGGATGTGTAGCATCCCCAAGCTTAGATTCTTGAGACTCCTTGAAATATTTACTTGAGGTGCCTTGGGCATCCCCAAGCTTGAGCTTTTGTATCTCGTTCAATCCTCTCATATCATGGTTTCACCTATTCTCAAAAACATCATCCACACAAAACTTGAAAAGAACTCGTGAGAGAGGTTAGTACACATAAGAATAAATCAACACTTCATGTACTGCCAAGACAAGTTGCACAATAATTTTCAAACATTATGTACTGTTTACTATCATTTCCACAATTTATATCTACCAATAAAGGCTATGGAAACTATAGGATAAGTAGATAACAAAACTATGACAGCAATCTGTCCAAACAGAACAGTCTGTAGTAATCTATTAAACCAGTGTACTTATGTAACTCAAAAAATTATGAACATTTAGGACATGCTAAATAATTTATATGCCAATACTTTGTAAAAATTTCAGGAACTTTCCACGTTCCAGTAAAATATGAAAATTCAAACACTACAGCAAAAGTTTCTGTTTTTTACACAGCACACATCAAACATGCAATGCAAGCATCCTAAAGGCAATTCTTGGAACTTTTTATTGAAAAACAAGATTATAAATGACACCTAACAGAGAACAAGAAAATAAAATGACGCTCCAAGCAAAACTCATATTATGTGACGAATGAAAATATAGCTATAAGTAAGATATACCGATAATGTTGAAGACGAAAGAGGTGATGCTTCCGGGGCATCCCCAAGCTTAGGCGCTTGAGTCTTCCATCGATATTACCTTGGGGGTGCCTTGGGCATCCCCAATCTTACGTTCTTGCCACTCCTAGTTCTCCTCATATCGGTGTCTCACCCAAAACTTGAAAACTTCAATCACACAAAACTTAACGGAACTTCGGGAGATGGGTTAGTATAATAAATAGAGATAATTCACTTAGGTACTGTCAAGACAAGATTCATAATTGTTCCCACATGATACCTACTGTATTCTATCATTCCCATAATTTATACCACTAAATATAAGCTATGAAAACACTAAAACAAGCAAACTATGCATGCAAAACAGAATCTGTCAAAAACAGAACAGTCTGTGAAGATCTGTAGTGTAGCCATACTTACCTGTCTCTGAAAATTCTTAAAAATTAGGACAACCTGAATAATTATCAAGCTCCAGTAAAAAATGAAAATTCCTGTACTGGAGTCAAAAGTTTCTGTTTTGGTTCAACATCAATTCTACTCATCATGTGAGTCATCCCAAAGGCTTTACTTGGCACTTTATTGAAACAAAAGCTATAAAACATGATTATACAGTAGCTTAATCATGTGGACACACAAAAACAGTAGGAATAAATATTGGGTTCTCTCCCAACAAGCGCTTTCCTTTAATGCCTTTTTAGCTAGGCATGATGATTTCAATGATGCTCACATAAAAGATAAGAATTGAAACACAAAGAGAGCATCATGAAGCATATGACTAGCACATTTAAGCCTAACCCAGTTCCTATGCATAGGGATTTTGTGAACAAACAATTTATGGGAGCAAGGATCAACTAGCATAGGAAGGCAAAAGAAGCATAACTTCAAAACTTTGAACACATAGAGAGGAAACTTGATATTATTGCAATTCGTACAAGCAAATGTTCCTCCCTCATAATAAATTTCAGTAGAATCATGAAGGAATTTCACAATATAACTATCACATAAAGCATCCTTTTCATGATCTACAAACATAGAAAATTTATTACTCTCCACATAAGCATATTTCTTCTCATTCATAGTAGTGGGAGCAAACTCAACAAAATAACTATCATGTGAAGCACAATCCAATTGAAAATTAAAATCATGATGACAAGTTTCATGGTTATCATTATTCTTTATAGCTTACATGTCATCACAATAATCATCATAAATAGGCGGCATGCTTTCATCATAATAAATTTTCTCATCAAAACTTGGGGGACTAAAAATATCATTTTCATCAAACATAGCATCCCCAAGCTTGTGGATTTGCATATCATTAGCATCATGGATATTCAGAGAATTCATACTAGGAATATTGCAATCATGCTCATCATTCAAGGAATTCTCACTAAGTATTTTCATAAATTCTTCCTCTACCAATTGAGCACAATTTTCCAAACCATCATTTTCACGAAAGACATTAAAAAGACGAAACAATTGATGCAACCTAAACTCCATTTTTTTGTAGTTTTCTTTTATAGACTAAACTAGTGATAAAACAAGAAACTAAAAGATTCAATTGCAAGATCTAAAGATATACCTTCAAGCACTCACCTCCCCGGCAACGGCGCCAGAAAAGAGCTTGATGTCTACTACGCAACCTTCTTCTTGTAGACTCGTGTTGGGCATCCAAGTGCAGAGTTTTGTAGGACAGTAGCAAATTTCCCTCAAGTGGATGACCTAAGGTTTATCAATCCGTGGGAGGCGTAGGATGAAGATGGTCTCTCTCAAACAACCCTGCAACCAAGTAACAAAAAGTCTCTTGTGTCCCCAACACACCCAATACAATGGTAAATTGTTTAGGTGCACTAGTTCGGTGAAGAGATGGTGATACAAGTGTGATATGGATTGTAGATATAGGTTTTTGTAATCTGAAAATATAAAAACAGCAAGGTAACTAATGATAAAAGTGAGCACAAACGGTATTGCAATGCTTAGAAACAAGGCCTAGGGTTCATACTTTCACTAGTGCAAGTTCTCTCAACAATACTGACATAGTTGAATCATATGTAAATCCCTCACGTGCGACAAAGAGTTCACTCCAAAGTCACAAATAGCGGAGAACAAACGAAGAAATTATTGTAGGGTACGAAACCACCTCAAAGTTATCTTTTCCGATCAATCGTATGAGCTATCCCTATAAGTGTCACGAACAGCCCTAGAGTTCGTACTAAAATAACACCTTAAGATACACATCAACCAAAACCCTAATGTCACCTAGATACTCCAATGTCACCATGAGTACCCATGGGCTTGATTATACGATATGCATCACACAATTTCAGATTCATCAGGTTCAATCCAACACAAAGAACTTCAAAGAGTGCCCTAAAGTTTCTACCGGAGAGTCAAGACGAAAACGTGTGCCAACCCCTATGCATAGATTCCCAAGGTCACGGAACCCGCAAGTTGATCACCAAAACATACATCAAGTGGATCAATAGAACATCCCATTGTCACCACGGATATCCCATCGCAAGACATACATCAAGTGTTCTCAAATCCTTAAAGACTCAATCTGATAAGAAAACTTCAAAGGGAAAACTCAATTCATCACAAGAAGATAGAGAGGGGAAAACTCCATATGATTCATCTATATCAATAAAGCTCACGGTACATCAAGATCGTGTCATCTCAAGAACACAAGAGAGAGAGAGATCAAACACATAGCTACTGGTACATACCCTCAGCCCCGAGGGTGAACTACTCCCTCCTCGTCATGGAGACCGCCGGGATGATGAGGATGGCCTCCGGTGATGGTTTCCCCCTCCGGCAGGGTGCCGGAACGGTCTCCCGATTGGTTTTTCGTGGCTACAGAGGCTTGCGGCGGCGGAACTCCCGATCTAGGTTTATTTTCGGAGGTTTGGGTATTTATAAGAATTTTTGGCGTCGGTCTCACGTCAAGGGGGGCCACGAGGCGACGACAAGCCAGGGGGGCGCGCCCTAGGGGGGGCGCCCCATACGCTTGTGGCTGCCTCGTGGCTCTTCTGGTCCAACTCCGATGCCCCGTCGGTCTCTTCTGGTCCATAAAAAATCACCGTAAATTTTTATTCCGTTTGGACTCCGTTTGATATTCCTTTTCTGTAAAACTCAAAAACAAGGAAAACACAGAAACTTGCACTGGGCTCTAGGTTAATAGGTTAGTCTCAAAAAATAGTATAAAATAGCATATTAATGCATAGAAAACATCCAAAACCGATAATATAATAGCATGGAACAATAAAAAATTATAGATACGTTGGAGACGTATTAAAAAGCTCCACAATCTTTTCACAAAAATCAGAGAATATAGCAGTCATACATCTTTGAAAGGTAGCAGGTGCATTGCATAAACCAAAAGGCATACGTCTATAAGCATAGGTTCCAAAAGGGCAAGTAAAGGTGGTTTTCTCTTGATCGGATTGTGACACAGGTATTTGAGAGAAACCAGAATATCCATCTAGGAAACAAAAGTGTGTGTGCTTAGATAGTCTTTCTAGCATTTGATCAATGAAAGGCAGAGGGTAATGATCTTTCCTAGTAGCTTTATTTAATTTTCTAAAATCAATTACCATTCTATAGCCAGTGACAATTCTTTGTGGAATGAGTTCATTCTTATCATTAGGAACAACGGTAATACCTCCTTTCTTAGGGACACAATGAACATGACTTACCCATCTACTATCAACAATAGGATAAATTATACCTGCTTCCAAAAGTTTTAATATTTCAGTTCTTACCACTTCCTTCATCTTAGGATTCAATCGTCCTTGGTGATCAACAACGGCTTAAGCATCTGGTTCCATATTAATCTTGTGCTGACATAGAGTGGGACTAATGCCCTTAAGATCATCAAGAGTATATCCAATAGCAGCCCGGTGCTTCCTCAGAACTTTCAATAATCTTTCTTCTTCATGTTCTGAAAGGTTAGCACTAATTATAACAGGATATATCTTTTTCTCATCAAGATAAGCATACTTCAAAGTGTCAGGCAATTGTTTCAATTCAAACACAGGATCACCTTTAGGTGGAGGAGGACCTCCAAGAGTTTCAATAGGCAAATTGTGTTTCAGGAGAGGTTGTTGTTCAAAGAAAATTTTATCTATTTCATTTCTTTCACGCAAGTGCATATCATTTTCATGGTCAAGCAAATATTGTTCTAATGGATCAGTAGGAGGCACAACAATAGAAGCAAGACCAACTATTTCATCCTTACTAGATAACGCTTTATCATGAGGTCATCTACTAAACTTAGAAAATTAAACTCATGAGACACACTACCAAAACTGACACCGACAGTTTGCTTTTCACAATCTATCTTAGCATTGACGGTGCTCAAGAAAGGTCTACCAAAGATAATGGGACAAAACTCATCTTGTGGGGAACCAAGGACTAGAAAATGAGTAGGGTATTTTACTTTCCCACACAAGACTTCAACATCTCTAACAATCCCAAGTGGTGTGATAGTGTCTCTATTAGCAAGTTTAATAGTAACATCAATGTCTTCCATTTCAGCAGGTGCTATTTCATCCATAATTTCTTGGTATAGAGTAAAATCGTAGTCCTTTCGATAAGTAAGAGTGTCGAACCCAACGAGGAGCAGAAGGAAATGACAAGCGGTTTTCAGCAAGGTAATTTCTGCAAGCACTGAAATTGTACGTAACAGATAGTTTGATAGCAAGATAATTGGTAACAAGCAAGTAACGGTAACGGTAAACAAAGTGCAGCAAGGTAGCCCAATCCTTTTGAGGCAAAGGACAGGCCAGAACAATCTCTAGTAATAGGCAAAGTGTTCTTGAGGGTACACGGTAATTTCGTCTAGTCACTTTTATCATGTTGGTTTGATTCGTGTTCGCTACTTTGATAATTTGATATGTGGGTGGACCGGTACTTGGGTGCTGTTCTTACTTGAACAACCTCCCAATTATGATTAACCCCCTCGCAAGCATCTGCAACTACGAGAAAAGTATTAAGATAAAATCTAACCATAGCATTAAACGTTTGGATCCAAATCAGCCCCTTACGAAGTAGTGTATAAACTAGGGTTTAAGCTTCTGTCACTCTAGCAACCCATCATCTAATAACTACTCCACAATTCATTCCCTTAGGCCCATGAATGGTGAAGTGTCATGTAGTCGACGTTCACATGACACCACTAAGAGAATCACAACATACATATCATCAAAATATTGAACACATATCAAGTCACATGATTACTTGCAACATGACTTCTCCCGTGACCTCAAGAACAAAAGTAACTACTCACAAATAATAATCATGCTCAAGATCAGAGGGGTATTGAATAGCATAATGGATCTGAACATATAATCTTGCACCAAATAAACCATATAGTAATCAACTACGCAAGGTAATCAACACTACTAGTCACCCACAGGTACCAATCTGAGGTTCCGGTACAAAGATTGAACACAAGAGATGAACTAGGGTTTGAGAGGATATGGTGTTGTTGAAGATGTTGACGAAGATTGGCCTCCCATAGATGAGAGGGGTGTTGGTGATGACGATGGCTTCGATTTCCCCCTCCGGGAGGGAAGTTCCCCCGGCGGAATCGCTCCGCCGGAGGGCAAAAGTGCTCCTGCCCAAGTTCCGCCTCGAGGCGGCGGCGCTTCGTCCCGAAAGTCCTCCTCTGATTTTTTTTTCTAGGTCAAATGTGAGTATATACCAGAAGATGGGCTCCGGAGGTGGGCCGAGGTGGCCACGATACACCAGGGCGTGCCCAGGGGGGTCTGGCGCCCTGGTGGGTTGTGCCCACCTGGCTGGCCCCCTCCGATAGTTTTCTGCTCCAGTATTTTTTATTAAATACAAAAATAATCTCTGTAAAGTTTTAGCTTCATTGGAGTTGTGCACAATATGTATCTCTGATGTGCTTTTCTTAGGTCCAGAATTCCAGCTGCCGGTATTCTCCCTCTTTGTGTAAACCTTGCATATTATGATAGAAAAGGCATTAGAATCACTCCGTAAAGCATTATTATTCAACAAAACATAGTAAATAACAGTTGGAAATCATGATGCAAAATGGACGTATCAGTTACTATTGCTACTGCTACTATCACAACTGCTACAAAATTGCTGCTGTCACTACTACTGTTACTCTTGCTACTACTATTTTGCGTGCTACTAAACCTTTGCTGCAGAGAGATATCCCAAGTGCGGTTGAATTTACAACTCAACTATCAAGGCCAATAAATATTCTTTGGCTCCCCTTGTGTCGAACCAATAAATTAGGGTGAAATACTACCCCTGAAGACTGTCGCGATCCCCTATACTTGTGGGTTATCAAGACCTTTTTCTGGCACCGTTGCCGGGGAGCATAGCTCTATTTATTGTGTTAACTTGAGGATATCCAATTGCTACTATGAAGAATCTAAAAGATACTCGAACTAAGATCATCCCCTCTCGCACGAGAGGAGGTAAGGAACTGCCATCTAGCTCTGCTTTTGATTCACCTACTGTTTTAAATCAGCTTGTTACACCAGCGCCTGTTGATCGTCCTGATATGTCACATGAACTTGATGATGCTGCCTCTGGAATTAATGATGATACTATTGCTACACATGTTGAAACTGAAAATGTGCCACTGAATGAATTACATGATTCTCATATTGCTAAAGCTAGAGAACTTGAAAATGCTGAAACTGATGAGGACTTTGAATCACCTGTTACAACTCGCTCTCCTAATAGATATGAATTGCCTCATGTACCTGGAGGTTATGTTATGGATGAGGAAACAACTAGTGATTTCTTTGCTTGTGAAAATAGAGATGACTTGAAAAAACTTCTATGCAAATTAAAAGAAAAATCTATGATGGAGAAAATCAAATATGATGCCAAATTTGCTTCTTCTCCTATATTTGTTACTGATAAGGATTATGAATTCTCTGTTGACCCTGAGTTAATTCCTATAGTAGAATCTGATCCTTTCCATGGTTATGAAAATGAAACTGTTGTCGAAGACTTGATGAAACTGAATGGTATTGCTGCTCTGTTTACAAATGGTGAGAAGATGCGCTACTATTATATCCTTAATCTTTTTCTTTCTCGCTAAAAAGCGAGGCTAAGGAATGGTTCCTTTCTCTTGCACCTGGTTGTATGCGTAGTCCCCAAGATATGCTCCACTACTTTTCTATGAAATATTTCCCTGCTCATAAGAAACAAGCTGCCTTATAGGAAATACTTAACTTTGTGCAAATTGAAGAAGAGAATCTCCCTCAAGCTTGGGGGAGACTTCTCCAGTTACTTAGAGCTTTGCCTGATTGTCCTCTTAAGAAAAATGAAATTCTCGATATCTTTTATAATGGACTAACCGATCCTTCTAGGGAAATGTAAATTGTCTGTGTTCATCCTCTTTCATTGTATATCCATGTTAGTTTTATTTTTCCGCTTTCTTCTTGTGTGTTTGAAACACTTTGGAAAATCCAAAAATATTTCTCGCTTCTTTTTAGTTTTCTTTCCCACTTAATTATCTTAGTACTAAAAAGAAAACCCAAAAAGATTGCCTTTGCATGTTGGGAGCTTTCCCATGTAAATAGTTTTTCTCGTTCTTGTTTTCCCGTTGTTTATTTACTTGCTTGAGAAAAAAAACAAAAACTCCAAAAATATTTCAGTGTGTTTCTCTAAATTTCTTTTCTTTTTGTTGAGTCCTTGAAAGGAGAAAACCATGATGAAAAATTTGAGTGGCTCTTATTTGCTTTATTGATGATCTAACAGAGAGCCAATATTACCTTGTCTTCTCCTTTGTTTAAAACTGCCCTGCAGATTCCAACTTAGTCCATGGTATTCTTGCATTATTATTATTATCACATCATTAGGTCATGCAAGTGAAAGGTAATAATGACGATATTTGACGAAGTGATCGTGGCAAGGGAAGCTGGTATGAACTCTTCTTGTTTTCATTTTTTGTAAATATGTTTAGCTCGTTCGATCTCGATTCAGTATATTATGAGTAAACATGTTCATGATGACAATTAGAGATTATAGCTTTTCATGCCATGCTTAAACAGCTAGTAGTGAATAATGATTTATCTTATAGATCAACATGCATTAAAATGGTTATGATGTGGTATGGTAGTATGGTATTTCCCTTTGAGAAATTCAAGCGGCTTGACTTGGCCCATGTGCTAACATGTAGTTGATTCAAAACCAATGCAGCCTTCATGATGTTTAAATTCAGAGTGTTCATATCCTACTCATGCTATGTCCAATGTTAATTATTCGCAATTCATGCCTATGACCGTTTTTGCTCTCTAGCTGGTCGCTTCCCAACCTATTGCTAGCCTTCATCTGTACTAAGCGGAAATGCTGCTTGTGTACCCAAAACCTTTAAACCAAGTTATTCCACATGAGTCCACCATACCTATCTATATGCGGTATTACCCTGCCGTTCCAAGTAAATTTGCATGTGCCATCTCTAAACATTCAAATAAACATCTATTTTATGCATGCATCTAGCTCATGGAGCGACGAGGCGGTCAGTATTTTCCATGCTAAATGAGTTATTCTCAAGACGGTCATTTATTCGTCGCCATTGCACAAGAGAGGCTGGTAAAAGAATGCCCAGTCCTGCCTAATCAAAATTAATTAAACAAAACTCGTTGGGACAGTTAACATGTTGGCAGGCATCCGTGGATTCGGTCAGCCATGGTTTGTGTATGGATGGTGGATAGGAGTAAACTTTACGATTCTGTTTGGGAACCGCCAACAATGAGTTTAGCATGGAAGATATTGAAAACATTTGTCGTAACGTTGACAAGAAAAGTGCACCACTCAAAACCATATTCTGATTCTGTTTTAAAACTTGAGCTCTGGCACCTCTGCAAATCAATGCTTCCCTCTACGAAGGGCCTATCAATTTATTTTTATGTTGAGTCATCACCCTCTTATTAAAAGCACCAGACCGGAGAGCACTATTGTCATTTTTATGCACTGAGCCTAGTTAATGTTGGATATGAGCATGATTGGATTTTTCTATTCTGAATTATAATGTTTAGTCGCTGCTTGAACCTTAGAGGTGCTCTGCATTTATGTTTTGCGGTCTCAGAAAGGGCTAGCGAAATACCATGTCATTATATTATATCATGATTGTTTTGATAAATTGTTGGCATGTGAGATATATTATTATTTGCTTGCTAGTTGGTTATGTATTGCCATGAGTTGATATGATGCCTAATTGCAATCATGGATATGGTTATTTATGATTTATGCTGAAAACTTGAACACTAGCTAAGCATGTGTATAATAACGAGAACAAAAGAGTTTGTAAAAGTTTTCTTTATCACTTTCAAATTGTCAACTGAATTGCTTTAGGACAAGCAATGAGTTAAGCTTGGGGGAGTTGATACGTCTCCAACGTATCTACTTTTCCAAACACTTTTGCTCCGGTTTTGACCTCTAATTTGCATGATTTGAATGAAACTAACCCGGATTGACGTTGTTTTTAGGAGAACTACCTTGGTGTTATTTTTTGCAGAAATAAAAGTTCTCGGAATTGGACGAAACTTTTTGTGAATTATTTTTTAGAATTATAATGAATTATGAAGCGAAGACCCGCCAGAGGGGGTGTGTCAGGGGCCACCACACATCAGGGCACCCCCCTAGGCCGTGCCCTGATGGCTTGTGGGGCCGTCATGGCTCCTCCGACCCTAATTCCAGTCCTATAAAATCACATCTTTGGAGAAAAAAATCAGGGAGAAGTTTTCATTGCGTTTCACGAGACGGAGACGCCGCCACCTCCTATTCTTCCTCGGGAGGACTGATCTGGAGTCCGTTTGGGGCTCCGGAGAGGGGAAATCGTCGTCGTCGTCATCACCAACCCTTCTCCATCAACACCGCCATGATGCTGACCACCGGGAGTGAGTAATTCCTTTGTAGGCTTGCTGGACGGTGGTGGGATTGGATGAGATTGATCATGTAATCGAGTTAAGTTTGATAGGGTTTGATCCCTAGTATCCACTATGTTCTGAGATTTATGTAGCTATGCCTTTGCTATGCTTAATGCTTGTCACTAGGGCCCAAGTGCCATGAATTCAGATCTGAACATATTATAGTTTCTCTGAATATAAGAATGATTTGGATCCTATCTTGCAAATTGTATGCACCTATTACGTGTCTTGATCCGCATACCCCAAGGTGACAATAATTGAGATTCTTTCAGGTGATTGTTGTAGTTTGAGGAGTTCAAGTATTCACCACGTGTTAATGCTTTGTTCCGGTTCTCTATTAAAAGGAGGCCTTAACATCCCTTAGTTTCCAATAGGATCCTGATACGTCTCCAACGTATCTATAATTTTTGCTTGTTCCATGCTGTTATATTATCATTCTTGGATGTTTTACAATCACTTTATACCAACTTTATATCATTTTTTGGGACTAGCCTATTGACATAGTGCCAAAGTGCCAGTTGTTGTTATTGCTTGTTTTTTACTTCGCTGAATATCAGTACCAAACGGAGTCCAATCGCGACGAAACTTTTTGGAGATTTTTTTTGGACCAGAAGACACCCAGTGGGCCAAAGAAGTGCCAGAGAGGTGGGCTATGGAGGCCACAACCCACCAGGGAGCGCCAGGGGGGCCCCGGTGCGCCCTGATGGGTTGTGCCCTCCACGGGGGGCCCCTCCACCGCCTCTGATGCCTACAAATACCCAAATATTCAGAAAACCCTAGGGGAGTCGACGAAAAAAACATCCAGCCGCTGCAAGTTCCAGAAGCCTCAAGATCCAATCTAACACAATCACAGAGGGGTTCATCTTCTTCATAGGTGCCTCTCCGATGATGCGTGAGTAGTCCACCATAGACCTACGGGTCCGTAGGAAGTAGCTAGATGGCTTCCTCTCTCTCTTTTGATTCTCAATATAATGGTCTCTTGGAGATCTATTTGATGTAAACTTTTGCGGTGTGTTTGTTCGGATCCGATGAATTTTGAGTTCATGATCAGTTTCTATCCAGGAATATTATTTGAGTCTTCTTTGATCTCTTATATGCATGATTACTTATAGCCTCGTATTTCTTCCTCGAATCTTTGGTTTAGTTAGGCCGACTAGATCGATTTTTCTTGCCATGGGAAGAGGTGCTTTGTGATGGGTTCGATATTGCGGTGTCCTTTCCTAGTGACAGAAGGGGCAGCAAGGCACGCATGTATTGTTGCCATTAAGGATAACAAGATGGGGTCTATTCCTACATGAATAGATCTTGTCTACATCATGTCATCGTTCTTATTGCATTACTCCATTTTTCCATGAAATTAATACACTAGATGCATGCTGGATAGCAGTCGATTTGTGGAGTAATAGTGGTAGATGCTGGCAGGAGTCGGTCTACTTTCTTGGACGTGATGCCTATATAATGATCATCGCCTTGGATATCATCATGATTATTTGATCTTCTATCAATTGCCCAACAGTAATTTGTTCACGCACCGTGTGCTATACTCATGAGAGAAGACACTAGTGAAACCTACGGCCCCCGGGTCTACTTTTCCAACATATTGCTTTCCGATCTATCTTTTTGCCTCTTTGTTTTCAGATCTATTATACCAAAAACCCAAAAATATATTGCTGCACTTTTTATTTGCCCTTTTTATTTTGTGTTCTTGAGAGATCTATCTCTCCTATCTATCATATCCTAATCTATCTTTTTACCGTAGAGAGATTGACAACCTCTCTTTCGCGTCGGGTTGCAAGTATTTGTTATTTGTGTGCAGGTGCTGCTTATTAGGTGGTAGTGATCCTCCTACTGGTTCGATACCTTGGTTTCATAACTGAGGAAATACTTACCGTAGCTGTGCTGCATCATCCCTTCCTCTTTGGGGAAATACCGACACAGTCTCAAGCCACGTCAAAGGAATTTCTGGTGCCGTTGCTGGGGAGGAAGCGGTCTCTTCTACGTGCCAATCTCTATCGCCGAGGAGACACCATCATCATCTACTAGGTTCCTAATCATAAATCCCATCTCCTTGCAATTACATTATTTGCCATTTTCCTCTCGTTTTCCTCTCCCCCACTTCACCAATTTGCCGTTTTATTCGCCCACTTTTTTCGTTTGCCTTTTTCTCGTCATATCTCTTGCTTGCTTGCAATCTTGTTTGAGTAGTCACGATGACTCAAGAAACACCAAGTTGTGTAACTTTTCCAATACTAATAACAATGATTTTATTAGTACTCCTATTGCTCCTCCCGCCACTAGTGCGGAGTCTTGTGATATTAATGCTGCTTTGTTGAATCTTGTCATGAAAGATCAATTTGCTGGTAATCCTAATGAGGATGCCGCATCCCATCTAGTATTGTGTGATATGCAAAAGAAAAAAGATGTGGACAATGATATAGTGAAGTTGAAGTTATTTCCTTTTTCCTTGCGGGATCGTGCAAAAATTTGGTTTTCCTCTTTGCCTCGCAATAGTATCGATTCTTGGAATAAGTGCAAGGATGCTTTTATCACTAAGTATTTTTCTCCCGTGAAAATTATTTCCCTTAGGACAGAAATCATGAATTTCAAGCAACTTGAGCATGAACATGTTGCACAATCTTGGGAAAGAATGAAGTTGATGCTAAGAAATTGTCCTACTCATGGTTTAAATCTTTGGATGATCATACAAAAAAATTATGCGGGATTGAATTGTGTCTCTAAAAATCTTTTAGATTCCGCCGTGGGTGGTACTTTTATGGAAATTACTTTGGGAGAAGCTACTAAATTTCTAGACAATATTATGGCAAATTATTCGCAATGGCATACCGACAGAGCACCTACTAGTAAAAAGTTAATTCGGTTGAAGAAATTAGTACGTTGAGTGATAAGGTTGATGCTTTGATGAAATTGGTTGCTAGTAAAAATGCTCCTATTGATCTTAATTATGTGCCTTTGTCTACCTTGATTGAGCAAAATAGTGAGTCCGTAGATGTGAACTTTGTCTCGCGGAACAATTTCAATAACAATGCTTATAGAGGTAATTTTAATCCTAGGCCTTTTCCTAGAAATTCCTCTAATAATTATGGTAATTCATATGGTAATTCCTCTTACAATAATAATAGGAACACCTCTGATCTTGATAGTAATATTAAAGAATTTATCAATGCGCAAAAGGCTTTCAATACTACGATAGAAGAAAAGTTGAATAAGATTGATGATATGTCTAGAAGCATTGATAGAATTTCTCATGATGTTGAAAATCTCAAGTTGAAAGCTTGTGTGCCTAAGATTGATGAATCAATTAAAGCTTTATATGTCTCTATGGATGAAAGTAAGAAAAGAACCGCTATGCTTAGAGCTAAAAGAGAAATCTTAGAAAAATCATTTTCTAGTGATTGCCTTCATAAAAGTGATGAAGATCTTAAAGTGATTGGTGTTTCTTCTATTGATTCCTTGTTTAGTAATATTAAAATTGATGATAAAGGGACTGAAGTAAGTCAACTTTAGCTAGAAGGCGTCCCAATAATTTGGAGGGTGAAAATCTTGATGAAAAATTTGATGAAAGTGGGTTTGAAGAGGTCAAAACTTTAACTAGTGATGTGCCCACTATTTTGGATTGCAAAGACTTTAATGATGATAGTTGCTCTTTGATTGAATGTATTTCTTTGATGCAATCCATGTTGAATTCACCACATGCTTATGAGCAAAATAAAGCTTTTACTAAACATATCGTTGATGCCATGATGAAATCTTTTGAAGAAAAGTTGGAGTTGGAGATTTCTATTCCTAGAAAATTACATGATGAGTGGGAACCTACTATTCAAGTCAAGATCAAAAATTATGAGTGCTTTGATTTATGTGATTTCGGTGCTAGTGTTTCCACGATTCCGAAATCTTTTTGTGATGTGCTTGGTGTCACCACTATTGGAGAATGTTGTCTTAATTTGCACTTAGCGGATTCTACTATTAAAAAACCTTTGGGAAGAATTAATGATGTTCTTATTCTTGCAAATAGGAACTATGTGCCCATAGATTTTATTGTGCTTGATATTGATTGCAATCCGTCTTGTCCCATTATACTTGGTAGACCGTTTTCACAAACTATAGGTGCCGTGATTGATATGAAAGAAGGCAATATTCGTTTTCAATTTCCTATAAGAAAGGGTATGGAACACTTCCCTAAAAGAAGAATTAAGCCACCATATGAATCAATCATGAGAGCATCCTATGGATCCAAAACCAAAGATGACAATACTTGAAACTATGCGTTATGCCTAGCTAGGGGCGTAAAACGATAGCGCTTGTTGGGAGGCAACCCAATGAATAAATTTATTTTTGCTTTTTCCTTTCTGTTTTTGAGTGTTGACACAATTATGCCTCTGTTATTATTGTGTGTTTTATGTTTTATTTAGTGTTTGTGCCAAGTAGAGCCTTTAGGATGATTCATAAGATGAGTAGAAGCGATGCTGAATCTCAAACAGATACTTTGCGTCCAGTGTTCGAATTTTCATTTTTTACTGGAACGTGATATTGAGCTGAAATTTTAACACAGTGTTCCTATACAAATTATTTACGTCTTCCTAATTATTCAGAATTTTTAGAGTTACACAAGTATGGTTAGAGTACAGATTACTACAGACTGTTCTGTTTAAGACAGATTCTGTTTTCGTTGCATTGTGTGCTTGTTTTGATGAATCTATGGGTTATATTGAAGGGTATGAGCCATGGTAAAGTTAAAATACAGTAGGTATAATGCAATAACAAAATATGACTCGGTTTGCAATAGTACCTAAAGTAGTGGTTTGCTTTATTATACTAACAGATCTCACGAAGATTTTGTTGAGTTTTGTGTGATTGAAGTTTTCAAGTTTTGGGTGACATCACGATGGATGAAGGAATAAGGAGTGAAAAGAGCCTAAGCTTGGGGATGCTACAGCACCCCCAAGATATATCCAAAGAGAAACAAGCAACTAAGCTTGGGGATGCCCCTGAGTGACATCCCCTCTTTCTTCTAACGACCATCGGTATTTTACTTGGAGCTATATTTTTATTCGTCACATATCGTGAGTTTTGCTTGGAGCGTCTTGTATCATTTGAGTCTTTGCTTGCTTTGCTGGATAGTTTGTCACTTGTATCCTTGCTGGACACACCTATTTGGGAGAGCCAAAATTATTCTATGATTTGTTAGAATTGCTCTATATGCTTCACTTAAACTTTTTGAGCTATAGAATTGCTCTAGTGCTTCACTTATATCTTTTTGAGCACGGTGTGCTTGGAAATTTTTGTAGAAATACTCTCATGCTTCACTTAGATTAATTTTAGAGTTAGTAAATTTTGAAGAAATCCTCTCATGCTTCACTTATACCTTTTTGAGAGATGAAAACTCTATGCTTATGTGCTTCACTTAGAATAATTTTAGAGTTAGTAAATTTTGAAGAAATCCTCTCATGCTTCACTTATAACTTTTTGAGAGATGAAAACTCTATGCTCATGTGCTTCACTTAAATTTGTTTGAGCTTGTCAAAAGCAATGGCAATATATGAAACTAGTCCCAAAGTGATAGATATCCAAGGGGGATATAATAAAAACTTTCATGGAGATCATTGGACAAATTAAACTTGATTCCTTGTAATAGTTTTGAGACATGATGATAGTAATATGTGAGTCATGTTTGTGAGTAATTATGCTTTAGTAGGAATATTGGTGTTAAGGTTTGTGATTCCCTATGCAAGTACGAAAGTCAATAGTTATGCAATGAAATTACATCCTACTTATGGTGCATTATTCGGTGTTAGTTATGCTCAATGCTCGCTTATGTGAATTTTCGTTTCTTGGTTTGGTTGCTTCTCAATCTATTTGCTAGCCTCCATTTGTACTAAGTAGAAATACTACTTGTGCATCCAAAATCCTTAAAGTCAGTTTTGCCTTATGAGTCCACCATACCTACCTATATGCTGTATTTCCATGCCGTTCTAATCAAATTTGTATGTGCCATCTCTAATTTTCGAAATAAACTTCTCTTTTGTGTGCTCGTATCGCTCATGAAACGGTGGGGAGTGTCCAATATTTTTCCATGCTAGATGTGTTATTCTCAAGATGAGTGTTTATTCACTTGTCATTGCACGAGAGTGCGGCGGCAATAGGGATGCCCATTCCCGAAATGAAAAAAGAAAAAAAATATTTACTTTATGTTGTCAAATAATAAATTCCTTGGAAAGTGTTGGTATGGAAGGCAACCGTGGATACGGCCTGCCATGGAATGTGAAAGAATGGTGGAAAAAGGAATAAACTTTATTTTCTGTTTGGGAACCGCGTATGATATATCTAGCATGAAATGTATTGTGAGCTACTTTGTCATTTTCGTTGACAAGAAAGGCATGCCACCCCAAATATTTTTCTCTCTCAATTTAAAACTTTGAACTCTGGCACCTCTACAAATCCCTAATTCCCTCTACGAAGGGCCTATCTATTTACTTTATGCAATTTTTATTTTTACTTCGAGTCTCCATCTTCTCTTATAAAGCACCAACTAGGGGGCACTATGATCGTACTTGAGTATTGGGTATAGCTAATATTTGAGTGTGTTTCATGAATGGATCAATGATTGATCATGATGGGCTAGGGATAACTTTCTTTACTGTTGATATTTTGAAAGACATGGTTGCTTGTTGGTATGCTTGATTGTTGAAGTCATTATGTTAAAACTAGACTATTGCTTTGAATCATCTAAAAGTCCAAATGTCCATGCTACAAAGAAAAGAATATGAGATGAACATGTTAGGCAGCATTCCACATCAAAAATTCTGTTTTTATCATTTACCTACTCGAGTTCGAGTAGGAATTAAGCTTGGGGATGCTGATACGTCTCCAACGTATCTATAATTTTTGCTTGTTCCATCCTGTTATATTATCATTCTTGGATGTTTTACAATCACTTTATAACAACTTTATATCATTTTTTAGGACTAACCTATTGACATAGTGCCAAAGTGCCAGTTGTTGTTCTTGCTTGTTTTTTACTTCGCAGAATATCAGTACCAAACGGAATCCAATCGCGACGAAATTTTTTGGAGATTTTTTCTGGACCAGAAGACACCCAATGGGCCAAAGAAGTGCCAGAGAGGTGGGATGTGGAGGCCATAACCCACCACGTCACACCAGGGGGGCCCCGGCGTGCTCTGATGGGTTGTGCCCTCCACGCCCCCCCCCTTCCACCGCCTCTGATGCCTATAAATACCCAAATATTCAGAAAACCCTAGGGTAGTCGACGAAAAACACATCCAGCCACCGCAAGTTCCAGAAGCCTCAAGATCCAATCTAACACCATCATAGAGGGGTTCATCTTCTTCATAGGTGCCTCTCCGATGATGCGTGAGTAGTCCACCATAGACCTATGGGTCCGTAGGCAGTAGCTAGATGGCTTCCTCTCCCTCTTTTGATTCTCAATACAATGGTCTCTTGGAGATCTATTTGATGTAAACTTTTGCGGTGTGTTTGTTGGGATCCGATGAATATTCAGTTCATGATCAGTTTCTATCCATGTATATTATTTGAGTCTTCTTTGATTTCTTATATGCTTGATTACTTATAGCCTCGTATTTCTTCTTCGAATCTTTGGTTTAGTTAGGCCGACTAGATCGATTTTTTTTCCCATGGGAAGAGGTGCTTTGTGATGGGTTCGATCTTGCGGTGTCCTTTTCAAGTGACAGAAGGGGCAGCAAGGCACGCATGTATCGTTGCCATTAAGGATAACAAGATGGGGTCTATTCCTAAATGAATAGATCTTGTCTACATCATGTCATCGTTCTTATTGCATTACTCCATTTTTCCATGAACTTAATACACTAGATGCATGCTGGATACCGGTCGATGTGTGGAGTAATAGTGGTAGATGCTGGCAGGAGTCGGTCTACTTATCTTGGACGTGATGCCTATATAATGATCATCGCCTTGAATATCGTCATGATTATTTGATCTTCTATCAATTGCCCAACAGTAATTTGTTCACCCACCATGTGCTATACTCATGAGAGAAGCCACTAGTGAAACCTACGGCCCCCGGGTCTACTTTTCCAACATATTGCTTTCCGATCTATCTTTTTGCCTCTTTGTTCTCAGATCTATTATACCAAAAACCCAAAAATATATTGCTGCACTTTTTATTTTTCCTTTTTATTTTTTGTTCTTGAGAGATCAATCTCTCCTATCTATCATATCCTAATCTATCTTTTTACCATAGAGAGATTGACAACCTCTCTTTCGCGTCGGGATGCAAGTATTTGTTATTTGTCTGCAGGTGCTGCGTATTAGGTGGTGGTGATCATCCTACTAGTTCGATACCTTGGTTTCATAACCGAGGGAAATACTTACCATAGTTGTGCTGCATCATCCCTTCCTCTTTGGGGAAATACCGATGCAGTCTCAAGCCACGTCAGACCCCGCTGCCACTGGAGGGTAGGATAAAAGATGTCATGCAAGTTCTTATCGCAAGCACGTATTCCTATATACGAAATACATGCCTACATTATATTGATGAATTGGAGCTAGTTCTGTGTCACCCTAGTGTGTAACTGTTATATGATCAATGTCATCTAAATCATTATCCATCACCGATCCACGTGCCTATGCTTTACTTATACTGAATCTTGCTAAGTTACTATTGCTACTGCTACTGTCACAACTGCTACAAAATTGTTGCTGTCACTACTACTGTTACTCTTGCTACTACTATTTGCCGTGCTACTATACCTTTGCTGTAGAGAGATATCCCAGGTGCGGTTGAATTGACAACTCAAATGTCAAGGCCAATAAATATTCTTTGGCTCCCCTTGTGTCGAACCAATAAATTAGGGTGAAATACTATCCGTGAAGACTGTCGCGGTCCCCTATACTTGTGGGTTATCAGGCAGCGGCCAGCATCTCTTTCAGGCCTAAGGCGCGTTCCTCCGATCTCCGTTGGCACATACGAAGACACCACGTCTCCATCCTTTTCGTCGTCTAGATGTCCTTCCAACCTCCGTCACCTCCACTTCTTGGGCACCTCATACCAATCTCTACTTCCAGAGTCAGCAGGATGGAAACGTTGGCACGAGCCAGCCAGATCCTTCTTTCCTGGCCGGTTGGGTCGTCAGTCTCGCTAGTTATACACAGCCGGCCACGAAGCAGCATCTGTACTTGGTACTTGATGACCAACTGGAGCTATTCAGCATCCACCAACTGGACATAGACAATGACCAACCGGAAGCGGAGGACCCATGACCTTATCTGAAGCGATTCTCCGAGCCACCCGTCCTACGCATAGGGCCTCCAACAATCGGAAACCGTGGGCAATTTGCCGCCCTCAACAGCCACATCATCAAACATGTCCCTCCAAAGGAGATCCGATGAGCTTGTGCGGTACCCTCACCTTTGACACCAAGACTGCCAAGTTAAATGTGTCTAAGATAGCCGTCGGGAATAGACTATATTTATTTGAGTCACTCATGAACAAGAACATATTCCTCCATGGAGTCTTACACTGCCTCGTTGCAAATCCGAATGACGACGACGATGACGGGACTTGGTTACCCTTGTCCAGTTCATCGCACTTCTCTTGGAGTTGGGCCGATAACTCTCTCGAGGTTCTATTTGATCCTTCTTGCATAGTTGCGCATGTCGTGGACCCGTGGGCGGGCACCATGTTGGTGTCTACTTCTGGGCATGTGGGTCGTGTTACATTTTCCAATGGCATTGGCCAGTGGGAGCGCCTTGGTGATTGGGTGCTGCCATTCAAAGGCCATGCTCACTACGACCATGACCTGGCCGCATGGGTTGGGCTCCACCGCCAATCTTTTGACACAGATGATCGTGATGATGGATGCCTTTGTGCCTGCCACATCGAAATGTTTGGCTCGGAGTCCCCCAAGTGGGAAGTAGCCTAGGAGAAGCTTTTTCTAGAGCACCCTCACTGGATACATGTGGATGCGAAGCTCATCTACATGGGTGAGCGCAACAGGTACTGCCTCATGGAGCGCCTCCTACGTGAGGCAATGGAGAAGCTGATGTATGTGATCTAGCTGGCCACATTCACTCCCAAGTACGACGAGGAAGGGGATCTCAAGACCATGACTGACCAGCCTGCTCGCTTCTACAAGGCACCCAGCAACGTGGTCGTTTTGATGTGCAAGCTTTCTGGATGTAGTCCATGCTCAATCTCTTGTTCGATCATCTATCCAGCTTAGTCCGGTAGTTTTGTTGGGGCAGATCTCTCACACTCTCACGGACTGAAGGTAGACGAATGAGATGACACAGATATTGTTCTTTCAGGCGACTAACGCCGGCTGCATGTACAGCCTTTTCAAAGAGCACATGTAAAAGTATTTGGGAAGCGTTAAACCCTTTTCTCGGGCCGCAGTTCTATTTATACAAAGCATACTATGGCTTACAAGTTGATCGATCGAGAGATTACACAGGAGGTCGGTAGAGGAGGAGAAGATAAACAGAAGAAGAGATAGAAGAGGAAACTGGGTTTAAACCTAATTCCATCTCATTACAATATATTCTAACACTCCCCCTCAATCTAAACCTAAAAAACTCCAAGGTTGATATTGTTCTTGAACTCCTCGAGCCTTCTCATAGTAAGTGGTTTTGTAAAGCCATTAGCCAGTTGATCACCAGTTGGAATGAACCTTATGTCAAGTAACTTGCGTGTTACCCTTTCTCTCACAAAATGGAAATCAACCTCTATATGCTTTGTGCGTGCATGAAAAATAGGATTAGCTGAAAGATAGGTTGCACCAAGGTTATCACACCATAATCTAGCAGCCTGTGGACTTTTAACTCCAAGCTCATAAAGTAAAGTTTGAATCCACATCACTTCAGCTATAGCATTTGCTAGAGCTTTATACTCAGCCTCTATACTAGACCTTGAGACTGTAGCCTGCTTTCTTGCATTCCAAGATATAAGATTTGATCCTAGGAATACAGCAAATCCACCTGTGGATCTTCTGTCATCAGCACACCCTGCCCAGTCTGCATCAGAGTAAGCAGACACAAGCATAGAAGGAGACTTGACAATCTTTAGCCCAAGCCCTCCTGAAAATCTGAGATATCTCACAATCCTTTTAACTGCAGTCCAGTGAACAGTGGTGGGTGCATGTAGATACTGACACACCTTATTCACAGAATAGGAAATATCAGGACGTGTAAGAGTCAAGTATTGTAAAGCACCTACAACACTTCTATAATTAGCTGCATCTTCAGATCCAAGAGCTTCTCCACTATCAATGGTGAGCTTTTCTGAGGTTGAGATGGGTGTACTTACAGGCTTGCAATTTTCCAACCCTACTCTTCTGAGAATGTCATTGACATACTTTTCCTGTGAAAGAAGTATACCATCTCTCACCTGTTTGACTTCTATACCAAGGAAGTAATGTAGATCTACCAAGTCCTTAAGAGCAAACTCCATCTTCAAATCCTTGAGCAAACAAGAAGTGGCATCTGGACTTGAACTAGCAACAATTATGTCATCAACATATACAAGAACAAATATACTGACATTACCTTTCTTGTAGAGGAATAGTGAGGTATCAGCTTTTGATGGTGTAAACCCAAGTTGTTGTAACTGAGTGCTCAACCTTGAGTACCAGGCTCTTGGGGCCTATTTCAATCAATACAAAGCTTTGTCTAACTTGCAATTATAATGAGGGGTGCTTACATTCTCATAACATGGTGGTTGCCGCATAAAAACCTCTTCTTCCAGAACACCATGAGGAAACGCGTTCTGAACTCTAGCTGCCTAACACTCCAACCTCTGGAAACAGCAATTGACAGTACAAGTCGAATAATAGCTACTTTGACAACAGGACTAAAGGTATCTTCATAATCAATACCAAACCTCTGTTTAAACCCTTTAGCAACTAGTCTGGCCTTGTACCTGTCTATACTTCCATCAGATTTCCTTTTAATCTTATATACCCATTTGCATCTATGATATTCTTGCCCTTTTCTGGTGGTACCAAATACCATGTTTTATTTTTCATGAGTGCCTCATATTCATTATCCATGGCTTCTTTCCAATCTTTACTAGCAAGTGCATCATGCAAATGTGTTGGTTCACCCATACTAGTAAGAAAAGCACATTTAACTTTATCATACCTTATGGTGCCATCTGTGTACTCTTTTGCCTTGAGAATACCAGACTGAGATCTAGTATGACGACGTGGAATTTCCTCTATAGGAGCTACAACATGAACCTGAGTTGTCGCAGAAAATCCTGGAGTGGCTGGTTCTACAGTAGGGTTTTCCGCCACAGACGATCCAGCCACCTGATCCAATGCGCCAGATTTCGACCCACCAGGAGCGCGCTGTTGGAAATATGCCCTAGAGGCAATAATAATTTAATTATTATCATATTTCCTTGTTCATGATAATCGTTTATTATCCATGCTATAATTGTATTGATTGGAAACTCAAATACATGTGTGGGTACATAGACAACATTGTGTCCCTAGTATGCCTCTAATAGACTAGCTCGTTGATCAAAGATGGTCAAGGTTTCTTAGCCATAGACATGAGATGTCATTTGATAACGGGATCACTTCATTAGGAGAATGATGTGATGGACAAGACCCAAACTATGAACGTAGCATATGATCGTGTCAGTTTATTGCTATAGTTTTCTGATTGTCAAGTACCTGTTCCTATGACCATGAGATCATGTAACTCACTGACACCGGAGGAATACCTTGTGTGTATCAAACGTCGCAACGTAATTGGGTGACTATAAAGATGCTCTACAGGTATCTCCGAGGGTGTCTGTTGAGCGATGTGAGCTAGATTATTGACTCTAGTGCAAGTGGGAGACTGTTGGAAATATGCCCTAGAGGCAATAATAATTTAGTTATTATCATATTTCCTTGTTCATGATAATCGTTTATTATCCATGCTATAATTGTATTTATTGGAAACTCAAATACATGTGTGGGTACATAGACAACACTGTGTCCCTAGTATGCCTCTAATAGACTAGCTCGTTGATCAAAGATGGTCAAGGTTTCCTAGCCATAGACATGAGATGTCATTTGATAATGGGATCACATCATTAGGAGAATGATGTGATGTACAAGACCCAAACTATGAATGTAGCATATGATCGTGTCAGTTTATTGCTATTGTTTTCTGCATGTCAAGTATCTGTTCCTATGACCATAAGATCATGCAACTCATTGACACCGGAGGAATACCTTGTGTGTATCTGTAACACCCCCAAAATTTAACCACATTTTTTATTAAGTAAAATTTGGCCAGAAATAAAATTTTGAATTATAATAGGTTCTTTCATAATCTTAGAGCCTTTTCTGCTTCTGTTTTTCAAAATTCTTTCCTCCATATAGAAAATTATTTGGAAATAATATTGTGGCTTTGGTAGTTTTCCTAAACCATTTCATTATTACTTTAATAACTGTAAGAATTATTTTCATAATCAAATTTGCCCCAAAATAATTCTTTAAATAGCATTCTCAATACTTTAAATGCTTCTGTTGCACTACAACTACTTTAAATAATTCTTTAAAAATTCCACAAAAATTTAGAGAGGTCATGTGATGCCTATATATCACTTTCATGCAAAAACCCAACTTGGTGTTTTGAAATTTTTGAGTAAAACATCCTCTTTTCAATTCTATCCTGTATTTGAGTTCCTACTGCAACCCTAATTTTCCTAACTCTATTAATTCTGAAACTTTTCCACCTCGGAGTCTTTCCAACCAAAACCTTAAATCTAGAAGATCAGCTCCATTTGCATCTGTTAAGTCCACCAAACACTTCTCTGTAGGTTCTGTCCAGAACTGAATTTTGATAAAACTTGCACTAAAAAGTTTCTCTTTTTGCTAAACTAACTCCACCACCATCTCTATCATCTAAAGAGACCCCATCCTGCCAATTTTCATCATCAGCAGAATTCTCTAGCTTGCCCTAGCATTCTGTCGAACACCTTTAGCTCATGACAGAATTTGGCAAAGCTTTCTGAACTCCATATAGCACTAAAACCTCTCCCCAAACCAGCATGTCCATCACTCTTTCCATGTCTAGAAGCACCATCCTGCTAATTTGTAGCTCGTTTGGGACCCTATAGATGCCTTTGGCAATTCATCGAACACACTCCGGGCGTGTCCAGAGCGTGGCCAGAGTGTGCGTTTTGCACGCAGGGGCACCGAGCTCCTGCTGCCGCTCTTCTGCCTCCCTCGCTTGTCCTAATCCTTCCCTGGATCACCGCGTCACCCCTGGTCCTCGCCGACACCCTCTATTGTCGCCTGGCGCCGTCCAGCGCCGGAGACCACTGACCCGAGCCGCCGCCGCCGTTTCTCACTTGGGCACGGCACCGCCCGAGCCGCTCAACCCCACCAGCACTTCCCCTCCTTAACTGCTAAGCACCTGGTCTTATCCGCAGCCACCGACCACCTCACCGGCCACCGCCGACCATGCCGCCACTCATCGTGGCCCGACGAGTCTCGCCTCACCACGTCTCTGCCCCGCTTAAATGCCAACGGCCAGAGCTCATCCATTCCTCCACCAACTCCCTACCGCCCTTACCGGCCTCTACCGACCCTGCCGACCTCGCCAGCTACCTTTCCGGCGCCATGAATGGCCGCCGCCGTTGTGACTTCTCTGGGAAGCCATGTGATAATCCCCAAGTGCAAGGAATCATCGTAGCAATTTTCAAAGGTGGAAGTGATAAGTATGGAGTGTCGAACCCACAAGGAGCTAAAGGTAAGATCAATATTCTATCAAGTCCTATCTGCCACTGATACGACTCTACGTATGCCGAACGTTTGCTTCCAACTAGAAACGAGAAATAAAACTACATTGTGGGTATAAAGAGAATAGCTTTGCATGATATCGGAGAACTAGAATATAAATATAGGTGCTGTTATCATAAAGTTAGAATATATTACAAACAGCGAGGGTGGAATAATGATGGGTCGGTGTGCGGAATTGTCCTAGGCAATTGTTAACAAGATCGGTAATCCTTATTGCAATTTGATATGAGGGAGAGGCATAAGCTAACATACTTTCTCTACTTGGATCATATGCACTTATGATTGGAACTCTAGCAAGCATCCGCAACTACTAAAGATCATTAAGGTAAAACCCAACCATAGCATTAAAGCATCAAGTCCCCTTTATCCCATACGCAACAACCCACCTACTCGGGTTTATGCTTCTGTCACTCAAGCAACCCACTATAAGAGAATCATGAACGTATTGCAACACCCTACAGCGGGGATCCTTCACGTGTGCGCGGCACGGAAGGCACAATAGGACAGCACCAAAATAAACATACAACTCAAACCAATCTATATCATCAATCAACCCAAAGGACAAAAGGAATCTACTCAAAACATCATAGGATGGCAACACATCATTGGATCATAATATGTAGCATAAAGCACCATGTTCAAGTAGGGGATTACAGCGGGGTGCGGGAGAGTGGACCGCTAAAAGGAGATGAGGATGGTGATGAAGAAGGTGATGTTGATGAAGACGATCACCGCGGCGATGGTTCCCCCGGTGGCACTCCGGCACCACCGGGAGAGAGGGGGAGAGGGTCTCCCCCTTGTGCTTCCTCCTCCATGGCCTCCCCCTGGTTGGGGGAAGGTTCTCCCTCTGGTCCTTGGCCTCCATGGCGATGATGGCCCCTCCGTCTTACTCCTCCATGGTCTCCGGTGAAGGTGACCCCCTCCGGCAGGGTGCCGGAGAGGGCCAAGATTGATCTTTCGTTGCTCTGGAGACTTGCGGCGGTGGAACTTCCGATCTAGGTTTATTTTCGGAGGTTTCTGTATTTATAGGTGTTTTTGGTGTTGGTCCCACGTCCAGAAGGTTCCCGAGGAAGTCACAAGCCAGGGGGTGTGCCCTAGGGGGGGGCGCCCCTGTGGCTTGTGGGTTCCTCGGCCTTCCTCTCCGGTGACTCTTCGCTCCAGTATTTTTTATATTTTCCAAAACTATTCTCCGTAAATTTTCAGCTCATTCCGAGAACTTTTATTTCTACACAAAAACAACACCACGGTAGTTCTGCTGAAAACAGCGTCAGTCCGGGTTAGTTCTAATCAAATCATACCAAAATCATAAAGAATTATTGTAAACATGGCATGAATACTTCATAAATTATAGATACGTTGGAGACGTATCACCACGGAACCGCCTCTCCGGCGCTATAAAAAGGGCCCCGAGCTCGCCCCTATCCTCACCACTTCTCCTCCTCTCCCCTGTGAGCTACCCAAGCAACCAGACGACCAGGGGAAGCCGTCTTCCTCCTCTCCGGCGACCATGGCCTCCGCCACTGTCTCGATAGTTCCGAGCCAACCAGGGCCTCACCCTCCCCACTGCCACCATCAACAGATTCCTATTGACCCCACGGATCCATTCCGCTCGCCAATTCCACCAGAGATCAACTGTCAGGGAAATATCTTTCGGTGAGACCCGCCCGTTTAGGGCCGGGTTCTGGGGATCTTTATTGAAGATAGGCTAGTTGGGCCGGAGCGTTCTCAAGAGGCCCAGAAGAAGAGCCGCCCAATGAAGGGCCGGCCCAAGAGCCGCCGTGAGAGGCGGTATGTGCAAACCGCCTCGAGGTATAACTTAGGAAACAAATAAAGGAGAGTTGGGCTCGGATTGCTATCCCGACCCGGACTCTTATGTAAGCCCCGGACCTCCGCCTATATATAAAGGGGGAGCCCTGGGGCTAGAGAGATCACGTTGAAACCTTTCGGGAGCTAGGGCTAGACAAGTTCCAAAACCCTTGTAATCGAGATCTTCAATACATCTAGCAGGAGTAGGCTTTTACCTCCACGAGAGGGGCCGACCCTGGGTAAACCTTGCCTCCTGTGTTCCTGGTTTAACCCCTTCGGTCTACAACTTACGCGATGGCTTCGAGATCAAGTCCTATGAGGACATCTGCCGTGAAAATACCACGACAGTTGGCGCCCACCGTGGGGCTATCGCATGGTGGTGTTGAGTATTCGAAGGGTCCTCCCCAAGGACTCGAGGGATACGTGATTGGCCGGATAACCAAGAGTCGCCGCGGCAATCTACTCATCGACGACTCAGGCTGGGGCCCCGAGGCCGACTCTCTTGAGTACGGGTACCGGGTCCCCTTTGGCGGAATCCATGTCTTCATCGGGAAGGCCGGCGGCTCTAAGCCGGCCACCTCCACGGAGGTCGTTGAAACGGCCCGCCGCGCGCAACCCGCCGTGGCGAGAGCCGCCCCTAGGCTTCCGGCTCCTGTGCAGGCCGGCAGATCTGGATCTGGGCCGGATATCTTCACCGACACCTTCAAGCCGGTCCAGGACACGCAGCCCGCCAGGCGAGAGCACGTCTTCGTTGGCTTCACTCAAGGGGTGGAGTATTCTGGATCGTCGGCTTCCACGGAGGGCTCGGCGACTTACGTGGATGGTGGCTATTCCTCTGGCGGAGAGTCGCTTTATTCTCTTCACCAAGAGGATCTTGGGGGCTTTCAGCAGAACTCGCCGGCGCAGGATTCTTTAGGCCCGCCCGCTCGCCCAGTTGTCTACATGGCGGGGGCGGCTGATATACCAGACCCGGCAGCGGATGCTGGAACCTCCAATGCGGTGTCAAGAGTTTCGCCAGCACAGACCCTGGTGGGATTGATGGCTACGTTGACTACACTGCTGGGCACACAGGTCACTGCGGAAAATCAGGTAGAGCTCAATGCAGAGATCGCCAGGATCAAGGATTAGATGGTACAGGCTCAAGCTGGCATTGATGCGGAGAACGTCCGTCTGGCGACTCGTGAACGAGAGTTACGGGAAGAATCGGCGCGTCTGCAACAGGAGAATTATCATCTGGAGTAGCGCCGGGTGGAGTCTGACGCGGTTCATCACAGACGACACCGGAGCGGGCTTACGGCCGAGGTTGAAGGTCAGGCCCTGTAGTTCAGCACCCCGCCAGGGGAACGCCTTCGAGGTCCAGCGATAGGAACTCCCCAGAGGTCGCCAGACCCGGGAACCCGATGCTCGGCGGACCATGGGGAGCGGCCAGAGGTACCGATGCTTACGGCACAAGGGCACTTTACGAACCCTGTGGACAACCTCTATGCGGCTACCACGGCGCTGGCACGTCTGCCCATCAATGGAGACACGCCCCTTGAGATCGAGGTTCGCAATGCAATTGCAAAACTGAAAACCGCCGTGGTTCAGCAAGCGAATTATTCGTACAGCCGGGAGCGGCTGCATTCTACACCCGCTCCTAACAGAAGCCGCACTAGAAGCCGCCACGCTGAAAGCCCTGCAGTGTCTAGCACCCGCCATCATCGGGGTGCGCCTGGGCTTGCCGTATTCACCAAATCCCATGATCCCAGGACACGGAGTACATGAGACTCACGCAGCACATACGGCGGCTCACGCGGTGGATCAGGAGGCGGCTCATGCGGCGGCTCTCGCGGCTCAGGAGGCGGCTCTCGCGCCAGTCGTGACTACAACAGTCACCCCAACAGGAAGATCCATTGGAGTGCCTTGCTTGGGCCCGGCTCTCCGCAGTGCACCCCTGCCCAGGGATTTCAAGGGCCCGCGGAAGGTGTCCAGTTATACACCAGACCAGGACCCGGCCCAGTGGATAGAAAGTTATGAGCTTGCCATGGATATGCAGGGGGTCAGCGATGAGGCTTGTGCAAGATATTTCACCATGATGTTGGAAGGAGCAGCGCGTACGTGGCTGAAGAATTTACCCCCGAATTCCATCAAGATATGGGGCGAGTTAAGGGAACGTTTTATCAAAAACTTCCAAGGTACCTGCAAGCGTCCGAAGACTATCATTGATCTTCAGCATTGTGTTCAGCGGCAGGGAGAGTCGGCTCACCATTGGGTCAGCCGAGTTGCAGAGATCATTCATTCTTCAGATAATATCTCCGCCCCTCAGGCAGTTTTGGTGCTGGAGAAGGCTTGCCACTATGAGCCTCTCACGCAGAAGTTAGGGCGGCTCAAACGGAGTGTCAAAGATATGGGGGAGCTCATGAATGCTCTCACCAAGTATGCTGAGTCTGATCCTACGAAGGACCCAGGAGGTGATGAGCCAGAGGTTCCTGATCCGAAAGGTAAAAAGCCTGTTGGTGGCAAGAGTCAGCAGCAGAACAATGATAAGAAGCGTAAGGGTCCAGAAGCCGGATCTGAGCTGGTGGCTAATACCAATGCAGGGGCTAAGTTTTAGAAGGGTGGTTCTGGTAACAGACCTTTTAAGCCACAAAACTTCGATGAGTTCCTCAAGGGTCCGAGTCCAAAACACGGTACTAAAGAGAGACCAGCAAGGCATACTTGGGAATAGTGTCACATTGTGGATGCTTTCGCTCAGCGCTTCCAGAACCCGCCGGGTGGCGGGGGTGGCGGATACGGACCGGGTTCCGGGCCCGGGTTCGGACCACCTGGTGGAGGCCCTCCTGGCGGCTTTCATCAACAGTCGCACCACCCGGGCGGGTCTGGTAGCGGCTTCCAGGGGAATAACAGTGGTCAGCAACCTCAAGGAAACCAATACAACAGCGGCCAACACTCTCAACAACAGCAGAACAATCAGACCGGGTTCCAGAGTAATCCTAAACAGTTGAATAGTGGACAGTATCATGTGTTCACTACATGTGCAGATAAAAGGGAGCGCAAGGTCAGGAGACGTTCTGTTAATGCGGTAGAGCCGGCTGTTCCAGAGTATCTGAAGTGGTCAGAGATGCCGATTACTTGGAGCAGGGAGGATCACCCGCCCAGATTAGATAATTCGGGTCATCTGGCGCTTGTGGTAGCACCCCAAGTTGGAGGATATGCTCTCACCAAGGTTCTGATGGATGGCGGAAGCAGCATCAATATTATGTACTATGACACTTTCCGACGTATGGGATTGACGGAGAAAGACCTTACGCCATCTAACATAGTTTTTCATGGGATTATACCTGGCAAATCAGCATACCCGGTTGGAAGGATCAAGTTGAACGTGGCCTTTGGGACATCAGAGGATAACTCCAGATGTGAATCATTGTCGTTTGAAGTAGTCAGGATCAAGAGTCCCTATCATGCTCTCTTCGGGCGGCCGGCTTATGCCAAATTCATGGCTAGGCCCTGTTATATTTATCTCAAGCTCAAGATGCCGGGTCCCAAGGGTCCAATCACAGTTCATGGAAACCGGAAAGTCGCCATGGAGTGTGAAGAAGGAGATGCTGCTTATGGTGAAGCGGCTTGTGCCTCGGAGGAGCTCAAAATCTACACAAGCAATGTAGACCCGGCGGATATGACGCCTCTCAAGAAGCCCTCTATAGAAGGAGAGCCGCCTCTCAAGTTTCAGGCTCACAGAGACACCAAGGAAGTGGAATTTACCCCTGGCAACTCTTCTGCTAAGTTCACTATAGGGTCCAACATGGACCCCAAATAGGAAAGCGCGCTCGTCGAGTTTATCCGTGAGAATCGGGACATCTTTGCATGGAAACCTTCTGACATGCCGGGTGTGCCGAGAAAACTCGCCGAGCACCGCCTTAATGTGGATCCTAAGTACAAGCCTGTCAAGCAGTATCTTCGCCGTTTTAATGAAGAGAGACGGAAAGCTATCGGGGAAGAGATAGCCCGGCTTCTGGCTGCCGGGTTTATCATAGAAGTCTTACACCCGGAGTGGTTGGCTAACCCGGTGCTGGTTCTGAAGAAAAATGGCACTTGGCGTATGTGTATTGACTACACGGATCTTAACAAAGCTTGTCCAGCTGATCCATTTGCTCTCCCTCGCATTGATCAAATCATTGATGCTACAGCGGGGTGTGAGAGGTTATGTTTCCTGGATGCATACTCTGGTTATCATCAGATCAAGATGGCAGTGGAGGACCAAGAGAAGATGGCTTTCATTACACCTTTTGGCGCCTTCTGTTATGTTTCTATGCCTTTCGGGCTCAAGAGTGCCCAGGCGACTTATCAACGTTGCGTGCAAAATTGTTTTCATGGACAGATTGGCCGCAATGTGCATGCCTATGTGGATGATATTGTGGTCAAGTCAGAAAAGCAAGAGACCTTGTTAGATGATCTCAAGGAGACCTTTGACAATCTCAGAGTTTACCAGATGAAGCTTAACCCGGACAAGTGTGTCTTTGGTGTTCCTGCAGGAAAGCTTCTAGGTTTCATGGTCTCTGAGCGTGGAATTGAAGCTAACCCGGAGAAAATCAAGGCCATCACCTCTCTGGCTGAGCCTAAGTGCATCAATGATGTTCAGTGCCTGGCGGGTCGTATTGCAGCTTTGAGTCGCTTCATAAGTCGCCTGGGGGAGAAGGCTATTCCTTTATATCAGATGCTGAAGAAAGCGGACGACTTCCAATGGAGCAAAGCTGCTGGGGAAGCCTTTGAAGCTCTGAAGAGGCAGCTGGCAGAGCCGACCATACTGGCGGCTCCTATCACCAAGGAGCCGATGCTTCTGTACATTGCAGCAAATAACAAAGCTGTTAGTGTTGCAATGGTGGTGGAAAGAAAAGAGGCAAACCGGGAGTATCCTATCCAGAGGCCGGTCTATTATGCTAGTGAGGTCCTGACTTTGTCTAAGCAGCGTTATCCACATTGGCAGAAGCTGGTCTTCGGAGTTTTCATGGCAAGCCGGAAGCTGAGACATTATTTCCTGGAGCATCCTATCACGGTGGTATCTTCAGCCCCTTTGGGGGATATCATTCATAACAGGGAAGCTACAGGGAGAATTGCAAAGTGGGCCATTGAGCTTGGACCTCATGAGATCAAGTATGTGCCTCGCACGGCCATCAAATCTCAGGCATTGGTGGATTTCATCAATGACTAGACAGAGCTTCAAGCCCCGGAAGAAAGGCCGGATAAAACATATTGGACCATACACTTTGATGGGTCTAGGCAGCTGGAAGGCTCGGGGGCTGGAGTTATAATATCTTCCCCTCGAGGTGACAAGTTCTGCTATGTTTTGCGGCTTATGTTTCCTTGCACTAACAATGCTGCAGAGTATGAGGCCCTGCTCCATGGGCTCCGGATTGCAAAGGAGATGAATCTCAGCCGGGTTAGGTGCCTAGGCGACTCTGATCTGGTGGCACAGCAAGTTTCAGGGACTTGGGATTCTAAAGACCCGCTCATGGCGGCTTACAGACAAGCTGTTACTAATGTGGCTGGTTGTTTCAAGGGTTATCAGGTGGATCACATTGATCGGCGGCAGAATGAGGCGGCTGATGCTTTATCACGACTTGGTTCGCAGCGAAAGCCGGTTCCTCCAAATGTTTTCCTGGATGTGCTCCATAACCCGTCAGTTAAGCTACCAATGGAGGAGGACCTTGCTGTCCCAGACCCGGAGGCCCAGCTCGTGGCGGCTCTCCATGAGATCCCGGATTGGACTGTCCCATACTTGGATTATCTGACTCGTGGCGTCTTGCCAGCTGACGAGATTGAAGCCCGCCTGATTGTGAGAAGGTCCAAATCCATGACCATTGTCAATGGCGAGTTGCACCGAAGAAGTGCCACAGGCGTCATTCAGCGCTGCGTATCGCCTGATGAAGGCCGGAATATCCTCAATGAGATACACTCCGGCGACTGTGGTCATCATGCCGGCTCTTAATCATTGGTGGCGAAGGCTTTCCGCCATGGTTTCTTTTGGCTCACGGTTGTCAGAGGTTTGCCCACCAAGCTCATGTGCCGGCTCAGGAACTTCGGATGATCCCTATCACATGGCCCTTTGCGGTCTGGGGGCTGGATATGGTGGGGCCTTTCAGAGCTTCTAGTGACAAAAAGACTCACCTTTTGGTGGCTGTTGACAAATTTACCAAGTGGGTAGAGGCAGAACCTATCAGCAATTTGGATGCAGAGACGGCTGTTAAGTTTGTCAAAAAGATAATCTTTCGTTTCGGGTACCCGCACAGCATCATTACTGACAATGGTACAAACCTTTCGAAAGGCGCCATGAAGCAGTTCTGTGATGAGGAGCACATCAGATTGGATGTGGCGGCTGTTGCGCACCCACAGTCCAATGGGCAAGCTGAACGCTCCAATCAGGAGATCCTTCGAGGAATAAAGCCCCGGCTTATGGTTCCTCTTCAGCGTACACCCGGCTGTTGGGTAGAAGAACTTCCCTCCGTCTTATGGAGTTTACGGACAACTCCCAACAGATCAATGGGTTTCACACCTTTATTCATGGTTTATGGGGCAGAGGCCGTTTTGCCAAGCGACATCCGCCATGACTCGCCCCGGGTCTCAGCATATGTTGAAGAGGATAATGAGTTGGCTCGTCAGGACTCTCTGGACGCCTTGGAGGAAGAGCAGGATTTGGTAGCCGCCCGATCTGCTATCTACCAGCAAGACCTACGTCGCTATCATAGCCGTAGGATCAGAAGCCGGACTTTCCAAGAAGGAGATTTGGTGCTTCGTTTAATACAAGACCAGTCAGGCATGCATAAGCTTTCGCCTCCTTTGGAAGGGCCCTTTGTTGTCAGCAAAAATCTTCATAACGGGTCTTATTATCTGATTGATCTCCGGCCTGGGAAGGAGTCTCGAACATCTGAAGAAGAGACCAACAGGCCCTGGAACATAGCTCATCTGAGACCCTACTACACCTAGAGTTCCGGCTCTGGGAATCTTGTACATACCTCTCATGTATATATTATCAATAATGAGTAAAAGCCGGCGGCCCTGAAATTCGGGGTATCTGTCGTTTTCCATCCAACATGATGAGTAAGTTTTATTACATTATTACTTGTGCTTTATCATACATATATTGTGAAAGTGCAGAAACAAAAGACCCACTTCGGATGAGCTTCCTGGTAATCCAGAAGCCTTCACCATCATGGGACACTTAACCCTATGGGCCGAACTTACTGGTAAGCCAGAAGTCGCCACCATATCGGGTCAAAGTCCTAATAAGCGGGCTGTGTTACTGGTAATCCAGAACCTTCATCTGTGTACAGGCACCTAATAAACGGGCTGTGTTCCTGGTAATCCAGAACCTTCATCCGTGTACAGGCATAAAAGACTCATGTGGGTTGAGCCTCCTGGTAATCCAGAGGCCTTCACCATCTTGGGACCTTCAGCCCTTATGAAGCTAAACTTACTGGTAAACCAGAAGTCGCCATATTGGGAAAAAGACCTAACAAACGGGCTGTGTTACTGGTAATCCAGAACCTTCATCCGTGTACGGGCACAAACGATTTAGATGGGATGCTGCCTGCTGGTAATCCAGAAGGCTTTACTATCTTGAAATAATCAACCTTATGGGCCGAACCTAGGTAAACCTTGCCTTCCGTGTTCCTCGTTTAACCCCTTCGGTCTACTACTTACGCGATGGCTTCGAGATCAAGTCCTATGAGGACATCTGCCGTGAAAATACCACGACATCAACCGTGGGCGAAACGCCCAATTTGCTTCCGCCGGAGCTTTTCGGGTGACCTCGCCACCGACGACTCCACCCACTCCGGCGACCGTAGCGCACCTCTCCGGAACCGGCTCGGCCTCCTGGACTCAACGGTGGCCTCAGCTCGCCGTAGGGCCTCGCCGTTCGCCGGCAAGCCTCGCCGGAGCGCCGCCCTAGTTCAGCCAGAGGAGAGGGCACGCGCGGGCGACTGGTCAAACCTGACCAGTGGGCCCGCGGGGCCCCCTGTCAGTGACTCCATGGCCCCGCTGACGCGCTTAAGTGGAAGCGCAAGTTGCGGAGTATGTTTCCCCTTCTCGAAAGCGTATTCTATCCGAATCGTTTTCTTTTTCTGATATTTATTTAAAAACAGATTTTGACCAAAGCTTTGACTGGCTCTAAGTTTTAAAATAAAAGTCCAACTGAATTGATTCTTTTTCCCACCTCTCTCAAATTTCACCTAGTTTATTTTCATATTTATTTGAAAATTTTCCAAAAAACTTTTCTGTACTGTTTTTAAATTGTGTGTTAATTAGAATATTTTCAAATAGGAATTTGGAGGGAAAAACTTTCAAAAGTTTTTGGAGTGCTCATCACCTACCTACACAATGAAGGCAAGCATTTTTGAACACTTGATATGGTGGATGTTTGATAATAGCTAGCTAGAATATTTGAAGCATGGTTTTGATAATTTTAATAGAAATTACATATGGGTAGTAATATTGCATGAATGCATGGTCATGAATATATTTTCTATTGTATGTATTCCGCTCAAGTTCTGACATGCATAAGGTGTGAGAATCCAGGAGTGTGCTCCTACCTTGGACGTGCCGGTGGGCACGGGACATATTTGACACGATGGTGTCACGGGATATATGTGGAACATACCGGTGATAATAAGTAACACCTCCTGAGTCGACCGTAGATCGAGTCTTGTCACCGGTAACCCCCATACTTGATTCGTGCTACCACTTGTCCCAGCCTCAGGTGGGGTATGGTTCAGTAAGTTGTTAACCCCTTTCCTTGCACACACCGTACAGAGGGCCACGATGAGGGTTTCCACGGCCATGGACTAAATCCTGTCATTGGGTCAGGGGGCATGGGTCTTTCCGGCTGGTAGCCGAGAGGGTGGTCCCCCTTGTAATCCGCGCGTATGAATACTGATCCCATGCAGGACGATGGTCTCCTCGTCTTAGAGTTTTACCGAACAGATACCCTGGGTGATTCCTGGCATCCGGACGGTTAAGCTGGTGTGTGCTGGTTAGGTGTGTTTCAACCTAAAGACCGTAATGGGAATTAGCCAACATCTCGGTGCTGGCTAAAGAAATCCTTTACTTGTGGGTAAAGAGTACACCCTCTGCAGAGTTACATCTATTCGAATAGACGTGTCCGCGATTAAGGACTACAGTCTGGGTTGGTCAAGTGTCGGTCTTAGAGTCGGTCTCCGGAGGAAACAATGAAATTGATCATGGTCTATATTGCAGGATAACTATTGCTGCTAGTGTTACCATGAATATTATTGATGCCATGATTATCATTGTGGACTAACCCAATTCTCTTATTTTATTTTCTGAGTGTCTCAGGGGCTGGCTAGACTACCCCGGGCATTCAGTTTTATTTTCAAGACCTTACGAGGCGTCTCTCGAGTTCTCGGGTGGTACTGTCTCGCCCGACACTCTTGTAGATACCTGTCTGGCATTTCTTTTCAAGACCTCTCGTGGCGTCGCTTGAGTTCTCGGATGGTTCTGTCTCGTCCGATTACTCTTTTAGACACCCGTTTGGCATTTCTCTTCAAGACCTACCGTGGTGTCACTTGACATCCAACCGGCATTTATTTTATATTTTCTTTGGATTCTCGGATGGTTCTGTCTCGTCCGATTTTCCATCAACCTTCTATGTTTGTTGCTAACACGTTACTTCTCCACATGCTAATAGGTCATCATGCCATGATTAATTCCTGTCAGCATGCATATAATATAGTCCAGCATGAGCATAGGCAAATAGTTTAGTTCACCATGATCATATGTTATCTGCTGCATTCGGTATATCATTTGTCCATAATGTTTGCGAGTACATTCAAACGTACTCACTGGCTTGTCCCTGGCTATTGTCTTGGCCAGATTTCTTGCTTGAAGAGGAGCGCAACGACGACAGCCTCGGAACCTAGGCATCAAAGATAGCAGATGCGCGAAGATAGGAGTTATCCAGGTCAGCTGTTCCTGTGGGAAATGGAGTCCCATAGACGCTGATGACCCTGAACCGCTTCCGCTACCAACCATTAGAAACCTTTTGTTGTACTCATAGACCATAATGGTCTTGTACTTCATATTTTCAATTTTGCTTGGAATTTCTGTATCAAGATTGTGTCTCAACAGCTAACAGTAATCCTGGGGCTGGTGAGCACAAGGGCCATTTGCTGGGAAATTAATATCCCAGAAATCCGGTCCTGACAACCTTGGTATCAGAGCCAGGCTGACCACTGGCTAATCCTATCTTAGCCTGGTCATTATCCTTAGGTTTCCACACCGTCCAAGTCTTTCCTTGTCCATAACCAAGCCTATCTCACCCGATAAGCCTACACAGTGGCCAGCCGACATCTTTTGACAGTCGGTGCCCAACCTATCAGTCTATCCATCGGCCGTGTGCCTGTGGCCAACACCTGAGTTGTCCCATCCGCAAGCGTGCGATGGAAGACTCCGATGGCATATAAAGGAAGCCTTGCCCCAAGCACAGCACATCACAGCCTCACTCCCAGTTCGATACCCAACCACCAAGATGCCAGGCCCCATTGTTCACAACGAGACCACTGCAGCCGAGATTGGAGACTTTGTAGTCATCCTCGCCAATCTCACTCGTCGTGCTTTCGGCAGCGAAGAGCCGCTGGAGTATGTCGTGTACCAGGAGCACACGAGTGATTCCATCCATCACTTTTGGGCCATGATGCACATCTACGGGAGGAGCATCACATCGGAGCGCCCCTACCGGTTCACCGGGAGGACGACCTCCGACGAGCCCCAAGCCATCCAACATGCAGCCCGAGAGGCTGTAGTTCACCTTCAGCATCTGTCGCCGAGGGTTAACTGCCGCTCTTTCTACTACTACCCTAGTCGTGAAGACTATGGTAGGCCGACCCAAGTCGCCAATGGAGACCAAGAGTCAGAACCTGCCCTGGTGCATCTGGTGCGCTACCTGAGAGCGCAAGAGGCACTTTTCGATCAGGTCACCAATGATCTGATCGCAACCCGCAGGACGCTTGCTCTCCTGACCCCAGCAAGAAGAGAAGCCACACCCACCCCGACTGTGTTGTTCGGGAGACCAATCGAGCCCACGGAACCTGCCCCTGTTGTCCACCCGGGCAATGCGTTTGTCACCCCAGGGCAACTCCGTCGTCTCTTGGAGACCTACTCCAACGGGACGGTGACCTCGACACCCCGTGAAGGACATCACTGCTACTCCAGCCCTGTCGCTCCCCATCCGACCCCGGCCAGCTCCGACGTAGAAGCCCACGAGGAGGACTCGTCATCCACAAGACGCGCCCGGCTGGATGTCAACGAGGTGGACTGAGTCCACTGGATCCGTGTCAAGCCCTAGTGGCTCTGTCACCCTGTAATTTTTGTAGTAGCAGCCGTATGATGTAGCAGTTTTGTAATTTACTGGTGTACCACTGTTTTGATGGTACCATTTGTGAACCAGCGTAATTTAATGGACGTATGGTTGCACAGTAAATTCTAGATGTAACCACTATAGTCACCCTGGCCGACACACACAGTAACACGTCACATTCCTTTTGGGGATTGAGGACCGAGACTTTAATCCCACGACAGGACCAATACACAAGTCGTATTGGCGCCGCATCATGTCCCATAACCCAGGCACTCTATAAGAAGCCACATCCAGTACTAGCCCCCGTCAAACTAGAACACCACTCGTTCCCGACCTGCACTCCATGTCTCACCCCGATATCCACCTGAGAACTCCAGATGCAAGTCCTGGCAGTTTTGTTAAAGTTTTGTGGGATTTTACCCGCAACACTTTTGGTTCTAGCCAACCACCCCAGTATGAGTTCTTCAAATTGAGGATCACCTCTGACTCCTCGAAATACTGGGCAGTTGTGCACATCCCACCAGCAGACCCAGACCAAGGCCCTCCATATGTTGTCTACATCGGGAAATCCATGCCAACCCCAGGCATGGCCATTGAAGCTGCTGCTTATGAAGCAGTTACCCGTCTCCGATTCGTGGTACCCACTGCCAGCGAAAGGAGATACTGCTATTTTCCGAGCCGTGCAGCATCAGGGGCTAAGGCAACGTTCCGCTGTGAACGTATAGAAAGGGATCCAGCTCTGGCCAATCTCATTCAATATGTGATGGCTCATGAGCGTCTGACCCAGCAACTAATGGATTACCTCTCTTAACTTGCTTTTCTGAACCCTCGGATAGCCATTGGCGGGCCACCTTTGCCAACCTTGGAAGGGCACGTTCTACGCCTGCTTCCACCACTTTCCCCAGAAGAAGAAGAAGGTGCCCCAGCATGCGGAACTTTTCCGCACGATCCTATAGATCTCACTTTCGGACCATAGACGGTCATCAGTGCGTTTGTGTAGCATGTAGTACTTGTTTGCATGATGTGACCTTTGTATTGTTCTTAGGGTGTATGTCATGAATATATTGCCCTGATTGCATTTTGCAAATGAGTGTTTTATTTGTTGTGATATGCATTTAATTCTTCCGTCCTTAACAAATCTCGAGGACGAGATTTTCTTAAGGGGGGTAGAGTTTGTAACACCCCAAAAAATTAACCACATTTTTTATTAAGTAAAATTTGGCCAAAAATAAAATTTTGAATTATAATAGGTTCTTTCATAATCTTAGAGCCTTTTTTGCTTCTGTTTTTCAAAATTCTTTCCTCCATATAGAAAATTATTTGGAAATAATTTTGTGGCTTTGGTAGTTTTCCTAAACCATTTCATTATTACTTTAATAACTGTAAGCATTATTTTCATAATAAAATTTGCCCCAAAATAATTCTTTTAATAGCATTCTCAATACTTTAAATGCTTTTGTTGCACTACAACTACTTTAAATAATTCTTTAAAAATTCCACAAAAATTTTTTGAGTAGAACATCCTCTTTTCAATTATGTTCTGTATTTGAGTTCCTACTGCAACCCTAATTTTCCTAACTCTATTAATTCTGAAACTTTTCCACCTCGGAGTCTTTCCAACCAAAACCTTAAATCTAGAAGATCAGCTCCATTTGCATCTGTTAAGTCCACAAAACACTTCTCTGTAGGTTCTGTCCAGAACTGAATTTTGATAAAACTTGCACTAAAAAGTTTCTCTTTTTGCTAAACTAACTCCACCACCATCTCTATCATCTAAAGAGACCCCATCCTGCCAATTTTCATCATCAGCAGAATTCTCTAGCTTGCCCTAGCATTCTGTCGAACACCTTTAGCTCATGACAGAATTTGGCAAAGCTTTCTGAAATCCATATAGCACTAAAACCTCTCCCCAAACCAGCATGTACATCACTCTTTCCATGCCTAGATGCACCATCCTGCTAATTTGTAGCTCGTTTGGGACCCTGTAGATGCCTTTGGCAATTCATCGAACACGCTCCGGGCGTGTCTAGAGAATGGCCAGAGCATGCGTTTTGCACGCAGCGGCATCGAGATCTTGCTGCCGCTCTAATGCCTCCCTCGCTCGTCCTAATCCTTCCCTGGATCACCGCGTCACCCCTGGTCCTTGCCGACACCCTCTATTGTCGCCTGGCGCCGTCCAGCGCCGGAGACCACTGACCCGAGCCGCCGCCGCCGTTTCTCACTTGGGCACGGCACCGCCCGAGCCGCTCGACCCCGCCAGCACTTCCCCTCCTTAACTGATAAGCACCTGGTCTTATCTGCAGCCGCCGGCCACCTCACCGGCCACCACCGACCACGCCGCCACTCATCGCCTCGCCACGTCTCTACCCCGCCTAAATGCCAACGGCCAAAGCTCATCCATTCCTCCACCGAGTCCCTACTGCCCTTACCGGCCTCTACCGACCCTGCCGACTTCGCCAGCTACCTTTCCGGCGCCATGAATGGCCGCCGCCGTTGTGACTTCTCTGGGAAGCCACGGAACCGCCTCTACAGCGCTATAAAAAGGGCCCCGAGCTCGCCCCTATCCTCACCACTTATCCTCCTCTCCCCTGTGAGCTACCCAAGCAACCAGACGACCAGGGGAAGCCGTCTTCCTCCTCTCCGGCGACCACGGCCTCCGCCACTGTCTCGATGGTTCCGAGCCAACCAGGGCCTCACCCTCCCCACTGCCACCATCAACAGATTCCTATTGACCCCACGGATCCATTCCGCTCGCCAATTCCACCGGAGATCAACCGTGGGCGAAACGCCCAATTTGCTTCCGCCGGAGCTTTTCGGGTGACCTCGCCGCCGACGACTCCACCCACTCCGGCGACCGTAGCGCACCTCTACGGAACCGGCTCGGCCTCCTGGGCTCAACAGTGGCCTCAGCTTCCCGTGGGGCCTCGCCGTTCACCGGCAAGCCTTGCCGGAGCGCCGCCCTGGTTCAGCCAGAGGAGAGGGCACGCGCGGGCGACTGGTCAAACCTGACCAGTGGGCCCGCGGGGCCCCCTATCAGTGACTCCATGGCCCCGGTGAGGCGCTTAAGTGGAAGCGCAAGCCGCGGAGTACGTTTCCCATTCTCGAAAGCATATTCTATCCGAATCGTTGTCTTTTTCTGATATTTATGTAAAACAGATTTTTACCAAAGCTTTGACTGGCTCTAACTTTTAAAATAAAAGTCCAACTGAATTGATTCTTTTTCCCACCTCTCTAAAATTTCACCTAGTTTATTTTCATATTTATTTGAAAATTTTCCAAACAACTTTTCTGTACTGTTTTTAAATTGTGTGTTAATTAGAATATTTTCAAATATGAATTTGGAGGGAAAAACTTTCAAAAGTTTTTGGAGTGCTCATCACCTACCTACACAATGAATATGGGTAGTAATATTGCATGAATGCATGGTCATGAATATATTTTCTATTGTATGTATTCCGCTCAAGTTCTGACATGCATAAGTTGTGAGAATCCAGGAGTGTGCTCCTGCCTTGGACGTGCCGGTGGGCACGGGACATATTTGACACGGTGGTGTCACGGGATATTTGTGGAACATACCGGTGATAATAAGTAACACCTCCTGAGTCGACCGTAGATCGAGTCTTGTCACCGGTAACCCCCATACTTGATTCGTGCTACCACTTGCCCCTGCCTCAGGTGGGGTATGGTTCAGTAAGTTGTTAACCCCTTTCCTTGCACACACCGTACAGAGGGCCACGATGAGGGTTTCCACGGCCATGGACTAAATCCTGTCATCGGGTCAGGGGGCATGGGTGTTTCCGGCTGGTAGCCGAGAGGGTGGTCCCCCCTTGTAATCCACGCGTATGAATAGTGATCCCATGCAGGACGATGGTCTCCTCGTCTTAGAGTTTTATCGAACAGATACCCTGGGTGATTCCTGGCATCCGGACGGTTAAGCTGGTGTGTGCTGGTTAGGTGTGTTTCAACCTAAAGACTGTAATGGGAATTAGCCAACGTCTCGGTGCTGGCTAAAGAAATCCTTTACTTGTGGGTAAAGAGTACACCCTCTGCAGAGTTACATCTATTCGAATAGCCGTGTCCGCGATTAAGGACTACAGTCTGGGTTGGTCAAGTGTCGGTCTTAGAGTCGGTCTCCGAAGGAAACAATGAAATTGATCATGGTCTATATTGCAGGATAACTATTGCTGCTAGTGTTACCATGAATATTATTGATGCCATGATTATCATTGTGGACTAACCCAATTCTCTTATTTTATTTTCTGAGTGTATCAGGGGCTGGCTAGACTACCCCGGGCATTCAGTTTTATTTTCAAGACCTTACGAGGCGTCTCTCGAGTTCTCTGGCGGTACTGTCTCGCCCGACACTCTTGTAGATACCCGTCTAGCATTTCTTTTCAAGACCTCTCGTGGCGTCGCTTGAGTTCTCGGATGGTTCTGTCTCGTCCGATTACTCTTTTAGACACCCGTTTTGTCGTGGTTTTGTCACGGCAGATGCCATGTGTAGGCTTATCGAGAGTGGTTGGGGCCGAAGGACGCCGACGGGCTCCGGGAGCGGGGTTAGGCACAACCGGTGGCGGACACACGATGTACCCAGGTTCGGGGCCCTCCGTGGGAGGTAACACCCCTAGTCCTGCTTGGTCTAGTTGAGACGATGGTGAGGTTACAATGGTGCTCCTGGAGCTGTATGGCTAGAGGAGGAAGAAAGGGCTGGGCCGCCCTTGCTGCCTCTCTATGTGTGCATGGTGTGTGCGGAGTCGACCGACCCCTCGCATGGGGGTGGCCCGGGGGGTTTTATAGGCCAACCCCCCAGAGTACAATATGAATAAGAGATCTCAGGGGGCCCCAGCCGGCAGCCTCTTGGGCCGGCCGTGGGGCCCCCGGCTGAGGGGTCCCGTCGCTGGTGGGGTCCGCCGGCTGCAGGGTCCCGTCGGGAGCCGGCGGGGCCCGCACGGTGGGTCCCCGTGGCGGTCACGTCCCGGCAGGGGTCGTCCTTCGGGGGCGTCGTCTTGTGGCAACCGGCCGAGGTCAGCGGTACGGCCGGCGGCACTGTAGCCATGCCGGGGCAGGTAATGGAGTGGTTGAAGCGTGCCGGCACTGTTGCCCTGCCCGGTCGCGGTCAGCCAGGGTCAGCGGCCACTGTGGCCATGCGTGACCGAGCGTCAGCGGTCGCTGTGGCCGCGCTGGGACACGTCGCGGGGGTCCTGTCTTGTCGCCGTACTGACGCACAGAGAGACGGGACGGGAGCTGGTCCGTCCAAAGGTCAGGGGAAGAGCCGGCCTGGAGGCAGCCGGTCATAATGCAGGTGACCAGCTCCTCGCCATCCGGCTCCTCGCCAGCCGGTCGTGAGGCAACCGGCGGCCCGCCAGCCGGCCGCAGCCCAGCCGGCCCCGGGCCGGCCGGTGGTATCGATTTTCTTCATGCGGGGGGAGGACCCCACAGCTTTGGCCTACCCACGGGTAATAACCCCGTCGGTAGTCCCCGAAGCCGGCGGGGGCCCATGTCTGCCTGACGAGGGGGAGCCGGCGGCTTCCCTCGGACGGTGTTTTGTCTTCCGCGCGAAGCCGAACGGCCGGGCGAGGCGGTGGCCGCCCCCGACGCCTCGGGCTCCGTCGCGTCGCCCCGGGCCTCGCGCCGGCCCGCGGCGCGCCACGCGGGGCGAAGTGAAGCTGTGGGGCCCGCGCGCGTGGGCAGACGAGACGTCGCCCTGAGCTTAGCCCGCCAGGCCGCGGGCGTAGCCTAGTAGGCCTCGGGCCGCAGGCCGAGATCTTCTGTGTCCGGACCGCAGCGGTCGCGTCCCGAGGCGCCCACGATCTCGCGGGTATCCTGGGGGAGCGGGCGCAGTTAATCCATACCTCCCCCGGGCGTCGCCCCCTTATTTAAAAGGGAAAGGCGAGGGGCGGAGGCAGTTGCGCTCCTCTTGCCCCCTTCGTCTTCTTCCTCATCGCTTTCCTCGCTCGCATCGCGTCGCAGCTTCGTCTGCCCGCCGCTTTCGTGCCGCCCCGCCGTAGCGATGGCTGACGGCCCACATGGTTGCTGGGGAGGCTCCGTTGTCACGGAGGAGGACATCGCGAAGCTCCGCCGCGCCCGCATGCTGCCGTCGGAGGAGCGCGTGATCGCTTGCGCACCAGGCGACGAGGTGGTGCCCAGACCGCTGGCGGGGGAGCATGTCGTCTTCGCCTGTCACTTCCTGCGCGGCTTTGGCCTGCCGGTGAGCCTCTTCTTCCGTCTCCTGATGGACACCTTCGACCTCCAGCCGCACCACCTCGGCCCCAACGCCACTCTCTACATCGCGAGCTTCGTGAACTTGTGCGAGGGGTATCTTGGGATGCTTCCCTTCGTGGAGCTCTTCAGGAAGCTCTTCTATCTCAAGGCCCTGAAGAACAAGGACGACGTGCCGTACGCCTGCGGGGGCGCGGTGGTGTGCTGTCGCGGCCCGCACTTTCCCCGCATCGACCTCATCGACTCCGTCAAGGGGTGGAATCGGACATTCTTCTACGTGAAGAACGCCGACCCACAGCGGGATTACATCCGGCTGCCGGCGTTTGTCAACGCCCCGTCCACCGGAATGAACTGGTCGGGGGTCGGCCCACGCGGGGCCGTGCTTGGAGAGCTGGGCCGGCTCCAGACGATAAGGAGCGGAGAGGGGCTTGTCGCCTCCGACCTGGTGGCCGCCTTCGTCGCGCGTCAGGTGCTGCCCCTCCAGTTGAGGCCGCACCGGATCTGCGACATGTCTGGTCGGCGGGACCCCTGCCGGCTGTCCACCGTCGAGCTGACGCCGGCCCAAGTGGCGAAGCGGGTGAACGCCATCACGACCTTCAAGCTGGTGCCGGGGACTTGGTCCCTGGGCAAGGAACCGTACAGCCGACAGAACCCGGCACCCCTGGTACGCCCCGTTGAGGTGAATTTCCTTTTTCTTTTTTGCATCTTTCCAGCTGGCATCCGATCTCACCCGACGCGCTGACCGCAGCTTTTCGTTCGACAGAACACGCCGGACGGCCCGCACCCCCAGATTTTCGAGGCGGAGCGCGCCGAATCCGACCCCAAGGACTTCGAGACGGGAGCCGGACCCGTAGAGGGGGTGGACTCCTCGGGAGAGGCCTAGGCGGGAGGCGACCCGGGGGCCAGCGGGTCCCGACCGGCTGGTGAGTTCCCCTCCGGCCCCACGATCAAAGATTGGAGCAATGACGATGACGACGATGATGATGATGTCCGGATCCTGGATGCGCCTCCCCCCGCAGTTCAGCGGAGCCCGCGCGGGCAGGGCGAGGAGCGGCCGTCGGGCAGCCGGACGGCCGGGACCTCCCGTCGGGAGAAGAGGCCAGCTCAGGAGGAGCCGGCGGCCCAACCGCCGGCTCGCAAACGGGTGAAGGCGGTCGTAGCGAAGCCGCCGGCGCGGGCCAAGCGGGTCCTTCCTGTCGTAGCCGGGTAAGTACCTCGGTTCTTGGAGGTGCTTCTCTCAGTTAATTTCGTGCCGGCAGACGGCTGAGTGCTCCCCTGTTCCAGGGACCCCATCGAGGTCCACGACGTGGAGTCGACGGCCGGCCCGCTGGAGCCCGCCAGCCAGCTGGCCCTGGAGCACGCAGCCACGCAGCGTGAGGAGAAGAGGAGGCTCGCGGAGCTGCGAGCCTCGCAGTCGGGAGCCCAGGGCGAGACCGCGCACTCCGGGGCCTCAAGCGGCGGGAGGCGGAGGCGGTCCGCGGAGCCCGCGCGGGCATCGGATTCGGCAGCGGAGTCGGCTCGCATGGCGAGACCTCCGCCGAGCGAGCTGCGGAGGCCGGCTGCGGAGGTGGTCGCGACTCCGGCCGGGGCGGAGGTGGCCCGGCCGGGGGGAGCGAACCCCGAGCCGGCACCGGAGGGGCCTCGGCAGGCGGAGACGGTGGTGACGCCGCCTGTCGCCGAGCCGGCCGCGGTCATCGTGCCGGAGGCCCCGACGGTGCCAGAGGCGGTGTCGGCCACGGAGACGGGAACGCCGGCCGCCGCGACCGTCCCGCCGAGCTGGGTGGGAGAAGAGGCAGCGGCGCCAGCCGTGGGACAGCCGGGAACCGATTCCCGAGCCCTTGTGGTCAGCGATCGCCCCCCGGCAGCCGGCGCCGCAGCGGATGCCGGAGCAAGCGGCGGGGGGACCCGGTCCGGGAGGACCATGCTGGACGTGTCCCGGGACTGGGAGGCGCTGGCCCGCGTTCCGGCCGTCCTGCCTCCGTCGGTACGCGGCCCGATCCCGGCGCTCGATGAGCTGGGCACCGTCCTGGCGCGGTGCCGCGAGGAGCTGGCCAAGTTTGCCGAGGCGGCCGACAGCGCCCTGCAGTGCGCAGAGGTAAGCCTTTCTGGTCCTTGTCGGATTTCCAGTGGGGGCGCGCAAGCGCACCCACTGGGTGTAGCCCCCGAGATGCGGGCCGGCTGACCGGCTGCGAGGCAGCCGGGTCGGATCTTCCTTTGCATGTTCTTGACTGGTTTCTCGGAGCAGGCGGGGAACTCCAGGCGGCGGGAGCTCTTTGACGAGGCGGTCGCTATCCACAATCGTGGCAAGCGCGGCTATTACCGTCTGGAGGAGGAGCTGAAGAAAGCGCAAGGTACGCCAGTTCCAGTGGGGGCGCGCGAGCGCACCCACTGGGTGTTGCCCCCGAGAGTCGGGCCGGCTGCTCGGCAGCCGGCACGGGTCTTGTGCGTTTTGCTGATTGCGGTTGATGTTTCTGCAGGGGACCTGGATGCCCTGGCCTCCATCCGAGAGAAGAGGGACGAGGTGGCCGCCGAGCGGGACCGGCTGGCGCAGAACGTCCAGGCGATCACCTCGGAGCGGGACCGGCTGGCTGGCCTGTTGGTGGACGGGCAGGCGGACCAAGAGCGCCTGAGGGAGGAGCTGCAGCGGGAGGTGGCGGCCAAGGAAAAGGTTGTCAAGGAGGCGGCTGATGCCGCCCAACAGACCGCCGCCCTCGAAGTCAAGGTGACCCGCCTCGAGAAGGCGCTTGAGGCGCGCAGCGCCGCCCTTGCCCAGGCGGAGACGGCGCTGGCCAGCGAGAAGGAGGCGGCACTGCAGTTCGCCATTGATATGGACGACGCCTTCCAGCGTAAGTCTTGATCTTCTTCTCAGCCGTCCGTGTTGTTCTTGCCCTTGAGGTGTTTTCTGATTCCAATTTTCCTTTCTTCAGAGCGGTTCCCGGAAACCGAGGGCTATGCCGAGCGAGTCGTGGCGAGCCACCGGGGGGATCTGCAGTGGCGCGGGCGAGAGCGCGAGGAGGACACCGGCTGGGACGTGGATGAGCTTGGGTTGGCCGTGGAGAAACGGCTGATCCACCTTCAGCGCAGCGTGGAGCGGCTGAAGACAGCCGGCCTGGAGGTGATCGCCGCCTTGTGGCCCGATCGTGAGGCCCCGGAGAACCGCGTGGCGCTGTGGCTGGAGAACGCCAAGGGCCAGCTCGAGGTCTGGAAGGCGTCGGCGGCTCGGGCCGGCGCGCAGATGGCGCTCCGGTTCGTCATGTCGTGTTACTCCGGTGTTAACTTGGACCGGCTGGCCACGATGCGCGACGTCCCGGAGGCGGAGCGGGAGGCCCGTGAAGGTGCCCTTGTCTGCCGGGCCAACGAGCTTGCCTCGTATGTTGACCCGGACGAGCTTCTGCCGGCGCTTGGCGAGGACGGCGAGCCGGTCGCTGAGGACTCCTTCGGCAATCCCCAAGGCCCGGATGACGAGGAGGTCGCCGGTGAGAGAACCGACGGTGGCACCGGTGCCACGGAGACCATGGAGGCGGACCCGAAGGCCGCAGCTTCTTCCGGGCGGACCGTTGAGCCGGCTGGCGACGCGCCGGTGCCCTGAGCTGCCCCGCATATTTACCTGTTTCTTTTGCTGCACATTGATGTTTAAGACATTTTTCCACCCACTGCGGTGTGGGTGTATTGTAATGAACCTTTGGCCTGTTGGCCGTTTATCGCTTTAACTTGTGCCGTTAAAAAATTGTGCGTGCCGGCTCTTCCTTCGCCTTTTGCCTTTTGACTTGTGTCGCACACCGGGATTCCTTCCGGCTTCCGCCCCGCCTGCCAGCCAGCCGGGAGCCGGTCTGGGGCAGGGACGAGGCGTCGTCCTTGGGGAAAACAAGCGCGCTATTTAGAGTCATCCGGCTAGGGCTAAGTCGAGCCGGTAGTGGCGGGTTTGCTAGAAATAACATAGTCCGGTTGGGTCGGTCCGACTGCCACTCGTTGGCCGACCTTCGTGTGAGAAGTTCCCTCGTACCCCGCGGTCCCGTCAGCCGGACAGCCGGGAGCCTGTCTGTGGCTGGTTGGGGGGGTAGCGAAGGGTTGCTTGCTCACATTACTTATCCGCCTCGGAGGGGAGCCGGCGAGCCCCCGGGCCAGGGAGCCGGACCCGGGTGGCGCGCTTTAAATAATGAGAAACCTTTGGAAGGATCGAAAAGGGGCGTGCCCCAAGTGCTGGCTTGGGGCCCCCATTGCCTTCATAAGCCCAAAAGGGAAGGATATATACATACATTGGTTTTCAGCAGTAAAATGGACGGAGGAGCGCCGCGTTCCATGGGCACTCCGTCTCCTCGCCGGAGGCATCTCTCTTGCACTTCTGCGGCTTCTAGGCGTCTATTAGGTAGTACGCGTTGTTGTGCAGCGCCCTGCTGACGATGAACGGGCCCTCCCATGGGGAGGACAGATTGTGCTGGCCGGCAGTTCGCTGGATCCGTCTGAGCACCATGTCCCCTTCGCAGAAGGAGAGTGGTCGGATCCGCTTGCTGTGGTAGTGTCGGAGCTTCTGCTGGTAGATGGCCGTCCGGCTCAGGGCCAGCTCGCGGGCCTCCTCAAGGAGGTCGACGCCGTCTTCTCTCGCTTCCTTCACATCCTTCTCAGTGTACAGGGTAACCCGAGGCGAATCAAACTCGATGTCGGTGGGGATGATTGCCTCGGACCCATACACGAGAAAGAACGGGGTGTAGCCGGTCGACCGGTTGGGCGTGGTCCGGAGGCTCCAGAGGACAGCCGGCAGCTCTTCGATCCAGCAGCCTGCTGACCTGACCAGCGGCGCCACGAGCCGGGGCTTGATGCCGGACAGGATCAAGCCGTTGGCCCTCTCGACCTGGCCGTTTGACTGTGGGTGCGCGACAGACGCCAAGTCGAGCCGGATGCCCTGCTTCGAGCAGAAACGCGCTAGCGCGCCCTTGGCGAAGTTCGTGCCATTGTCGGTGATGATGCTGTGGGGGACGCCGTAGCGGACCGTGATGTCTTGGACGAACCGGACGGTCGTGGGGCCGTCCAGCTTCTTGATTGGCCGGGCCTCGATCCACTTGGTGAATTTGTCGACGGCTACCAGCAAATGTGTCATGCCGCCTCGTGCGGTCTTGAAGGGTCCCACCATGTCCAGCCCCCATACGGCAAAAGGCCACGAAAGGGGGATGGTTTGGAGAGCCGAAGCCGGCAGGTGGCTCTGCGTGCTGAAGCGCTGGCAGCCTTCACACTTGTCAACCAGCTTCTTGGCCGCCTCCAAAGCAGTCGGCCAGTACAAACCGTGACAGAATGCCTTGGCCACCAGGGACCTGGAGGCGGCGTGATGCCCGCACTCGCCCTGGTGGATGTCGAGGAGGATTTCTTGTCCTTTCTCCGGCTCGACGCAGCGTTGGAAAACGCCGGTGGTGCTGCGATGAACCAGCTCGTGGTTGATGATGCTGTAGGCCGGGGCTTGGCGCTGGATTTGCCTTGCCGTGCCCTCATCAGAGGGGAGCTCGCCGCGTAGGAGGAACGCCAGGATGGGCTGGGCCCACGAGGGAGCCGAGACAGGAGCCGGCTCGGGCTCGTGCGGGGTATTGGTGGCGGCAGCAGCCCCCGCGTCCGGAAGACCAGCCCCCGGGAACGGCCCAACAGTCCCCGGGACCGGCTCGCCAGCCCCCGGGAGTGAACTGGTGGAAAGAGCATCAATTGCCATCATGACGGCTGTGGACTCAGAGCCGGTTGTTGCGGATGTGGCCGGCTCTACAGCCGGAGCGGGAGCGGCCGGCTGGATGGCCGGAGTTGGCGGAGCCGGCGGAGTGGTCGCCGCCGGCGGGGCCGGCTGGGCAGCCGGATCCGCCGGTGGGCCGGCTGCGTTAGCCGGCACAAAGATGGACTCAGATGGTGGAGCCGGCGAAGTTGTCGTAGCCGGCGGTGCCGGCTGGGCAGCCGGATCTGACGGTGGGCCGGCTGCGTTAGCCGGCACGAAGATGGACTCCGATTCGGGAGAGGGCTTGATCGAAGGTTTGAGCAGCCGCTCGAGGGAGACGCCGGCTGGGATGGCCTGCCGGGTGGAGCCGATCTTTGCCAGCGTATCAGCCGCCTCGTTGTCCGCACGGGGGACGTGATGGAACTCACAGCCCTCGAAGGAGCCGGTGAGCTGTTGGACGAGGAAGCGATAGCTGGCCATGTTGGCGTCCCTGGCGTCCCACTCGCCAGAGACTTGTTGCACCACGAGGTCGGAGTCGGCGAAACATATGATGCGCTGGATGCCGATCTACTTGGCGAGCCGGAGGCCGTGGACGAGGGCCTCGTACTCGGCCACGTTGTTGGAGGCGGCAAAGTGGATCTGAAGCGCGTACTTGAGCTGGTCCCCCCTCGGGGATGATAAGACGATGCAGGCTCCCAGGCCAGCTCGCATCTTCAAGCCGTCGAAATGCATACGCCAATGTGTGGAGTCGGGTGGAGGCGGCACGAACTGGGTTTCGGCCCAGTCGACGAGGAAGTCGGCCATCGCTTGTGACTTGATGGCGGTGTGAGGTTCGTACCGTATCTCGTAGTTGGCGAGGGCGATGGTCCGCTTGGCAATCCGGCCAGTGGCGTCCCGGCCGCTCATGATTTCGCCCAGCGGCGCGGTGCTGACCACGGTGATGATGTGCTCTTGGAAATACTACTTGATCTTCTGGGCGGCGAAGTATATGCCGTAGCACATCTTCTGGTAGTGCGGGTAGTTCTGCTTGGACGCGGAGAGGACCTCGCAGAGGTAGTAGACGGGGCGCTGGATCGGCAGCGTTTTGCCCTCCTCCGGCCGCTCCACCACCAAGACGACGCTGATGACGCGCGTGGTCGCCGCGATGTAGGCGAGCAAAGGCTCCTTCTCAGCCGGCGCGGCCAGGATGGGCGCGCTGGTGAGGGCCCGCTTGAGGCCGCGGAACGCCTCGTCTACCTCGTCGGACCAGTCGAACATGGCCGGCTTCTTCGAGGGATCGCGGCCCGGCTCGACCAGAGCCGTCTTGCGTAGGAGCCCGTAGAGGGGCAAGGCCTTCTCGCCCAGCCGGCTGATGAACCGGCTGAGGGAGGCGAGGCAGCCGGTGAACTTTTGGACGTCGCGGAGACGGGTCGGCTTGGGCATGCGCTCGATCGCCCTGATCTTCTCGGGGTTAGCTTCGATGCCGCGGGCGGACACGAAAAAACCCAAGAGTTGGCCGGCTGGGACGCCGAAGACACATTTCTCCGGGTTGAGCTTGATCTTGTACTCGCGCAGGTTGGCGAATGTTTCCCGGAGATCGTCGAGGAGGCTGAAATGCTTCTTGGACTTGACGACGATGTCATCAACGTAGACGTGGACGTTCCTGCCTATCTGAGGCAGGAGGCACTTCTGCATGCAGCGCTGGAAGGTGGTGCCGGCATTCTTCAGGCCGAAGGACATGGTGATGTAGCGGTAGGCCCCGAAAGGGGTGATGAACGAGGTTTTCAGCCGGTCGGCGGGGTCCAGTTTGATCTGGTGGTAGCCGGAGTAGGCGTCCAGGAAGGACAGCAGGTCGCAGCCGGCCGTGGAGTCGATGACTTGATCGATCCGCGGCAGCGCGAACGGGTCCTTGGGGCACGCCTTGTTGAGGCTCGTGTAGTCGATACACATGCGCCAGGTCTTGTTCTTCTTTAGCACCAGGACTAGGTTGGCCAGCCAGTCCGGGTGAAACACTTCCATGATGAAGCCGGCCGCGAGCAGCCGGGCGATTTCTTCTCCTATAGTACGCCGCTTCTCCTCGGAGAAACAGCGCAGGGGCAGCTTGACCGGCTTCCCGTCCGGTCGTACATGAAGCTTGTGCTCGGCGAACTTCCTCGGAACACCCGGCATGTCCTTGGGAGACCATGCAAAGATGTCCCGATTCTCACGGAGGAAGTCGACGAGCTCGCCTTCCTATTTGCTATCGAGGCGGGAGCCGATGGTGACGCACTGGGTGGGGTTAGCCGGATCAAGCGGCACCTGCCGGGTGTCCTTGGACGGCTGGAACGAGGCTTCGCCGACCGACTGGGATGGAGGAGCCGGCATGGCCGGCTGGGCCGAGGCGAGGGCCACGAGCTGGTCGAGCTGCCGCTTCTCCTCCGCTATCTCCAGGGCTTCGGCCAACCGGCTGCCGTCTCGCGCGCACGCGATTGACATCTTGTAGTCGCCGGCTATAGTGATGATGCCCTTGGGACCCGGCATCTTGAGCTTGAGCTAGGCGTAATGGGGGATCGCCATGAACTTGGCGAGGGCCGGCCGGCCCAGCAGTGCGTGGTAGGGACTGTCGAGGTCCACTACCTTGAACCACACTGGTTTGCGGCGGAAGTGGCTATGGTCGCCGAAGAGGACGTCGAGTTTGATCTTGCCGACAGGGGAGCAGCACTTTCCCGGCACGATGCCGTGGAAAACCGTCCAGCTTGCTTGCAGGTCCTCCACCTTGAGTCCCAGCTTGTGCATCGTATCGAGGTAAAGGATGTTGATGCTGCTGCCCCCATCGATCAGCACCCGCAAGAAGCGGCACGAGTGCCTCTCGGAGGTGATGGTATGATCGAGGACGAGGGCGTAGCTGCCCGGGCTTGGCATCATGGCCGGGTGGTCAGCCCGGCTCCAGGTGACCGGCTTCTCGGACCAGTGCATGAACTGGGGAGTCGCGGGCATGGTGGCATTCACCTTGCGGCGGAGCCGGCGCTGAGTGTGCTTGTCCGTCTCTTCACTGGTGAAGACGACGTAGGAACCGTCTTGGGCGGGGAACTGATCGAGCAGCCGGCCGTCGTTCTGAGCCGGAGCCGGGGCCTGAGCCGGAGCAGGAGCCGGAGGCGGAGCCGACGCGCGAGGAGGCGGTGGAGGAGGAGTCGGAAGACCCTCGCCCCGGGCCAGCCTCTGCGAGAAGCTGCACTGCCGGAGCGTGTGCGTGTCCGGCTTCGCGCCGGAATGGTGTTTGCAGGGGAGGTCGAGCATCTGCTCGAACATGAGCTTGGGCTGCCAGGCAGCTCTGCCGGTGCGCTGACGCTGGCTGGAAGCCTAGGCAGCCGGCTGCTCTTCCTCGATTGAGGCAACCTGCCGGCTCTCGTAGCGGGGATCCGGCTGGTCGGCCTTGCACTTGTTGTTCTGCTGCTGCCGGTTGTCGGTGGCCGCCCGCGGTGCGGCGGGAGGCGGGGCCGGCTTGGCTGGCGTGGCGACCTTCATCCGCGTGGCGGGGTCAGCCGTGGCGTACTTGTCTGCCTTGACCATTAGGTCCGCCAGGGTTGCCAGCTCGGAGCACAGGAGCTTGTGCTTAAGGTGGGTGCCGTCTCGGCAGCCCTCGATGAAGTATTGGATGGCCTACACCTCGTGCACTCCTTCGCAGGAGTTGCGAAGCTCGGTCCAACGCGTGAGGTATTCGCGGAGGGGTTCCTCCGGCCCGTGGACGCACATGGCCAGCTCGCGGGGCCGGCCGGGCCGCTTGTAGGTGCCGGTGAAGTTGCGGACGAACGCTTCTTTGAAGTCCGTCCAGGTGTTGATGCTGCCAGCCGCCAGGCTGTTCAGCCATGTACGGGTCGAGCCGATCAGCATGAGGGGGGCGTAACGGATGGCTACGCGCTTGTTCCCCCTGGCGATGCCGACGGCGGTGGTGTAGTCGATGAGCCAGTCCTCCGGCTTGGCAGCCCCGTTGTACTTTGGGGTGTCGCAGGGGAGCGTGAAGCCGGGCGGGAACGGCTCGTTGCGGATCCGGGGGCCGAAGCACGCCGGGCCAATCGAGCCCTCCTCCTCGAGGAGAGCCGACTGCGCCAGTCGGTCGAGGCAGAGCCGAGCATCGTTTTCGCTGTGGGGGACCCGCGGCCCGAGCCGGGCCGCAAGCTCGGGGCGGACGGCCGGTGGGATGGACCGCGCCGGTTCCTGTCGTGGAGGCGGAGTGTGTCCGCGGCTGCGCCGGCTACCGCCAGCCGGCGCTTCGTCGCGGCGGTTGCCGCCAGCCGGGTTGTTGCTGCGCCGGCTGTTCACAGCCGGCTGCTCGTTCCCGCGCAACTGGGAACGCCGAACGTTGCTCCCCTCGGCGTGCCGGCCGGAGGGACGAGGGGCGCTGGAGTGCTGAGCCGGCCGACGGTCAGCAGCCCCAGCGTCCTCGCCCTCGGGACGGGGAATCTCGGAGATGGCTCCGCCTGGGGCGAAACCGACTTGTTGCGCGTTGGCGGTGTCGATGAGGTCCTTGATGTGCCGCTCGCGCGCGGCACGCTCCGCACCCACCAAGGTCGCCAGATTCTCGTAGGCTACCTTGGCGGCCCGCAGGTTGGCCGCGGGGGTATCGTTGACGGGGAGGCGGCCGCCAAGGATTTCCGCGACCACGCGGCCGCGGTCACGCACAGCCCCGCGCCGGCTGGGCTCGGTGCCAGCCGTGGTGAGACCATACGCGGAGGCGTACTCCCGCTGTGCGGCTTCCATCCGGCGCCGCTCGGCAGCGAGGGCGCTGGCGTCTTCGAACAGCAGGCGACGGGCCGCCTCCAGCTCGGCTGTGGCGGTGACCTGGTCCGCCGTCGGGGCGATGGGAGTGCCCAGACCCCGGAGGGTAGCGGCGAGCGGGTCGGAGGTACCGGCGCGGGCGGCGGCCGCGTCGGCCTCGGCCCGCGCACAGCCCGAAGAGGTGGATGATGCGGCGACCATTACTCCCACGTGGTCATGGGAGCCGATGGCCTCGCCCGTGGCAAGCGCGCCCACGGACAAGGGTGGATCGGTACAGTCGAGCACCCAGCTAGGGTACTCGTCGGCCGCCGGCTCGCCGGCGAGGCTCAGCTTGCCGAAACGCTCGGTGAGCGCGACGACGTTGAGCGCAGAGTCGCGGCCGAGGCACTCGTCGGAGAGGCCGACAACGTTGCCCGCAGGGCCTGCCGGAGCAAGCCCCACGAGCACGCAGTTCCGCCCGGACGCGGGGCGGCCGGGGGAGGTGGTGAAGGGCCCCGCCCGGAGCGTGACTCCGGCCGGCGCCGCGGACTGCCCCACGGTGGGCGCCAACTGTCGTGGTTTTGTCACGGCAGATGCCATGGGTAGGCTTATCGAGAGTGGTTGGGGCCGAAGGACGCCGACGGGCTCCGGGAGTGGGGTTAGGCACAAGCGGTGGCGGACACACGATGTACCCAGGTTCGGGGCCCTCCGTGGGAGGTAACACCCCTAGTCCTGCTTGGTCTAGTTGAGACGATGGTGAGGTTACAATGGCGCTCCTGGAGCTGTATGGCTAGAGGAGCAAGAAAGGGCTGGGCCGCCCTTGCTGCCTCTCTATGTGTGTGTGGTGTGTGCGGAGTCGACCGACCCCTCGCATGGGGGTGGCCCGGGGGGTTTTATAGGCCAACCCCCCGGAGTACAATATGAATAAGAGATCTCAGGGGGCCCCAGCCGGCAGCCTCTTGGGCCGGCCGTGGGGCCCCCGGCTGAGGGGTCCCGTCGCTGGTGGGGTCCGCCGGCTGCAGGGTCCCGTTGGGAGCCGGCGGGGCCCGCACGGTTGGTCCCCGTGGCGGTCACATCTCGGCACGGGTCGTCCTTCGGGGGCGTCGTCTTGTGGCAACCGGCCGAGGTCAGCGGTACGGCCGGCGGCACTGTAGCCATGCCGGGGCAGGTAATGGAGTGGTTGAAGCGTGCCGGCACTGTTGCCCTGCCCGGTTGCGGTCAGCCAGGGTCAGCGGCCATTGTGGCCATGCGTGACCGAGCGTCAGCGGTCACTGTAGCCGCGCTGGGACACGTCGCGGGGGTCTAGTCTTGTCGCCGTACTGACGCGCAGAGAGACGGGACGGGAGCTGGTCCGTCCAAAGGTCAGCGGAAGAGCCGGCCTGGAGGCAGCCGGTCATAAGGCAGGTGACCGGCTCCTCGCCATCCGGCTCCTCGCCAGCCGGTCGTGAGGCAACCGGCGGCCCACCAGCCGGCTGCAGCCCAGTCGGCCCCGGGCCGGCCGGTGGTATCGATTTTCTTCGTGCGGGGGGAGGACCCCACGGCTTTGGCCTACCCGGGGGTAATAACCCTATCACGTTTGTCATTTCTCTTCAAGACCTACCGTGGTGTCACTTGACATCCAACCGGCATTTATTTTATATTTTCTTTGGATTCTCGAATGGTTCTGTCTCGTCCGATTTTCCATCAACCTTCTTTGTTTGTCGCTAACACGTTACTTCTGCACATGCTAATAGGTCATCATGCCATGATTAATTCCTGTCAGCATGCATATAATATAGTCCAGCATGAGCATAAGCAAATAGTTTAGTTCACCATGATCATATGTTATCTGCTGCATTCGGTATATCATTTGTCCATAATGTTTGCGAGTACATTCAAACGTACTCACTGGCTTGTCCCTGGCTATTGTCTTGGCCAGATTTCTTGCTTGAAGAGGAGCGCAACAACGACAGCCTCGGAACCTAGGCATCGAAGATAGCAGATGCGCGAAGATAGGAGTTATCCAGGTCAGCTGTTCCTGTGGGAAATGGAGTCCCATAGACGCTGATGACCCCGAACCGCTTCCTCTAACAACCATTAGAAACCTTTTGTTGTACTCATAGACCATAATGGTCTTGTACTTCATATTTTGTAATTTTGCTTGGAATTTCTGTATCAAGATTGTGTCTCATCAGCTAACAGTAATTCTGGGACTGGTGAGCACAAGGGCCATTTGCTGGGAAATTAATATCCCGGAAATCCGGTCCTGACAACCTTGGTATCAGAGCCAGGCTGACCACTGGCTAATCCTATCTTAGCCTGGTCATTATCCTTAGGTTTCCACACCGTCCAAGTCTTTCCTTGTCCGTAACCAAGCCTATCTCATCCGATAAGCCTACACAGTGGCCAGCCGACATCTTTTGACAGTCGGTGCCCAACCTATTAGTCTATCCATCGGCCGTGTGCCTGTGGCCAACACCTGAGTTGTCCCATCCGCAAGCGTGCGATGGAAGACTCCGATGGCTTATAAAGGAAGCCTTGCCCCAAGCACAACACATCACAGCCTCACTCCCAGTTCGATATCCAACCACCAAGATGCCAGGCCCCATTGTTCACAACGAGACCACTGCAGCCGAGATTGGAGACTTTGTAGTCATCCTCGCCAATCTCACTCGTCGTGCTTTCGGCAGCGAAGAGCCGCTGGAGTATGTCATGTACCAGGAGCACACGAGTGATTCCATCCATCACTTCTGGGCCACGGTGCACATCTACGGGAGGAGCATCACATCGGAGCGCCCCTACCGGTTCACCGGGAGGACGACCTCCGACGAGCCCCAAGCCATCCAACTTGCAGCCCGAGAGGCTGTAGTTCAATTTCGGCATCTGTCGCAGAGGGTTAACTGCCGCTCTTTCTACTACTACCCTAGTCGTGAAGGCTATGGTAGGCGGACCCAAGTCGCCAATGGAGACCAAGAGTCGGATCCTGCCCTGGTGCATCTGGTGCGCTACCTGAGAGCGCAAGAGGCACTTTTCGATCAGGTCACCAATGATCTGATCGCAACCCGCAGGACGCTTGCTCTCCTGACCCCAGCAAGAAGAGAAACCACACCCACCCCGACTGTGTTGTTCGGGAGACCAATCGAGCCCTCGGAACCTGCCCCTGTAGTCCACCCGGGCAATGCGTTTGTCACCCCATGGCAACTCCGTCGTCTCTTGGAGACCTACTCCAATGGGACGGTGACCTCGACACCCCGTGAAGGACACCACTGCTACTCTAGCCCTGTAGCTCCCCATCCGACCCCAGCCAGCTCCGACGCAGAAGCCCACGAGGAGGACTCGGCATCCACAAGACGCGCCCGGCTGGATGTCAACGAGGTGGACTGAGTCCACTGGATCCGTGTCAAGCCCTAGTGGCTCTGTCACCCAGTAATTTTTGTAGTAGCAGCCGTATGATGTAGCAGTTTTGTAATTTACTGGTGTACCACTGTTTTGATGGTACCATTTGTGAACCAGCGTAATTTAATTGACGTATGGTTGCACAGTAAATTCTAGACGTAACCACTATAGTCACCCTGGCCGACACACACAGAAACACGTCACATTCCTTTTGGGGATTGAGGACCGAGACTTTAATCCCACGACAAGACCAATACACAAGTCGTATTGGCGCCGCATCATGTCCCATAACCCAGGCACTCTATAAGAAGCCACATCCAGCACTAGCCCCCGTCAAACTAGAACACCACTCCTTCCCGACCTGCACTCCATGCCTCACCCCGATATCCACCTGAGAACTCCAGATGCAAGTCCTGGCAGTTTTGTTAAAGTTTTGTGGGATTTTACCCGCAACACTTTTGGTTCCAGCCAACCACCCCAGTATGAGTTGTTCAAATTGAGGATCACCTCTGACTCCTCGAAATATTGGGCAGTTGTGCACATCCCGCCAGCAGACCCAGACCAAGGCCCTCCATATGTTGTCTACATCGGGAAATCCATGCCAACCCCAGGCATGGCCATTGAAGCTGCTGCTTATGAAGCAGTTACCCGTCTCCGATTCGTGGTACCCACTGCCAGCGAAAGGAGATACTGCTATTTTCCGAGCCGTGCAGCATCAGGGACTAAGGCAACGTTCCGCTGTGAACGTATAGAAAGGGATCCAGCTCTGGCCAATCTCATTCAATATGTGATGGCTCAAGAGCATCTGACCCAGCAACTAATGGATTACCTCTCTTATCTTGCTTTTCTGAACCCTCAGATAGCCATTGGCGGGCCACCTTTGCCAACCTTGGAAGGGCACGTTCTACGCCTGCTTCCACCACTTTCCCCAGTAGAAGAAGAAGGTGCTCCAGCACCCAGAACTTTTCCGCATGACCCTTTAGATCTCACTTTTGGACCATAGACGGTCATGAGTGCGTTTGTGTAGCATGTAGTACTTGTTTGCATGATGTGACCATTGTATTGTTCTTAGGGTGTATGTCATGAATATATTGCCCTGATTGCACTTTGCATATGAGTGTTTTATTTGTTGTGATATGCATTTAATTCTTCCGTCCTTAACAAATCTCGAGGACGAGATTTTCTTAAGGGGGGTAGAGTTTGTAACACCCCAAAAAATTAACCACATTTTTTATTAAGTAAAATTTGGCCAGAAATAAAATTTTGAATTATAATAGGTTCTTTCATAATCTTAGAGCCTTTTCTGCTTCTGTTTTTCAAAATTCTTTCCTCCATATAGAAAATTATTTGGAAATATTTTTGTGGCTTTGGTAGTTTTCCTAAACCATTTCATTATTACTTTAATAACTGTAAGAATTATTTTCATAATAAAATTTGCCCCAAAATAATTCTTTTAATAGCATTCTCAATACTTTAAATGCTTCTATTGCACTACAACTCCTTTAAATAATTCTTTAAAATTCCACAAAACTTTAGAGAGGTCATGTGATGCCTATATATCACTTTGATGCAAAAACCCAACTTGGTGTTTTGAAATTTTTCAGTAAAACATCCTCTTTTCAATTCTGTCTTGTATTTGAGTTCCTACTGAAACCCTAATTTTCCTAACTCTATTAATTCTGAAACTTTTCCACCTCGGAGTCTTTCCAACCAAAACCTTAAATCTAGAAGATCAGCTCCATTTGCATCTGTTAAGTCCACCAAACACTTCTCTGTAGGTTCTGTCCAGAACTGAATTTTGATAAAACTTGCACTAAAAAGTTTCTCTTTTTGCTAAACTAACTCCACCACCATCTCTATCATCTAAAGAGACCCCATCCTGCCAATTTTCATCACCAGCAGAATTCTCTAGCTTGCCCTAGCATTCTGTCGAACACCTTTAGATCATGACATAATTTGGCAAAGCTTTCTGAACTCCATATAGCACTAAAACCTCTCCCCAAACCAGCATGTACATCACTCTTTCCATGCCTAGATGCACCATCCTGCTAATTTGTAGCTCGTTTGGGACCCTGTAGATGCCTTTGGCAATTCATCGAACACGCTCCGTGCGTGTCCAGAGCGTGCGTTTTGCACGCAGCGGCACCGAGCTCCTGCTGCCGCTCTGCTACCTCCCTCGCTCGTCCTAATCCTTCACTGGATCACCGCGTCACCCCTGGTCCTCGCCGACACCCTCTATTGTCGTCTGGCGCCGTCCAGCGCCGGAGACCACTGACCCGAGCCGCCGCCGCCGTTTCTCACTTGGGCACGGCACCGCCCGAGCCACTCGACCCCGCCAGCACTTCCCCTCCTTAACTGCTAACCACCTGGTCTTAACCACAGCCGCCGACCACCTCACCGGCCACCACCGACCACGCCGCCACTCATCGCGGCCCGACGAGTCTCGCCTCGCCACGTCTCTGCCCCGCATAAATGCCAACGGCCAGAGCTCATCCATTCCTCCACCGACTCCCTACCGCCCTTACCGGCCTCTACCGACCCTGCCGACCTCGCCAGCTACCATTCCGGCGCCATGAATGGCCGCCGCCGTTGTGACTTCTCTGGGAAGCCACGGAACCGCCTCTCCGGCGCTATAAAAAGGGCACCGAGCTCGCCCCTATCCTCACCACTTCTCCTCCTCTCCCCTGTGAGCTACCCAAGCAACCAGATGACCAGGGGAAGCCGTCTTCCTCCTCTCAGGCGACCACAGCCTCCGCCACTATCTCGATGGTTCCGAGCCAACCAGGGCCTCACCCTCCCCACTGCCACCATAAACAGATTCCTATTGACCCCATGGATCCATTCCGCTCGACAATTCCACCGGAGATCAACCGTGGGCGAAATGCCCAATTTGCTTCCGCCGGAGCTTTTCGGGTGACCTCGCCGCCGACGACTCCACCCACTCCAGCGACCGTAGCGCACCTCTACGGAACCGGCTCGGCCTCCTGGGCTCAATGGTGGCCTCAGCTCGCCGTGGGGCCTCGCCGTTCGCCGGCAAGCCTCGCCGGAGCGCCGCCCTGGTTCAGCCAGAGGAGAGGGCACGCGCGGGCGACTGGTCAAACCGGACCACTGGGCCCGCGGGGCCCCCTGTCAGTGACTCCATGGCCCCGGTGAGGCGCTTAAGTGGAAGCGCAAGCCGCGGAGTACATTTCCCCTTCTCAAAAGCGTATTCTATCCGAATCGTTTTCTTTTTCTGATATTTATTTAAAACAGATTTTGACCAAAGCTTTGACTGGCTCTAACTTTTAAAATAAAAGTCCAACTGAATTGATTCTTTTTCCCACCTCTCTCAAATTTCACCTAGTTTATTTTCATATTTATTTGAAAATTTTCCAAACAACTTTTCTGTACTGTTTTTAAATTGTGTGTTAATTAGAATATTTTCAAATAAGAATTTGGAGGGAAAAACTTTCAAAAGTTTTTGGAGTGCTCATCACCTACCTACACAATGAAGGCAAGCATTTTTGAACACTTGATATGGTGGATGTTTGATAATAGCTAGCTAGAATATTTGAAGCATGGTTTTGATAATTTTAATAGAAATTGCATATGGGTAGTAATATTGCATGAATGCATGGTCATGAATATATTTTCTATTGTATGTATTCCGCTCAAGTTCTGACATGCATAAGTTGTGAGAATCCAGGAGTGTGCTCCTGCCTTGGACGTGCCGGTGGGCACGGGACATATTTGACATGGTGGTATCACGGGATATATGTGGAACATACCGGTGATAATAAGTAACACCTCCTGAGTCGACCGTAGATCGAGTCTTGTCACCGGTAACCCCCATACTTGATTCGTGCTACCACTTGCCCCTGCCTCAGGTGGGGTATGGTTCAGTAAGTTTTTAACCCCTTTCCTTGCACACACCGTACAGAGGGCCACGATGAGGGTTTCCATGGCCATGGACTAAATCCTGTCATCGGGTCAAGGGGCATGGGTGTTTCCGGCTGGTGGCCGAGAGGGTGGTCCCCCCTTGTAATCCGCGCGTATGAATAGTGATCCCATGCAGGACGATGGTCTCCCCGTCTTAGAGTTTTACCGAACAGATACCCTGGGTGATTCCTGGCATCCGGACGGTTAAGCTGGTGTGTGCTGGTTAGGTGTGTTTCAACCTAAAGACCGTAATGGGAATTAGCCAACGTCTCGTTGCTAGCTAAAGAAATCCTTTACTTGTGGGTAAAGAGTACACCCTCTGCAGAGTTACATCTATTCGAATAGCCGTGTCCGTAGTTAAGGACTACAGTCTGGGTTGGTCAAGTGTCGGTCTTAGAGTCGGTCTCCGGAGGAAATAATGAAATTGATCATGGTCTATATTGCAGGATAACTATTGCTGCTAGTGTTACCATGAATATTATTGATGCCATGATTATCATTGTGGACTAACCCAATTCTCTTATTTTATTTTCTGAGTGTCTCAGGGGCTGGCTAGACTACCCCGGGCATTCAGTTTTATTTTCAAGACCTTACGAGGCGTCTCTCGAGTTCTCGGGCGGTACTGTCTCGCCCGACACTCTTGTAGATACCCGTCTGGCATTTCTTTTCAAGACCTCTCGTGGCGTCGCTTGAGGTCTCGGATGGTTCTGTCTCGTTCGATTACTCTTTTAGACACTCGTTTGGCATTTCTCTTCAAGACCTACCGTGGTGTCACTTGACATCCAACCGGCATTTATTTTATATTTTCTTTGGATTCTCGGATGGTTCTGTCTCGTCCGATTTTCCATCAACCTTCTTTGTTTGTCGCTAACACGTTACTTCTGCACATGCTAATAGGTCATCATGCCATGATTAATTCCTGTCAGCATGCATATAATATAGTCCAGCATGAGCATAAGCAAATAGTTTAGTTCACCGTGATCATATGTTATCTGCTGCATTCGGTATATCATTTGTCCATAATGTTTGCGAGTACATTCAAACGTACTCACTGGCTTGTCCCTGGCTATTGTCTTGGCCAGATTTATTGCTTGAAGAGGAGCGCAACGACGACAGCCTCGGAACCTAGGCATCGAAGATAGCAGATGCGCGAAGATAGGAGTTATCCAGGTCAGCTGTTCCTGTGGGAAATGGAGTCCCATAGACGCTGATGACCCCGAACCGCTTCCGCTACCAACCATTAGAAACCTTTTGTTGTACTCATAGACCATAATGGTCTTGTAATTCATATTTTGTAATTTTGCTTGGAATTTCTATATCAAGATTGTGTCTCATCAGCTAACAGTAATCCTGGGGCTGGTGAGCACAAGGGCCATTTGCTGGGAAATTAATATCCCGGAAATCCGGTCCTGACAGTATCAAAAGTCGCAACGTAACTGGGTGACTATAAAGATGCTCTACAGGTATCTCCGAAGCTGTCTGTTAAGTTGGCATGGATCGAGACTGGGATTTGTTACTCCGTGTGACGGAGAGTTATCTCAGGGCCCACTCGGTAATACAACATCACAATAAGCCTTGCAAGCAAAGTGACTAAAGAGTTAGCCATGGGATCTTGTATTACGGAATGAGTAAAGAGACTTGCCGGTAACAAGATTGAACTAGGTATAGAGATACCGACGATCGAATCTCGGGCAAGTAACATACCGAAGAACAAAGGGAACAACATACAGGATTAACTGAATCCTTGACATAGAGGTTCAACCGATAAAGATCTTCGTAGAATATGTAGGAACCAATATGGGCATCCAGGTCCCGCTATTGGTTATTGACCGTAGAGGTGTCTCGGTCATGTCTACATAGTTCTCAAACCCGCAGGGTCTGCACACTTAACATTCGGTGACGTTTCGGTAGTATTGAGATATATGTGTTGGTGACCGAAGGTTGTTCGGAGTCCCGGATGAGATCCCGGACGTCACCAGGAGCTCCGGAATGATCCGGAGGTAAAGATTTATATATAGGAAAGTGGTATTTGGTTCCGGAAAAGTTTCGGGTATTTTCGGTAGTGTACCGGGAGTGACGAATGGGTTCCGAGGGTCCACCGGGTGGGGCCCACCCACCCCGGAGGGCCACATGGGCCCAAGAGGTGGCACACCAGCCCTAATGGGCTGGGGAACCGACCCCATAAGGGCCCATATGACCAAGAGGAAAAAAGGTGGAGATAGGAAGGAATAGGACTCCTTCCTAATATGAATCCACTTCCAAGTAGGAAGTGGATTGGACTCCTCCTTGCCCTGGTTCGGCCGACCCCTAGGGGAAACCCTAGGGAGGCTGCCTTCTCCCCCCTCCCTCCTATATATACTAGAGGAATAGATCCCCCAAAGACACACGGCCACGTGCTAGTTCTCTATTCTCTAGTTCCTCCACCAAATAGATTCCGGTAGTGCTTAGGCGAAGCCCTGCTGGGATAACTCCACCATCACCACCACCACGCCGTCGTGCTTCTGGAGATCTCGTCTACCTCTCCGCCTCTTCTTGCTGGATCAAGAAGGCGGAGATCATCATCGAGCTGTACGTGTGCTGAACGCAGAGGTGCCGTCCGTTCGGCGCTAGATCGGGACGGATCGTGATTGGATCGCGGGATGGCTTGCGATCGCGAAGACGTTCGACTACATCAACCGCGTTTCTTAATGCTTCCCGCTTAGCGATCTACAAGAGTATGTAGATCCACTCTCCCTCTCGTAGATGCTCATCACCATGGATAGATCTAGCGTGTGCGTAGGAAAACTTTTGTTTCCCATGCAACGTTCCCCAACAGTGGCATCATGAGCTAGGTCTATGCGTAGATAAGATCACGAGTAGAACACAAAGGAGTTTGTGGGCGTTGATGCTCAGATTGCTTCCTCCCTTGGTCTTTTCTTGATTCAGCGGTATTGTGGGATGAAGCGGCCCGGACCAACCTTACTCGTACGCTTACGAGAGACCGGTTCCATCAACTGACATGTGACTTTGTTGCATAAAGATGGCTGGCAGGTATCTGTCTCTCGCACTTTAGTTGGATCGGATTCGACAAAGGCGGTCCTTGAGAAGGTTGAATAGCAATTTGTGTATCACCGTTGTGGTTTTTGCGTAGGTAAGAATCGTTCTTGCTAGATACCCGTTGCAGCCACGTAAAACATGCAACAACAATTAGAGGATGTCTAACTTGTTTTTGCAGGGTATGTTGTGATGAGATATGGCCAATTACATGATGAGATATATGTGATGTATGAGATGATCATGTTTTGTATAGAATATCACGACTTGCATGTCGATGAGTACGGCAACCGGCAGGAGCCATAGGGTTGTCTTTAATTTATTTTCGCCATTTTTGCTTTACTTTATCGCTATGAGTTAGCAATAGTCGTAGAAGCAAAAGTTGGCGCGACAACCTCATGGCGACACGTTGATGGAGATCATGGTGTCATGCTGGTGACGATGGAGATCATGCCGCTGCTTTGGAGATGGAGATCAAAAGCACAAGTTCATGGCCATATCATGTCACTTATGATTTGCATGTGATGTTAATCCTTTTATGCATCTTATTTTTCTTAGGACGACGGTAGCATTATAAGGTGGTCCCTCACTAAAATTTCAAGATAAAATTGTGTTCTCCCCGAGTGTGCACCATTGCGAAAGTTCGTCGTTTCGAGACACCACGTGATGATCGGGTGTGATAGACTCTACGTTCACATACAACGGGTGCAAGCCAGTATTGCACGTGCGGAACACTCGGGTTAAACTTGACGAGCCTAGCATGTACAGACATGGCCTCGGAACACAAGAGACCGAAAGGTCAAACATGAGTCATATAGTAGATGTGATCAACATGGAGATGTTCACCATTGAAACCACCTCATCTCACGTGATGATCGGACTTGGGTTGGTGAATTTGGATCATGTAACACTCGGATGGCCGGAGGGATGTCAATTTGAGTGGGAGTTCTTTAGTAATATGATTAACTGAACTCATTATCATGAACATAGTCAAAATGTCTTTGCAAATTATGTTGTAGATCAATATCTCGCACTGTAGCTCCCCTGTGTTTTTTATACGTTCCTAGAGAAAATAGAGTTGAAAGATGATGGTAGCAATAATGCGGACTGGGTCCGTGATCTGAGGATTGTCCTCATTGCTGCACAGAAGGCTTATGTCCTTAATGCACCGCTCGGTGCGCCACCCCCTCAAGCGTCGTCTGTAGATGTTGTGAACATCTGACAGGCACGTTCTGATGACTACTTGATTGTTCAGTGCCTCATGCATTACGGCTTAGAATTGAGGCTCCAAAATGTTTTGAACGTCACGGAACATATGAGATGTTCTAAGAGCTAAAATTGGGATTTCAGGCTCGTGCCCGTGTTGAGAGGTATGAGACCTCCAACAAGATTCTTTGCCTGCAAGATGAAGGAGAATAGCTCAGTCGGTGAGCATGTGCTCAGATTGTCTGGGTGCTACAATCGCTTGAATCGAGTGGGAGTTGATCTTCCAGATAAGATAGTGATGGATATAGTTCTCCAAGTCACTGCCACTAAGCTACTAGAGCTTCGTGATGAACTATAAAATGCCAGGGATGGAGATGATCCCTGAGCTATTCATGATGTTTGACACCGCGAAGGTAGAAATCAAGAAGGAGCATCAAGTGTTGATGGTTAGTAAAACCACTAGTTTCGAGAAGGGCAAGGGCAAGGAGGGAAACTTCATGGATGGCAAGCCAGTTGCTGCTCCAGTGAAAAAACCCAAGGTTGAACCCAAACCCGAGACTAAGTGCTTCTATTATGAGGAGAGCGGTCGCTGAAGCGGAACAACCCTAGATACTTGGTAGATAAGAAGGCTGGCAACGTCAACGGAAGTATATTTGATATGCGTATTATTCATGTGTACCTTGCTAGTACTCCTAGTAGCACCTGAGTATTAGATACCGGTTCAGTTGCTAAATGTTGGTAACTCGAAATAATAGCTATGGAATAAACGGAGACTTGCTAAGGGCGAGGTGACGATGTGTGTTGGAAGTGTTTCCAAGGTTGATGTGATCACCATCGCACGCTCTCTCTACCTTCGGGATTAGTAATGAACCTAAATAAATGTTATTTGGTGTTTGCGTTGAGCATAAATGTGATTAGATCGTGTTTATTGTAATACAGTTATTCATTTAAGTTATAGAATAATGGTTATTTTGTTTACATGAATAATACCTTCAATGGTCATGCACCCAATGTGAATGGTTCATTGAATCTCGATCGTAGTAATACACATGTTCATTGATGCCAAAAGATGCAAAGTTAATAATGATAGTACCACATACTTGTGGCACTGCCGCCAAGGTCATATTGGTGTAAAGCGCATGAAGAAACTACATGCTGGTGGATCTTTTGACTCACTCGATTTCGAATCGGTTGAGACATGCGGACCATGCCTCTTGGGCAAGATGACTAAAACCCCGTTTTCCGGCTTGATGGGGCGGGCAAGTGACTTATTGGAAATGATACATGTTGATGTATGCGGTCCAATGAGTGTTGAAGCGTGCGGTGGATATCGCTATTTTCTTACCTTTACTGATGATTTGAGTAGATATGGGGATATTTACTTAATGAAACACAAGTCTGAAACGTTTGAAAAGTTCAAACAAATTCAGAGTGAAGTTTGAGATCATCGTGACAAGAAGATAAAATGTCTACGATATGATCGTGGAGGTAAATATCTGAGTTACGAGTTTGGTATACAACTCAAGACAATGTGGAAGTTGTTTCACAACTCACGCCACCTGGAACACCATAGTGTGATGGTGTGTCCAAGCGCCGTAGTCGTCCTCTATTGGATATGGTGCATACTATGATGTCTCTTATCGATTTGACACTATCGTTTTGGGGTTATGCATTAGAGACAATTACATTCACTTTAAATAGGGCACCATCTAAGTCCGTTGAGATGACACCGTATAAATTTTGGTTTGGCAGAAACCTAAGCTGTCATTTCTGAGAGTTTGGGAATGCGACGCTTATGTCTGATAAGCTCGAACCCAAAGCGGAAAAGTGCATCTTCATAGGATACCCTAAGGAAACGGTTGGGTATACCTTCTATCTCAGATCCAAGGGCAAAGTGTTTGTTGCTAAAAATGGGTCCTTTCTCGAGAAAGGGTTTCTCTCGAAAGAATTGAGTGGGAGGAAAGTAGAACTTGATGAGGTTATTGAACCGTCACTTCAGTTGGATAGTAGCACGATGCAGAAAGATGTTTCTACGACACCTACACCAAATGAAGAGGAAGCAAATGATGATGATGATGAAGCTTCGGATCAAGTTACTACCGAACCTCGTAGGTTGACAAGAACTCGTACCGCCCCTGAGTGGTACGTCAATCCTGTCTTGGAGGTCATGTTGTTAGACAACAGTGAACCTACGAGCTATGAAGAAGCGATGGTGGGCCCGGATTCCAACAAATGGCTAGGAGCCATGAAATCCGAGAAAGGATCCATGTATGAAAACCAAGTATGGACTTTGGTAGACTTGCCCGTTAAACGGGAGGCCGTTGAGTACAAATGGACCTTTAAGAAGAAGACATACGTTGATGGTAAATGTCACCATTTATAAAGCTCGACTTGTCGCAAAGAAGTTTCCGACAAGTTCAAGGAGTTGACTACGATGAGACTTTCTCACCCGTAGCGATGCTAAAAGTCTGTTGGAATTATGTTAGCAGTTGCTGCATTTTTGGATTATGAAATCTGGCAGATGGATGTCAAAACATCGTTTCCTTAACGGTTTCCTTGAGGAAAGGTTGTATGTGATACAACCGGAAGGTTTTGTCAGTCCTAAGGATGCTAAAATGTATGCAAGCTCCAGCGATCCTTCTATGGACTGGAGCAAGCATCTCGGAGTTGGAATATACGCTTTGATGAGGTGATCAAAGTTTTTGGGTCTATACAAAGTTTAAGAGAAACTTGTATTTACAATAAAGTGAGTGGGAGCACTATAGAATTTCTGATAAGTATATGTGGATGACATATTGTTGATCGGAAATGATGTAGAATTTCTGGAAAGCATAAAGGGTTGTTTGAAAGGAGTTTTTCAAAGGAAAACCTGAAATGAAGCTACTTAAATATTGGGCATCAGGATCTATAGAGATAGATCAAGACGTCTAATAAGACTTTCAATGAGTACATACCTTGACAAGATTTTGAAAGAGTTCAAAGTGGATCAGTCAAAGAAAGAGTTCTTGCCTGATTTGTAAGGTGGGGAGTTGAGTGAGACTCAAAGCTCGACCACGGCAGAAGAAAGAGAAAGGACGAAGGTCGTCCCCTATGCCTTATCCATAGGCTCTGTATAGCATGCCATGTTGTGTACCGCACCTAATGTGTGCCTTGCCATGAGTCTGTCAAGGGGTACAAGAGTGGTCCAGGAGTGGATACTGGACAGCGGTCAAAATTATCCTTAGTAACTAGAGGACTAAGGAAATGTTTCTCGGTTATGGAGGTGATAAAGAGTTCGTCGTAAAGGGTTACGTCGATGCAAGCTTTGACGCCTATCCGGATGACTCTGAGTAGCAATCCGGATACGTATAGTGGAGCAACCATTTGGAATAGCTCCAAGTGGAGCGTGGTAGCATCTGAAGTATGACATATAGATTTGCAAAGAACACACCGATCTGAATGTTGCAGACCATTGACTAAAACCTCTCTCACATGCAAAACATGTTCAAACCCCAGAACTCATTGGGTGTTAGATTCATAACAATGTAAATCACATAGCGATGTGGCTTGATTATTGACTCTAGTGCAAGTGGGAGACTGTTGGAAATATGCCCTAGAGGCAATAATAATTTAGTTATTATCATATTTCCTTGTTCATGATAATCGTTTATTATCCATGCTATAATTGTATTGATTGGAAACTCAAATACATGTGTGGGTACATAGACAACACTGTGTCCCTAGTATGCCTCTAATAGACTAGCTCGTTGATCAAAGATGGTCAAGGTTTCCTAGCCATAGACATGAGATATCATTTGATAACGGGATCACATCATTAGGAGAATGATGTGATGAACAAGACCCAAACTATGAACGTAGCATATGATCGTGTCAGTTTATTGCTATTGTTTTCTGCATGTCAAGTATCTGTTCCTATGACCATGAGATCATGCAACTCACTGACACCGGAGGAATACCTTGTGGGTATCAAACGTCGCAACGTAACTGGGTGACTATAAAGATGCTCTACAGGTATCTCCGAAGGTGTCTGTTAAGTTGGCATGGATCGAGACTGGGATTTGTTACTCCGTGTGACGGAGAGGTATCTCAGGGCCCACTCGGTAATACAACATCACAATAAGCCTTGCAAGCAAAGTGACTAAAGAGTTAGCCACGGGATCTTGTATTACGGAACGAGAAAAGAGACTTGCCGGTAACGACATTGAACTCGGTATAGAGATACTGACGATCGAATCTCGGGCAAGTAACATACCGAAGAACAAATGGAACAGCATACGGGATTAACTGAATCCTTGACATAGAGGTTCAACCGATAAAGATCTTCATAGAATATGTAGGAACCAATATGGGCATCCAGGTCCCGCTATTGGTTATTAACCGTAGAGGTGTCTCGGTCATGTCTACATAGTTCTCGAACCCGCAGGGTCTACACACTTAACGTTCGGTGACGTTTCGGTAGTATTGAGATATATTTGTTGGTGACCGAAGGTTGTTCAGAGTCCCGGATGAGATCCCGGACGTCACGAGGAGCTCCGGAATGGTCCAGAGGTAAAGATTTATATATAGGAAAGTGGTATTTGGGTTTCGGAAAAGTTTCGGGTATTTCCGATAGTGTACCGGGAGTGACGAATGGGTTCCGAGGGTCCACCGGGTGGGGCCCACGCACCCGAGGGGGGCACATGGGCCCAAGAGGTGGCGCACCAGCCCTAATGGGCTGGGGAACCGACCCCATAAGGGCCCATATGCCCAAGAGGAAAAAAGGTGAAGATAGGAAGGAATATGACTCCTTCCTAATATGAATCCACTTCCTAGTAGGAAGTGGATTGGACTCCTCCTTGCCCTGGTTCGGCCGACCCCTAGGGGAAACCCTAGGGAGGCTGCCTTCTCCCCCCTCCCTCCTATATATACAAGAGGAATAGAGCCCCCAAAGACACACGGCCACGTGCTAGTTCTCTATTCTCTAGTTTCTCCACCAAATAGATTCCGGTAGTGCTTAGGCGAAGCCCTGCCGGGATAACTCCACCATCACCACCACCACGCCGTCGTGCTGCTGGAGATCTCGTCTACCTCTCTGCCTCCTCTTGCTGGATCAAGAAGGTGGAGATCGTCATCGAGCTGTACGTGTGTTGAACGCGGAGGTGCCGTCCGTTCGGCGCTAGATCGGGACGGATCGTGATTGGATCGCGGGATGGCTTGCGATTTGGATCGCGAAGACGTTCGACTACATCAACCACGTTTCTTAATGCTTCCCACTTAGCGATCTACAAGGGTATGTAGATCCACTCTCCCTCTCGTAGATGCTCATCACCATGGATAGGTCTTGCGTGTGCGTAGGAAAATTTTTGTTTCCCATGCAACGTTCCCCAACATGCGCCATGTGGCTACGCCTAGTTCCACGCTTGCGGCTCGGTCGGCCACTGGCTCGGCCCGTGATTTGCTCGGGCTGCCGCTTGCTGGGCTGGCGGGCCCCGAACTGGTCGGGCTGTCGGCCACCCCCGTGCCTGATGCATGCAACGCGCTGGGATCCTCCTGGGATCGCGCGTCTGTCGCATCTGTTGATGCGTCCTGGCGCGGATCCGCCTCGGATCGCTCGCCGGGACTGCTGCCACTGCTGCCACCCATATCTGCCTGAAATTCAGTGCCTGTTTTGGCTGTACTCCCTTGCATAAAATGACGTCCAGAAACTGCACACTTAGCATCAAAATTAAAATTTTCTTTGGAACTAGTCATATCATCAGCAATATTTAACTCGCCCCCGTGATCTGAACTAGGCATATAATCGGGACGAAGTGCACTTTCTGCACGTAGTAAAGCACCGGCATTGGGATGAAGTTTGTCAAAGGGAAACATTGTTTCATCAAAAACAACATCTCGAGAAATATAGATATGGCCGGTGGAAATTTCAAGAACTTGTACCCTTTATGAAGATTGCTATAGCCTAGGAACACACATTGAGTGGAGCGAAACTCAAGTTTGTGACGGTTATAAGGGCGAAGGTTAGGGTAACAAGCACACCCGAAAATTCTTAGAGAATTGTAGTCAGGTTTATGATGGAATAATTTTTCCAAGGGAGTGATATTCCCAATAACTTTGGTAGGGAGACGATTGATAAGATAGGTTGCGGCAATAAAGGCTTCATCCCAATATTTTAGTTGCATTGATGCATGAGCTAGGAAAGACAAACCTACTTCAACAATGTGACGATGTTTACACTCAGGAGAGCCATTTTGTTGATGAGCATGAGGACAAGAGACATGATGTGCAATACCAATATTGTGAAAGAAAGAGTTGAGTTTCTCATACTCACCTCCCCACTCACTTTGGACTGTGAGAATTTTTCTGTCAAATTGGCGTTCAACAAGTTTCTAAAATTCTTGAAAAATAGAAAGAACTTCAGATTTATACTTAAGCAAATATATCCAAGTGAATTTGCTAAAGTCATCAATAAAATTGACATAATATTTTTTCTACCAAAAGAATCTCTTGTATGACCCCATACATCACTAAAGATAAGTTCCAACGGAGCATGAGACACACTATTCGACTTTGGATAAGGAAGCTGGTGACTTTTTGCACACTGACAAGCATCACACACAGACTCATTACTAGAACTAGATGACAATGCAAGATTGCCTTTATTCAGTAGTTTGACTATAACTGAAGAGGGGTGTCCTAATCTTTGATGCCAGCTTGCCAAGGAGGGCTTGATGACGGAGTAGACTTGACGACGACGCTTGCGACTAAAGGCTCCGGATGTTATGGGATACAAGCCTCCAATGCATCTACCGTGGTGAAGGAGCTCCCTCGTTGCCCGATCCTTGATGAAAAAAATACTTAGGATGCGTTTCAAAGAAGACATTATTATCGGCAGTTAAACGAGACATAGATACAAGATTCTTGTCGGCTTGTGGAACATGAAGGACATCTTTTAGAACTAGATCACGTTTAAGATTAGGGGAATTAATAGATGCTTGACCAATATGACAAATGTCCATACCTCCACCGCTTGCGGTGTGAATTTGATCGTTGCCAAAGTATTTTTCGCTCATGGCAAGCTTCTCAAGCTAATTGGTGACATGATCAGTGGCTCCCGAGTCGGCGTACCAAATGGTACCATCACCTCCTTGCTCCCGGATTGCAGCTGCAACAAGGCGAGCGTCGGGGACATAATCCTCATCGTAACGGTGCCAACAGTCCATGACCTCATGGCCTGCCTTTTTGCACAGTTGGCACCGAATGCGGCCATTGGAAGAAGATTGTCCAGAGGAGGTGTAATTGTTGCTGTAGCCACCCCCTCCAGACCGTGCGGAGTTATTGCTGTTGTAGCCTCCGCTCGTACATGCGCCTTGGCTGTTGCCACGGCCGCGCCCACCGCCGTTGTTGTCGCAGCCCCTTCCCTAGTGATCACGCCCACGGGTAGTCCCGCGGCCACGAGAGGCAGCATTAGCCGACGACTGCCGCACGTTCATCCCGTGGAGAAGGTTCAGGCGAGCGTCGAAGCTTAACAACTGCATGTAGAGTTCTTGGACAGTCATGGGCTCCACCCGTGCAGCAAGAGCCGACACGACCGGGTTGTAGTTGAGGTCAAGGCCGGCCAGAACCTGTGAGACGATCTCACCGCTTGTTAGCGCCGCTCCAGTGCATGCGATGTCATCTGAGAGCGCCTTGATCTTGGATAAATATTCCGCCATAGTCAGGTTTCCTTTCTTCAGGTTGGTGAGCTCAATGCGTGTATTGATGACCTAAGCTTGGGTTTGGGCAGAGAACATGGCATGGATCGCTGCCCATACCTCTGCCGAGGTCTGAAGGGTGACAACCTGTGCAAGAATCTCGTGAGACAAGGAACCCATCAGAAAGCCTTGGACTTGTTGCTGTTGTGCATACCAGAGGACGCAGGCGAAGTTCGCAATATGCTCCTCCTTGCCATCATTGACGATGGTGAGTGTATCCGGCGGCGCTTGACTCGCCGGATCAAGGTGGTGACCCATCTGTGCGCCCTTGATTTGGGGCAGCACAATGGCCTTCCACATGAGGTAATTTTGCCTCGTGAGCTTCTCCTGAGGTGGGGGTCCGATGGACATGGGATATGCGGAGGTGGAGGAGGAGGGTGCCAAGGTGGAAGAGGACGCAACAGATGTGGCGAGAGCACTTATGGTGCTGGATGCGGTGGAGGAGGTGGTCATGGCGAAGGTTGGATCTAGGCTAGATGCGATCTCTCGGAAGAAGATGCTCTGATTACCATGTAAAAGTATTTTGGAACCGTTAAACCCTTTTCTCAGGCCGCAGTTCTATTTATACAAAGCATACCGTGGCTTACAAGTTGATCGATCGAGAGTCCGATTGAGAGATTACACAGGAGGTCGGTAGAGGAGGAGAAGATAAACAGAAGAAGAGATATAATAGGAAACTGAGTTTAAACCTAATTCTATCTCATTACAATATATTCTAACAGCACTAACTCTCTGTACAAGAACACATTCAGGCCGTGGTTTTGTAGTGACATAGCAGCACAGCGCCCAAGGCTCCGTACGCATGTACGCACCGCTGGCTCCGCTGCGAGCGATCCGCTCGGCCATGCGCACGACGCACGCTATGCGGACGACGCGGCCAGCAACGGATCATGACCCAGCCACTACTATAGGCACACATGCTACTCACGTACTACACCACGCGACGCACACCTACGCACACACACGCTCGCGACACACATGCACACCATACTGCAACACTGCCGTGACCCAGCCCGCGGACCCGACCTGACGCGTCGACCCGACCTGGCGCACTGACGCCGGTCGCACCGTGCTCCGTCGCGACTTATTCCCAACAATCACCCCCTAAGCCGTGACCTAGAGGAGCGCCGGCCCGACGTCATCGTCGACCGCCGCGACAAACGCCTGCTCCGCCGCCTCCGCCTGACGCTGCTTCGGGCACTCCCACCGGAAGTGGCCGCGCTGCCCGCAGTGATAGCAGTGCCCGCGGCCTCGCCGCTTCCCACCGCTGCTTGACGCCGTGCTGCCTGTGCCGTCATCATCGTGGTCGAAGCCGCCGCCATGTCGACGTCACCGTGCCGCCCACTGAGTTGCGGTGAGCATCAGCTGCTCGTCCGCCCGCTCGACGCCGGCCTGCGCGCGCCGCCTCGTCCTCTGCTCGGAGGTCTTGAGCCTCCCGAGCGCCTCCTCGAACGCCATGGTGCTGACGTCGCAGAACTGCTCAATCACGGCTACCGCCGCGTACAGCCGGTCCTGCACCGAGTCCAGCAGCTTCTTCACCATCTCGGCGTCGTCCAGCGTCGACCCGAGCCCCGCGTAGCGTGCCGCCATCCCGCTGATCCTGCCGGCGAATGCATCCAGCGTCTCCGCCTCCGCCATGCGCAGCCGCTCGAACTCGCCGCGGAGAGTGGCCAGCCGCGCCGCCCGGACCCGGTCCGCTCCAACGAATCTCGTCTTCAAGTTTGCTCACAGCTCCGCCGCCGTCTTCTTCGACGAGACTTGCAGCAGAATCTCCTCGGAGAGTGCCCCGAGCAAGTACGCCCTGGCCGGCTTGTCCTTCTTGGCGATCACCGCCGCCGCCGCGTCCTCCGCCGGAGTGACTGCCTCCCAGAGCCCGGCCGCGTCGAGGTTGGCCTCGACCTTAATCTCCCACATGGTGTAGTTCCCACCGATGAACACCGGACACTGCATGGGGAGCGACCCGCCCGATCCGCCGGCGTACCGGACGAGTGACATTGCTCCGCAGGATCACAACAAAGCTTTGTATACCAAATGTTGGGGCAGATCTCTCACACTCTCACGGACTGAAGGTAGACGAACGAGAGGACACATATATTGTTCTTTCAGGCGACTAACGCCGGCTGCACGTACAGCCTTTTCAAAGAGCACTAACTCTCTATACAAGAACACATTCAGGCCGTGGCTTTGTAGTGACATAGCATCGCAGCGCCCAAGGCTCCGTACGCACGTACGCACTGCTGGCTCCGCTGCGAGCGATCCGCTCGGCCATGTGCACGACGCGCGCTACGCGGACGACGCGGCCAGCAACGGATCGTGACCCAGCCACTACTACAGGCACACATGCTACTCACGTACTACACCACGCGACGCACACCTACGCACACACACGCTCGCGACACACATGCACACCACACTGCCACACTGCCGTGACTCAGCCCACGAACCCGACCTGACGCATCGACGCCGGTCGCACTGCCACGGACCCGACCAGGCGCACTGACACCGGTCGCACTGTGCTCGGTCACGACTTATTCCCAACAATCACCCCCTAAGCCGTGACCTAGAGGAGCGCCAGTCCGACGTCATCGTCGACCTCCGCGACAAGCGCATGCTCCGCCGCCTCCGCCAGACGCGGCTTCGGGAACTCCCGCCGGAAGTGGCCGCGCTGCCCGTAGTTATAGCAGCGCCCGCGGCCTCGCCGCTTCCCGCCACCGCCTAACGCCGTGCTGCCCGTGCCGTCATCATCGTGGTCGAAGCCGCCGCCGTGTCGACGTCGCCGTGCCACCCACTGAGTTGCGGTTAGCATCAGCTGCTCGTCCGCCCGCTCGACGCCGGCGTACGGGACGAGTGACATTGCTCCGCAGGATCACAACAAAGCTCTGTATACCAAATGTTAGGGCAGATCTCTCACACTCTCACGGACTGAAGGTAGATGAACGAGAGGACACATATATTGTTCTTTCAGGCGACTAACGCCGGCTGCACGTACAGCCTTTTCAAAGAGCACTAACTCTCTATACAAGAACACATTCAGGCCGTGGCTTTGTAGTGACATAGCATCGCAGCGCCCAAGGCTCCGTACGCACGTACGCACTGCTGGCTCCGCTGCGAGCGATCCGCTCGGCCATGTGCACGACGCGCGCTACGCGGACGACGCGGCCAGCAACGGATCGTGACCCAGCCACTACTACAGGCACACATGCTACTCACGTACTACACCACGCGACACCTACGCACACACACGCTCGCGACACACATGCACACCACACTGCCACACTGCCGTGACCCAGCCCGCGGACCCGACCTGGCGTACTAACACCGGTCGCACCGCCACGGACCCGACCTGGCGCACTGACGCCGGTCACACCGTGCTCCGTCACGACTTATTCCCAACAAGTTCTACTGTATCTCCTATACTATTCATGTTTTCTGCTATTCACATGTGTTTGGGTGTTGTATTTGATGACTTGATTGTTGGATAATCCAAACGTGGGTTAGCTAGTTGAGTCCGGTTAGGAGTAGTAAAGTGGTGTCGTTGATTAGTTTATAGGAAAGCGACGTGTGCCTGGCTTGCTTGCCATAGTTTGTGTACGAGTTAGCTAGCTATGGTAGTACATCTTTGAGTCCGAGTTAGATATGAATCGAGTATAAGTTAGCTTGTAAGTGTTTCGGCTGCACGGCTGCACCTATATAAGCAGCAGCAGCTTAAGGTTGTAACTGTGTGGAGAAAACCATGAGTTGAGAAAAGAGAAATAAAGAGAGAAAAAAGGGGTGCGACACGTGCCCTTGGCTATAAGTTTCTTTGTGCGCGTGTGTTCGTCTAGTTTGATGTATCGATCCTGAGGGCGAAAAGCCAACAATTGGTATCAGAGCAAGGTCGAGCTGAAGTTGCGCTTGCCCCGGGGTGGTGACCAGACTAGCGCCTCGGGGTGGGCAATACAGTTGCCGGTGTAGCGACAAGGAGTGGTCCATATAGTCGTTGAGGGTACAATGACGAGGAGGAGCCGGCGATACAGTCGTTGGTGCAGCGGCGAGGAGGAGCTGGCGATAGTCGATCGGTGGAGCGACGAAGAGAAGGCGGTGACTGTGTTGTCGCAAGCGAGGCGACGAGTGATTGTCGTTTGGCGGAACGACCTGGAGGAGGGCGACGGGCGGTCGTCGACAAGGCACTGGTGATCGTTGATGGTTATGGAGGTGTTGAGTTGACACCGAGTAGTTCATCAAGATCATCGGTGGAGGGTGCAGGGTAGTGATGGCGAAGTTGCGAGCCGTCGTCAAGGTGTGCACATGAGCTCTTGCAACGTGCGTCCAAGAGCTTGGGGTGTGAGTCTTCTGCTGCAGTTGAGATGCGTCACTGGCGGAGGAGATTGAGAGCGGATGGAAAAAGGAATTTGTGCCTTGCGTTTCCGTTCGTGATCAAGGGGTTCCGGCGAGTTCATATACGGTGAAGTTGAGCTGCACGTATATGGCGAGTTGTGTTGCCGCCGGACAGGAAGCGTCGTTTGGTCAGTTGTGTCACCAACGACATGGTCGCAAAAAGAAATTGGTATCTAGAGCAAGGTCGAGCTGAAGTTGCGCTTGCCCTGGGGTGGCGACCAGACTAGCGCCTCGGGGTGGGCAATACAGTCGCCGGTGTAGCGACAAGGAGTGGTCCATATAGTCGTTGAGGGTACAATGACGAGGAGGAGCCGGCGATATAGTCGCTGGTGCGGCGGCGAGGAGGAGCTGGCGATAGTCGATCGGTGGAGCGACGAAGAGAAGGCGGTGACTGTGTTGTCGCAAGCGAGGCGACGAGTGATTGTCGTTTGGCGGAACGACCTGGAGGAGGGCGACGGGCAGTCGTCGACAAGGCACTGGTGATCGTTGATGGTTATGGAGGTGTTGAGTTGACACCGAGTAGTTCATCAAGATCATCGGTGGAGGGTGCAAGGTAGTGATGGCGAAGTTGCGAGCCGTCGTCAAGGTGTGCACATGAGCTCTTGCAACGTGCGTCCAAGAGCTTGGGGGTGTGAGTCTTCTGCTGCAGTTGAGATGCGTCACTAGCGGAGGAGATTGAGAGCGGATGGAAAAAGGAATTTGTGCCTTGTGTTTCCGTTCGTGATCAAGGGGTTCCGGCGAGTTCATATACGGTGAAGTTGAGCTGCACGTATATGGCGAGTTGTGTTGCCGCCGGACAGGAAGCATCGTTTGGTAAGTTGTGTCACCAACGACAACGAGAAAAAAGATGTGGCGGGTGAAGAGATGTGTCTCCCCGTGAGCAACCGATGACAAGATGAAGATCAACGTGAAGATGGACGCGTAACAGTTAAGTTAAATTTCTACATGACGCTATGTGTCTAGTCTGCATGTAGCACGCTAAGATGTGGCAGCATGGCTGGTAGTCCGGGTAATCGTTGGTTCTAGTCTCCAAATCGGCATGAAAAAGAAAAGATGATGATGAAGTGGTGGCCATCGGAGGTAACCGGCGTGACAAGATGAAGAGGCGATCGTCTGCGTGTCTTGTCGAGAAAAAGGTTGAATGTTTGGATTAGGGGGTGAATGTTGGATAATCCAAACATGGGTTAGCTAGTTGAGTCCGGTTAGGAGTAGTAAAGTGGTGTCGGTTGATTAGTTTAGGAAAGCGACGTGTGCCTGGCTTGCTTGCCATAGTTTGTGTACGAGTTAGCTAGCTATGGTAGTACATCTTTGAGTCCGAGTTAGATATGAATCGAGTATGAGTTAGCTTGTAAGCGTTTCGGCTGCACGGCTGCACCTATATAAGCAGCAGCAGCCTAAGGTTGTAACTGTGTGGAGAAAACCATGAGTTGAGAAAAGAGAAATAAAGAGAGAAAAAAGGGGTGCGACACGTGCCCTTGGCTATAAGTTTCTTTGTGCGCGTGTGTTCGTCTAGTTTGATGTATCGATCCTGAGGGCGAAAAGCCAACATTGGTATTGTAGACTCTTATTAACAACAACAACAACAACAACAACAACAACAACTATAACAACAACAATAATAGTAGTAATAGTAGTAGTAGCAGTAGTAGTAGTAGTAATAATAATAATAATAATAATAATAATAATAATGGTAACAACAACAACAACAACAACAACAACAACAACAACAACAACAACAATCTTTCCCTTCTTTCCCTAATAATAAAGCACGGATTGACTCCGTGGGTTCACCGTCACAATACGCTTCTTCCTGTGTCGTAATACGCTTCTTCGCGTGAATCAATAATAAAGCAGCAAAAAATTTGAGCACGCTGGGATTCGAACTCTGTACCTCGCCCATCAGCAATTTAAAATTTGCTAACCAACTCACCACCTATCACATGTGACAACAACAGGATTGTATACGTTTATGTATTTTCGATGGAGCGCATAGGCCACATGCCCGTCATGGGCCTCGGCCTGCGTTCTAGCGACTGGGCCAGCTCCATCAGCCCGCGCAGAAATCATCAAAGGAATAAAATCATGGATATTTCATGTTGAATAGTCCCACCTTGCTGCACAAAACTAATTGTCACCAATTTATATACGTTCTGCTTCGTTGTCTGCCGTGAGCTAATTAGATGGGATCCCTCAAAAGAATAGGTGAGAGAGGCTTTGCACCCTGTGAAAAAAGTGCATAATTAAAGAGGAAAGATTGGTGGGCTGGAGTAACTTGAAAGAAGAATTGTCGGCTTGAAAAAAAGTGCATAATTAAAAGAAATATTGTGTGGGCTGGAGCAAAGGCGAAGATCGCAAGGAAAAATTGTGGGCTAGAAAAAGGTGTATAATTAAAGAAAGTATTGTGAGCTGGAGTAAACTGATTATTCCTTCTCGAGTTGGCTGAACCGGATTTGTGTGGACCGGAAAAAAAGTGCATGATTAAAGGAAATATTGTGTGGCTAAAAAAAGTTGTATAATTAAAGCAAAAATCAAACTAATCAAACTGATGATATTCTTTCTCGAGTTGCCGGAGTGGCGTGTTGGTCGTTTTGGAGGGACAACATGCATTTTTTTCCAACGAATTTGCTACTGGGTGTCGTACTTTTATAGAACCGATAATTTTATCTTCCGTTGCAAGGACGAGCATATGTGCTTAATGCCAGGCTGATATGCATTTTTTTTCTAGCTTTGGTGTGCGCATCCCTGCCACAAGGTGGCACTATCCGGATGTTGCATTGTTGGTCACTTTGGTGGACGGGACAACTAGAATTTTCATCGTAACAAATTCCCTACAGGACCTTGGGCTTGCATATAACCAGTAATTTTCTCTCCCGTTGCAACGCACGGGCATATGTGCTAGTAATAGCTAATGGGAAATATGTCTTTTAGTAGACAGCGGAATGGTTGCTCCTTTTGCAGTATACGCCGAAAAAAAAACTTGATAAGTATCTATCTATTAGGTCGTTGATTTTCAGTTTCATCCTTGTTTGAGATCATAGTTTGTTAAGTTACTATGTGACGGAACTGCGTCAAATGCAACATCTGAATTTGTCTTTTTTGCTTCTCTTTGTGTATTTTGAATTTCGATCTGAATTTTTTTAATGGTTGTCAGTATATGCGTTGTGGACATCCATGATTTTATTCAGAATTCTTTGACATATTTAAATCTGAATTTTGCAAGTTGATAGCATGGTAGCATGTAAGCACTGGTATTACATGATAATTTCTCCTTGCCGTACGCATGTAGCAAGTGAGTAATCACACGAGACGTGTGTGCAGTGCGGTTTCGGAGGGAAATTCTCCATTGTCGCGTTTGGCCGGATTAATTCTTCCTTTCGTGGGAAATACACTTTGGTTCCTAGTTGTATATGCACCCTATATGGGGATTTTTTTAATAATTAATTAAAATGTCAAAATAGTTTCGAAATATTTTTAGATTAAACTTGACTTTGTTTTGCACTAGTATATAAATTTTCACGAAAAAAAAACCAACATTGACTTCTGGGCAAAAAAGTCAAAATTTATTTGCTACTATAGGTCACTATTCAACACTATTTTGACCGAAAATTTGTCTTTTTTGAAAAGAAATCAAACTGTGATTTTTTTTTGTGGAATTTTTTTCACAAGTACAATGGAAGGTCAAGTTTATTTCAAAAATATTTTCAAAATATTTTTTGTTTTTGTTGAATTGCTAAATTGTTTTTGCATATAGGGTGTATATACACCCAGGTTCCAAACGTCCGCGTCCTTCCTTTCGTTTCCTACCTATTTTTAATTTTCAGCAGCACGCGGCAGCTATCGTGTTCCCAGTAATGAAGTTGATGGTTGCGCTTACTAGTAGTAATTTCTACCGACGTGAGTGGCGAATATCCAGTCAAATATTTGTGCATACGGCTGGTTCCAATGGACTGGTGTTTAGAGGGGTGCTAAGTGTATTAAAAACCTTAGCAACTAGTCTCCCCAATGCATAGATGCTTAGCTTTTGTTGCTAAGCTTTCCTCATGGAATTGTTTAATAATTAAACTTCTTCCTGCATTGGTTGTTAGTCATTTTACATAGGTTCACGTGCTTAGAACCGGTTCTTCTTGGGGTCACCATAATGTTCTCTCTCCTCTTTAATTGCTTTGCCACATCACCTTTTTGCCTATGTGGCATCCTTAGCACCGATGCATTGGAATCAGCCTACTAATACGTGGATGACAAGACACCGTGTACTGGCTGGACCACCGCGCTTCCCGCTGCATACTAATACGTGGACGACAGTACCCCCGTCTCCCACACTCTGCGCTGCTTCCTTCATTGCTTGTTCCTCCTCCTTCCTCTCTACCGTCACACACGAGCGTGTCGACCGAACCCTCTCCGCCACCGCCGCCGAGCACTCCTCGTCTTCTCCGGCCTCATTTGACCCGCTCTGTCGTAGTCGACTTTGTATTCATCGTCATCTCATAGGTACCAAACCTTACGTGCTCCGTTATAGTTTTTATTTGCTGCTTGCATGCATGGTTGCGTTTCATTAGGGGTGTTGGGGGAGAGCTGATACGACTTTAATTTGTTTATTTTCTCTAGAGGCTCTATATTAATTGGCATGCACACTGTTCATGGGGTCCTATACTTGTAGGTCAAGGTGTCAGCCTACCGGGCTCTTCATTTTGATAAATTGCTCCGTCTGCAACAGATCGAGGCGATGGCGACATGTAAGTTGATCATAATGGTCGAACTTGCTCGTGGCCTAATTCCTAGAGATGGGCACGGTTCTCCGAGTGCCTATGTCGAGCTTTGCTTTAATGGCCATCGGATCTGCACGACTATCAAGGAGGAGGATCGGCACCCGGTTTGGAATGAGAGCTTCTGGTTCGACGTGTCGCCAGATCCATCTAATATCCATGACCTCGTTCTTGAAGCCAATGTGTATAACACCAACGAACCAATCCAAGGTGCTGGAAAGTATTTCCTTGGCATGGTCACACGAAATGGGCCCTCATTCCGCCGCTTCTATGAACCCACACAAGTGTGCATCAGACGACAAGCAGCCCTTTTTCCTCTGGAAAGGCGGCGTGGGATGCCCATGGTTGGTGTGAGAGGGGAATTGCTTCTAAACGGATACAGTACATCCTTGATGAAACACCCATCAGAGCTCACGGCCCGTCTTCATCGCCAATGGACTTATGTGTGGAGGTCACAAATGCTATTAAGCTCAGGCCAATGGACTGCCCGGCCGTTGTTACTAAAGCATCTTCCAATCACTTTATCAAGCTTGTAAGACTTTTTTTACTCACATTTCAAAATGCATGTCTTTGTTCCATAGACATGATGTTGTATTTTAACCTGTGCACTATAACATTCTAGATGGTTGTTCTCATTCTGCAGACTCTTAGAAAATGGAGAAATGGGTTACAAAGATTATTAGGGTATGGATCCTTAGAAACAAGTTGTGAACAAATAAAGAGATGCATCCAGATAGGTCTATTGTGCGTGAACCCTGACCGCTCCAAGAGGCTTCTGATAATGAAGGTTGTCTGTATGCTCCAAGGAACGGAAAGTATCACCTGTGACATTGGCAATGAGGCAACAACATAGTTGTAGGATCGGTATGACGAACTTTACCGTAATGCACATTATCACAACCCTTGAGAAGTACAAGACCACAATGTATTGTAAATATTGTATCTAGTATATGAACCTTTGCATTTATATGCAGTGTAGTGTGTGAGAATGTCGTACCCTTGTCATGGGTGACGGCTGCGTGTTTATAAGCACAGGGTCGCAACTCCCTGGATCGCGTATAGTTAGGATTACAACCTTGGAGAACAAGGGATGGCTAGAGATAGAGATATTCGGTTTACAAAGATAACAGAGATTTAAACTAACTCTAATCTATCCAACTACTTGATCTCCACGGCATCATGTGGCAACGTGAAGGGTGCGGCAATATGGCATGTTTAACACCCTCCCTTAATCACAACTTTGTCAAGTTGAGATTACGCTTGAATTCCTCAAGATTTCTTGTTGGCAATGCTTTTGTGAACCCATCTGCAACCTGAACTTCTGAATGCACAAAACGAATTTCCAATTGCCTTTTAGCAACACTTTCTCTGACAAAATGGAAATCAATTTCAATGTGTTTTGTCCTGGCATGAGAAACAGGGTTAGCAGATAAATAGGTAGCACCAAGGTTATCACACCATAAGCATGGAACTTGTGTATGCTTCACACCAAGTTCTCTTAAAATGGATTGCACCCAAATGATTTCTGCTGTGGCATTTGCTAATGCCTTGTACTCAGCTTCTGTGCTTGATCTTGATACAATGGCATGTTTCTTTTCACACCATGATATCAAGTTTGGACCAAAGAACACGGCAAAGCCACCAGTAGAGTGTTTGTCATCTAGACATCATGCCCAGTCAGAATACGAAAAAGCACTAACAAGAGTTGATGAAGATTTGTTGAAAGTGAGACCAAGATTCAGAGTATCTTTCACATATCTTACTATGTGTTTGGCAGCAGTCCAATGAGTGTTGATGGGGGCATGAAGAAACTGACATACTTTGTTTACAGCAAAAGAAATATCACATCTTGTTAAAGTTAAATACCGGATGGCTCCCACCAAGCTTCTATATCTGGTGCTATCCTCTTGGCTCAAAGATTCACCATTAGTAAGAGACAATTTTTCAGTACTGGAGAGAGGAGTTGGAGAGGACGTACACCTCTACAAACCAACTCTTCTTACCAGATCATTAGCATATTTTTCCTAAGAGAGATGAAGACAGTCACCATGTTTCTTAACTTCAATCCCTAGGAAGAGATGCAAGTCTCCCAAATCCTTGAGAGCAAACTCAGCACTTAGATCTTTCAACAGTCCTGTTATTGCCTCATCAAATGAACTTGTGACAATAATATCATCAACATAAATTAGAACAAATATAGAGGTATTTGACTTATTATAGATAAACAAGGACGTGTCAAATTTTGAAGGAGCAAAACCAAGTGCCTGTAATTTATGACTGAGACCGGAGTACCATGCCCTGTGAGCTTGCTTTAGTCCATACAAGGCTTTATCAAGCTTGCACACATGAAATGGTTTTCTCTTGTTTTCAAACCCAAGAGGTTGTTTCATATATACTTCCTCTTCCACAACACTATGAAGAAACGTGTTATGTACATCTAGCCGTCTAAGACTCCATCCCCTTGAAACAGTAATAGACAGTACAAGACGAATAGTTACAACTTTTACAACAGGACTAAAGGTGTCCTCATAGTCTATGTCATATCGTTGTTTGAAACCTTTTGCAAAAAGTCTAGCCTTGTATAGATCTATAGTTCCATCAGATATTCTTTTGATTCTGAAAACCCACTTGCAATCAATTAAATTTTTACCTCTCCGTGGGGGAACTAGATGCCATGTTTTGTTTTTATGAAGCGCCATGTGTTCTTCTTCCATAGCCTTCTTCCACCGTGTATCACTGTGTAACGCCCCGGACACACCCGCCGGTGGTCGTTACTCGTGGCGGGATATAGACTGGCCCCACGAATCAATAGTAGTCTTTTCTGCGCACATTGTCCTCACTCGTGCGCACCCGGGACCAACTTCCCAGTCGGTCACCCATCCTAGAACTACTCCAATCCAAGCATGCTTAACTTGGGAGTTCTGTTCGAATGGACTCCCGGAAAAGAAGGAATTCCTTATTGATATGCGTAGTCTATCATCCCTAATATGCCAGGCTATCACATACACCCCCACTCAGAGGAACCGACGTCCTTGTCGGGTCACAGGAACGTTCCCTCTTGGCACAAACGTTTGTACATCCAGTCCAGTACATGTGCCATGCCGGGTGCCACGACGGGTCACAAACGTCATGAACAACATGATCGTGCACCTGTCCGCAAACATCCGAGTAAACATGAGGGTCGGCTCTGATACCAACTTGTAACGCCCCGGATACACTCGCTGGTGGTCGTTACTCCTGGCGGGATCTAGACTGGCCTCACAGATCAATACTAGTCTTTTCTGCGCACTTTGTCCTCACTCGTGCGCACCAGGGACCAACTTCCCGGTCGGTCACCCATCCTAGAACTACTCCAAGCACACTTAACTTGGGAGTTCTGTTTGAATGGACTCCCAAAAAAGAAGAAATTTCTTATTGATATGAGTAGTCTAGCATCCCTAATATGCCAGGCTATCACACACTGAGTGCCTCTACAAGAGTACTAGGTTCACCTGTCGAACATGCCAGACCAAACTTTGTTATTTGCTTGTAATTAATAGGTTTAGTTACCCCTTTTTGTAGGCGTGTACGCGGCGGAACAGAAGTGGCAGCAGATTTGCGTGGAGCAGAGGATCCATCGGCTCCACCAACTGATCCCGAAGCAGATCTTCCCAGCGAGACAGCGGGATTTTCCGCGACCTCGGGTGGAGCTGATGGTGCAGAAGTAGGCGCAAAAGATCTCGAGCCACGTTGTCGATCCGCCAGAGGCCCATCATGGGACAATGATGGCGTGGGCCCAGTCGAACCGGCGCTGGATCCCGAGCCGTCCGACTGGACAGGATCAGCGCTGGACTTCGCGTCAGTCTCCTGTCGGCTAGGCTGGTTGCCCACGCGCGTCGATTTTCGCCTCGCGTAGTGGCGGGGCCCATCTGCAGGCCAGCGAGCCCCCGCAGGCCGCGTGTCACCGCCAGATTGGTGCGGACCGGACGCTGCGTTCGGGCCAGTGGAAGGGCGCCGCATGCCGGGCGGTGAGTCGCTGCTAGCGCCTCGCGTGGTTTCTGGCTCGCTGACGCCCTGCTGTTGCGTCGATCTCGAGAGGGGTTTGCTACTGGACTACTACAGCACCGATCCCGAGGAGGATGTGCTCCCCAGCCTTGGACACATAAAATGTGACGCTGTGGGGTTGTTTTCTTCACTGTTTTTGCGGGTTTCTGCACCATTTTCTCCAAGATTTTCATCCGCATCATCACAAGGCTCATGTAGACAGTTATGAGAATTAGCCAAAAATTGATCATGCCAATCATTTCCCCCTTGATCAAAACCGGTGAGACTAGATGGCAAGAGTAAAATTTCTTGGTGAAGAAGGGCACCGGCATTAGGATGAAGATCATTGAAGGGAAATTTTGTTTCATCAAAAACAACATCACGACAGATGTAGACACAGCCAGTGGAAACATCAAGGCGCCTAACACCTTTATATTGAGCGCTATAACCAAGGAAGACACATTGCTTGGAGCTAAACATGAGTTTGCATTTGTTGTAAGGGCGAAGATTTGGCCAACAGGCACATCCAAACACACGAAGAGATGTGTAATCTGGTTTGGTGTGAAGAAGTCTTTCCATGGGAGTTTCATTGTTAATGACACAACTAGGAAGCATGTTAATGATATGAACGGCAGTAAGAAATGCCTCATCCCAAAATTTGAGTGGCATGGAGGCACATCAGAACGTTTTTTAAGAAGATAAATCCAAGAGAATTTTCTATAGTCGTCGATGAAACTCACATAGTATGTATGTCTACCAACAGAGGAGGGTGTAGGCCCCCAAACATCAGAAAAAATGAGTTGTAATGGTTTAGTAGAAATACTCGTAGAAACTGGATAGGGTAATTGATGACTTTTGGCCCTTTGGCATGAATCACAAACTGTTTCGACATCACGCTCTCCAACATATGGGAGCTTATTTCTCCTAAGTAAACGCTCAACTAAAGAAAAAGATGCATGTCCTAGTCGATCATGCCATCGTGTTGAAGACACTTTGGTGGCACTAAACACTTGTTTATTCAATCTTCTAAGCTCCGGAATCAGGGGGTAAAGCCCGCGAACACATCTATCTCGATAGAGCACCTTCTTCGTTGCCTAATCCTTAATCAAAAAGAAGAAAGGGTGAAACTCAAGGAAGACATGTTTGTCAATAGAAATACGATGAACGGAAAGAAGATTCTTGGAAGCACTAGGAACATGCAAAAAAAATCTGAGATGAATTTTTTTTGTGAGGGGTTTTGATGATTGAATGACCAATATGACTAATTTTTTGTGAGGGGTTTTGATGATTGCATTGGATGGTGTATCCATTTTTAAACTTGAATATGATTTAGGACAGTTATGTTGTTGGACCAGCTATTCAAATTTGCATAATTGTTGGATGGAAGGAACGTGTGTTACCCTACCGATCCGATGTAAACTCGTTAATGGCGTTGCGTGTTTGTCCTTACTTCTGCAAGATAATAAGATTCTCAGTGCAAACCCATCATAAACATACAGCTATATAGGCGTGTAATGTTGATTTAGATTCTAGACTACAGAAGAAGTATGTTGACTTCAATGAGTTTTGTGACAGTAGCCACTCGACTGAGTTTTTGCTTGGTTTACAGTCAGATCTACAACTCAGCTACCCGGAGTGCTGCACTTGCTTGTTCCTCTTACCCTCCGGTTGCTAGGTGGAGGCTGGGTGGGAACTAGGTACCCTCTCGGCGAGCACTCTTCCTCCTCCGGTCGCGATCGATTCGCTCTGCTGGACTAGCAGTGGCGGTTCAGACTCTGGTTACCAAGCCTAATTTAGTTCATCAGTTGTTTTCAGATTCCATTATTTTTCCCCTAGATCCTTTCAGATTTCCTCTAATCAACTCCAGTGCATCCAGTTTGATTAGTGCAAATCTATTAGTAATAAGGAATAGTTGGTATAGTCTCAATATTTTTCCATTGCTCATCATCATTTCTTCATACTACAAATGTTATTAACTTACTGCCTATTACATCATATGTTTACACCATATGGAAGCCTGTAAGAGCATAATTTTCCCTAAGTAGTTTTGGTGGTTGATGGCAGTGCGTTTGCGGACTAACTGTGTGCATTAAGCTTTCAGAGATTATTAGGTGGCACGAGACGGTTATCTTCCCCTCAAGTAGTATATCAGAAGACGGAGTCTTTTCCTTTCAAGGTTAGGTTGGTGGACCTGAGTCGTAGGAAAATCCGTACTATTAAGAGGGGATCCACATCCGGAAAGGTTGGGAGGAATCTGTTCGAAATATGCCCTAGAGGCAATAATAAATTGGTTATTATTATATTTCCTTGTTCATGATAATCGTTTATTATCCATGCTATAATTGTATTGATTGGAAACTCAAATACATGTGTGGGTACATAGACAACACTGTGTCCCTAGTAAGCCTCTAGTTAACTAGCTCGTTGATCAAAGATGGTTAAGGTTTCCTAGCCATAGACATGAGATGTCATTTGATAACGGGATCACATCATTAGGAGAATGATGTGATGGACAAGACCCAAACTATAAACGTAGCATATGATCGTGTCAGTTTATTGCTATTGTTTTCTGCATGTCAAGTATCTGTTCCTATGACCATGAGATCATGCAACTCCCTGACATCGGAGGAGTACCTTGTGTGAATCAAACGTCGCAACGTAACTGGGTGACTATAAAGGTGCTCTACAGGTATCTCCGAGGATGTCTGTTGGGTTGGCATGGATCAAGACTGGGATTTGTTACTCCGTGTGACGGAGAGGTATCTCAGGGCCCACTCGGTAATACAACATCACAATGAGCCTTGCAAGCAATGTGACTAAAGTGTTATCCACGAGATCTTGTATTACGGAACGAGTAAAGAGACTTGCCGGTAACGAGATTGAACTAGGTATAGAGATACCGACGATCGAATCTCGGGCAAGTAACATACCGAAGAACAAAGGGAACAGCATACGGGATTAACTGAATCCTTGTCATAGAGGTTCGACCGATAAAGATCTTCGTAGAATATGTAGGAACCAATATGGGCATCCAGGTCCCGCTATTGGTTATTGATCGTAGAGGTGTCTCGGTCATGTCTACATAGTTCTCGAACCCGCAGGGTCTACACACTTAACGTTTGGTGACGATTAGTATAGTTGAGTTATTGTGTTGGTGACCGAAGTTTGTTCGGAGTCCCGGATAAGATCCCGGACATGACGAGGATCTCCGGAAGAGTCCGGAGGTAAAGATTGATATATGTGATAATAGTGCTTTGATCTCCGGAAGTGTTCCGGAATTCACCGGAAGAGGTTCCGGATGTTTACCGAAGTGTTCGGGTGCAGCAACACTTTATATGAACCAAAGGGGTAAAGCCTATGAGGTATTGGAAAGTGCAAAAGGAAGTTTTGCTGCTGCCTTAAGCGGTACTACCGCTGGTAAGGCAGTACTACCGCGTAAGCGGTACTACCGCTTGTGTGAAGCGGTACTACCGCATAAGCGGTACTACCGCTTGTATGAAGCGGTACTACCGCTCAAGCGGTACTACCGCTCGTGAGCGGTACTACCGCTTGTGCGCGGTACTGCAGGGATCCGAGTTGGACTCTTTCCCTGCGGGCCAAACCGACCTTGTGCGGGCAAAACCGACCTGGAGAAGGCTTTTACTCCAAGTTTAGACCCCAAGGCTCAACATATAAATAGAGGGGCAGGGCTAGCACACGGGATACATTAAGATTTCCCAAGCCGTGTGTCGGCAACCCTAACCCTCTAGTTCTCCCGTCATAATCTCCGTAGTGCTTGGCGAAGCCCTGCAGAGATTGTTCCTCACCATCATCACCACGCCGTCGTGCTGCCGGAACTCATCTACTACTTCATCATCGCTCGCTGGATCGAGGAGGTGAAGGCGTCATCAAGCCGTACGTGTGTTGAACGCGGAGGTGCCGTCCGTTCGGCACTAGTTCGTGATCGTATCGAGGGACGACTTGCGATTTGGATCGCGGAGACGTTCGACTACATCAACCGCGTTTCTTAACGCTTCCGCTTAGCGATCTACAAGGGTATGTAGATTCACTCTCCCTCTCGTAGATGCTCATCACCATGGATAGATCTTGTGTGTGCGTAGGAAATTTTTTGTTTCCCATGCAACGTTCCCCAACAGTGGTATCAGAGCTAGGTCTATGCGTAGATGAGATCTCGAGTAGAACACAAACGAGTTGTGGGCGTGGGTGTATACATATTGCTTGCCGTTACTAGTTGATACTTGATTCGGCGGTATTGTGAGATGAAGCGGCCCGGACCGACATTACGCGTACGCTTACGCGAGATAGGTTCCTTCAACTGACATGTAACTTCGTTGCATAAAGATGGCTAGCGGGTGTCTGTCTCTCTCACTTTAGTTGAATCGATTTCAATGAAGAGGGTTCTTTTAGAAGATCAAAAAGCAATCACTACACCACATTGTGGTTTTGCGTAGGTAAGAACGGTTCTTGCAAACCCGTAGCAGCCACGTAAAATTTGCAACAACAATTAGAGGACGTCTAACTTGTTTTTGCAGGGTATGTTGTGATGTGATATGGCCAATTACATGATGAGATATATGTGATGTATGAGATGATCATGTGTTGTATAGAATATCACGACTTGCATGTCGATGAGTACGGCAACTGGCAGGAGCCATAGAGTTTTCTTTAATTATTTTCGCCGTTTTTACTTTACTTTATCGCTATGAGTTAGCAATAGTCGTGGAAGCAACAGTCGGCGCGACAACCTCATGGCGACACGTTGATGGAGATCAAGATGATGGAGATCATGGTGTCATGCCGGTGACGATGGAGATCATGCCGGTGCTTTGGAGATGGAGATCAAAAGCACAAGTTCATGGCCATATCATGTCACTTATGAATTGCATGTGATGTTAATCCTTTTATGCATCTTATTTTCCTTAGGACGACGGTAGCATTATAAGGTGATCCCTCACTTAAATTTCAAGATAAATTGTGTTCTCCCCGAGTGTGCACCATTGTAAAAGTTCGTCGTTTCGAGACACGCCGTGATGATCGGGTGTGATAGACTCTATGTTCACATACAATGGGTGTAAGCCATGTTGCATGTGCGGAACACTCGGGTTAAACTTGACGAGCCTAGCATGTACAGACATGGCCTCGGAACACAAGAGACCGAAAGGTCGAACATGAGTCATATAGTAGATATGATCAACATGAAGATGTTCACCATTGAAACCACCTCAACTCACGTGATGATCGGACTTGAGTTGGTGGATTTGGATCATGTTACACTCGAATGATCGGAGGGATGTCAATTTGAGTGGGAGTTTTTAAGTAATATGATTAACTAAACTCATTATCTAGAACAATAGTCTAAGTTGTCTTTGCTATATTTATGTTGTAGATCATGGCTCGCGCAGTAGCACCCCTGAATTTTAATGCGTTCCTAGAGAAAGCTAAGTTGAAAGATGATGGAAGTAACTTTGTGGACTGGGCCCGTAATCTAAGGATTATCCTTACGGCTTCCCAGAAGGCTTATGTCCTTGATGCACCGCTTGGTGATCCACCCGCTCCAGCTGAGTCTCTAGACGTTGTGAACGCCTGGCAGGCTCGTTCTGAAGATTACTCAATAGTTCAATGTAAAATATTGTATGGCTTAGAACCGGGACTTCAAAGACGTTTTGAACGTCATGGAGCATATGAGATGTTCCAGGAGTTGAAGTTTATCTTTCAGAAGAATGCCCGGATCGAGAGATATGAGATCTCCGATAAGTTCTATACTTGCAAGATGGAGGAGAACGGGTCTATCAGTGATCACGTACTCAGAATGTCTGGGTACTCCACCCGTCTGGCTGAATTGGGGATGCCCCTTCCGCCAGAGGCTATCACTGACAGAGTTCTTCAATCATTGCCACCTAGCTACAAGAGCTTCGTGTTGAACTATAACATGCACGGGATGAACAAGTCAGTCGCCGAGCTGTTTGCGATGCTGAAAGCCGCTGAGTCTGAAATTCAGAAGGAGCATCAAGTGTTGATGGTCAATAAAACCACTAGTTTCAAGAAAAATGGCAAGGGTAAGAAGGGTAACTCCAAGAAGAGTGGCAAAGCAGTTGCTCCTCTCGTGAAGAAACCCAAGGCTGGACCCAAACCAGAAACTGTGTGCTTTCATTGCAAGGGAACTGGACACTGGAAGCGGAACTGCCCCAAGTATTTGGCTGACAAGAAGGCGGTCAACAACAAACAAGGTATATATGATATACATGTTATTGATGTGTACCTTACCAACTCTCGTTGTAGTGCCTGGGTATTTGATACCGGTGCGGTTGCTCATATTTGCAACTCAAAACAGGAACTGTGGAATAGACGGAGGCTGGCAAAGGACGAAGTGACGATGCGCGTGGGAAATGGTTCCAAGGTTGATGTGATCACCGTCGGCACGCTCGCTCTTCGATTACCATCGGGATTAGTGATGAACCTGAATAAATGTTATTTGGTGCCTGCGTTAAGCATGAACATTATATCTGGATCTTGTTTATTGCGAGACGGTTACTCATTTAAATCAGAGTATAATGGTTGTTCTATTTATATGAGTAATATCTTTTATGGTCATGCACTCGAAGTGAGGGGTTTATTCTTATTGAATCTCGATAGTAATGATACACATGTTCATAACATTGATGCCAAAAGATGTAGAATTGATAATGATAATACCACTTTCTTGTGGCAGTGCCGTTTAGGTCATATTGGCGTAAAACGCATGAGGAAGCTCCATGCTGATGGACTTTTGGAGTCACTTGATTTTGAATCACTTGACACATGCGAGCCATGCCTCATGGGCAAGATGACTAAAACGCCGTTCTCTGGAACAATGTAACGGGCAAGTGACTTATTGGAAATCATACATACTGATGTGTGCGGTCAAATGAGCATTGAGGCGCGCGGTGGTTATCGTTACTTTCTCACCTTCACTGATGACTTAAGTAGATATGGGTATATTTACTTAATGAAACACAAGTCTGAAACGTTTGAAAAGTTCAAGCAATTTCAGAGTGAAGTTGAGAATCATCGTAACAAGAAGATTAAATTCCTACGATCTGGTCGAGGAGGAGAATATCTGAGTTATGAGTTTGGCAGTCACTTAAGACAATGTGGAATTGTTTCACAACTAACACCGCCTAGAACACCACAGCGTAATGGTGTGTCCGAACGTCGTAATCGAACCTTATTGGATATGGTGCGATCTATGATGTCTCTTGCCGATTTGCCACTATCGTTTTGGGGTTATGCCTTAGAGACAGCTGCATTCACTTTAAATAGGGCACCATCGAAATCCGTTGAGACGACGCCATATGAACTTTGGTTTGGCAAGAAGACAAAGCTGTCATTTCTTAAAGTTTGGGGATGTGATGCTTATGTCAAAAAGCTTCAGCATGAAAAGCTGGAACCCAAAGCGGAGAAATGCGTCTTCATAGGATACCCAAAAGAGACAGTTGGGTATACCTTCTACCTCAGATCCGAAGGCAAAGTGTTTGTCGCTAAAAATGGAACATTTCTTGAGAAAGAGTTTCTCTCGAAAGAATTGAGTGGGAGGAAGGTAGAACTTGATGAGGTTGTTGAACCTTTACTTCAACCTGAAAGTAGCGCAGCACAGAAAGATGTTTCTGTAGAGCCTACATCAGCTGAATAGGAAGTTAATGATGATGATCATGAAGCTTTGGATCAAGTTGCTATCGAACCTCGTAGGTCGACAAGGACGCGTACTGCTCCTGAGTGGTACGGCAACCCTGTCTTAGAAGTCATGTTGTTGGACAACGATGAACCTACGAGCTATGGAGAAGCGATGATGGGCCCGGATTCCGAGAAGTGGTTAGAGGCCATGAAATCCGAGATGGGGTCCATGTATGAAAACAAAGTGTGACTTTGGAAGTATTACCTGAAGGGCGTAAGGCCATTCAGAACAAATGGATCTTTAAGAGGAAGACGGACGCGGACGGTAATTTCACCGTCTATAAAGCTCGACTTGTGGCAAAGGGTTTTTCACAAGTTCAAGGAGTTGACTACGATGAGACCTTCTCACCCGTAGCGATGCTTAAGTCCGTCAGAATCATGTTAGCAATAGCTGCCTTTTTCAATTATGAAATTTGGCAGATGGATGTCAAAACAGCATTCCTTAACGGTTTCCTTAAGGAAGAGTTGTATATGATGCAACCAGAAGGTTTTGTCGATCCAGAGAATGCTGACAAAGTTTGCAAACTCCAGCGCTCCATTTATGGACTGGTGGAAGCATCTTGGAGTTGGAATCTTCGCTTTGATGAGGTGATCAAAGCGTTCGAGTTTATACAAGTTTACGGAGAAGCTTGTATTTACAAGAAAGTGAGTGGGATCTCTATAGCGTTTCTAATATTATATGTGGATGACATATTACTGATTGGAAACAATATAGAAATGTTGGAAGGCGTGAAGGAATATTTGAACAAGAGTTTTTCAATGAAGGACCTAGGAGAAGCTGCTTTCATATTAGGCATCAAGATCTATAGAGATAGATCGAGACGCTTAATAGGACTTTCACAAAGCACATACCTTGACAAAGTTTTGAAGAAGTTCAAAATGGATCAGTCCAAGAAGGGGTTCTTGCCTGTATTGCAAGGTGTGAAGTTGAGTAAGACTCAATGCCCAGTGACTGCAGAAGATAGAGAAAAGATGAGTGTCATCCCCTATGCCTCAGCCATAGGCTCTATCATGTATGCAATGCTGTGCACAAGACCCGATGTCAGCCTTGCCATAAGTATGGCCGGAAGGTTTCAAAGTGATCTAGGAATGGAACACTGGACGGCGGACAAGAATATCCTGAAGTACCTGAAAAGGACTAAGGACATGTTTCTCGTTTATGGAGGTGATCAAGAGCTCGTCGTAAAGGGTTACGTTGATGCAAGCTTTGACACTGATCCGGATGACTCTAAGTCTCAAACCGGATACGTATTTATTCTTAATGGGGGTGCGGTTAGCTGGTGCAGTTCCAAGCAAAGCGTGGTAGCTGATTCTACATGCGAAGCGGAGTACATCGCTGCCTCGGAGGCGGCGAAGGAAGGTGTATGGATGAAGGAGTTCATGACAGATCTTGGAGTAGTGCCTAGTGCGCTTAACCCAATGACTCTGTTTTGTGATAATACTGGTGCCATTGCTCTAGCCAAGGAACCAAGATTTCACAAGAGGACCAGACACATAAAGCGACGTTTCAATTCCATCCACGATTACATCAAGGAGGAGGACATAAATATTTGCAAAGTACACACGGATCTGAATGTTGCAGATCCGATGACTAAACCTCTTCCAAGGGCTAAACATGAACAACACCAGAACTGCATGGGTGTTCGATTCATTACAATGTAAATCACATAGTGATGTGAACTAGATTATTGACTCTAGTGCAAGTGGGAGACTGTTGGAAATATGCCCTAGAGGCAATAATAAATTGGTTATTATTATATTTCCTTGTTCATGATAATCGTTTATTATCCATGCTATAATTGTATTGATTGGAAACTCAAATACATGTGTGGGTACATAGACAACACTGTGTCCCTAGTAAGCCTCTAGTTAACTAGCTCGTTGATCAAAGATGGTTAAGGTTTCCTAGCCATAGACATGAGATGTCATTTGATAACGGGATCACATCATTAGGAGAATGATGTGATGGACAAGACCCAAACTGTAAACGTAGCATATGATCGTGTCAGTTTATTGCTATTGTTTTCTGCATGTCAAGTATCTGTTCCTATGACCATGAGATCATGCAACTCCCTGACATCGGAGGAGTACCTTGTGTGAATCAAACGTCGCAACGTAACTGGGTGACTATAAAGGTGCTCTACAGGTATCTCCGAGGATGTCTGTTGGGTTGGCATGGATCAAGACTGGGATTTGTTACTCCGTGTGATGGAGAGGTATCTCAGGGCCCACTCGGTAATACAACATCACAATGAGCCTTGCAAGCAATGTGACTAAAGTGTTAGCCACGAGATCTTGTATTACGGAACGAGTAAAGAGACTTGCCGGTAACGAGATTGAACTAGGTATAGAGATACCGACGATTGAATCTCGGGCAAGTAACATACCGAAGAACAAAGGGAACAGCATACGGGATTAACTGAATCCTTGACATAGAGGTTCGACCGATAAAGATCTTCGTAGAATATGTAGGAACCAATATGGGCATCCAGGTCCCGCTATTGGTTATTGATCGTAGAGGTGTCTCGGTCATGTCTACATAGTTCTCGAACCCGCAGGGTCTACACACTTAACGTTTGGTGACGATTAGTATAGTTGAGTTATTGTGTTGGTGACCGAAGGTTGTTCGGAGTCCCGGATAAGATCCAGGACATGACGAGGATCTCCGGAAGAGTCCGGAGGTAAAGATTGATATATGTGATAATAGTGTTTTGATCTCCGGAAGGGTTCCGGAATTCACCGGAAGAGGTTCCGGATGTTTACCGAAGTGTTCGGGTGCAGCAACACTTTATATGAACCAAAGGGGTAAAGCCTATGAGGTATTGGAAAGTGCAAAAGGAAGTTTTGCTGCTGCCTTAAGCGGTACTACCGCTGGTAAGGCAGTACTACCGCGTAAGCGGTACTACCGCTTGTGTGAAGCGGTACTACCGCATAAGCGGTACTACCGCTTGTATGAAGCGGTACTACCGCTCAAGCGGTACTACCGCTCGTGAGCGGTACTACCGCTTGTGCGCGGTACTGCAGGGATCCGAGTTGGACTCTTTCCCTGCGGGCCAAACCGACCTTGTGCGGGCAAAACCGACCTGGAGAAGGCTTTTACTCCAAGTTTAGACCCCAAGGCTCAACATATAAATAGAGGGGCAGGGCTAGCACACGGGATACATTAAGATTTCCCAAGCCGTGTGTCGGCAACCCTAACCCTCTAGTTCTCCCGTCATAATCTCCGTAGTGCTTGGCGAAGCCCTGCAGAGTTTGTTCCTCACCATCATCACCACGCCGTCGTGCTGCCGGAACTCATCTACTACTTCATCATCGCTCGCTGGATCGAGGAGGTGAAGGCGTCATCAAGCCGTACGTGTGTTGAACGCGGAGGTGCCGTCCGTTCGGCACTAGTTCGTGATCGGATCGAGGGACGACTTGTGATTTGGATCGCGGAGACGTTCGACTACATCAACCGCGTTTCTTAACGCTTCCGCTTAGCGATCTACAAGGGTATGTAGATTCACTCTCCCTCTCGTAGATGCTCATCACCATGGATAGATCTTGTGTGTGCGTAGGAAATTTTTTGTTTCCCATGCAATGTTCCCCAACAGAATCATCACGTACACTTTGCACCCCCGTCCTTTCCCGGCACGATGGAGCTTTCTCTGCCCCCAAAGGCTCCAAAGTTTCTCTTAAGCGGAAGTACCGCTCTTCAGAGCGGTAGTACCGCTCCAGCAGTACTACTGCCCTGAAGGATTGCTCGAACGACCGCTTACTTCTTAAACTGAAGTTCCGAGCGGTACTACCGCCCTGAACTACCGCTTATATTTTTTAAGCGGATGTTCCGAGCGGTACTACCGCCCCGAACTACCGCTTATGTTTTTAAGCGGAAGTTCCGAGCGGTACTACCGCCCTGAACTACCGCTTATGTTTTTTTAGCGGAAGTTCCTAACGGTACTACCGCCCTGAAGAACTTTGGAACCTCTTTCGCATCCTTTTTCTTCCGGACTTCTGGAACCTCTGAGCGGAAGTACCGCTCTCTCCAGAGCGGTACTACCGCCCCAAGTGGAAGTACCGCTCCCTCCAGAGCGGTACTACCGCTCAGTTGTTCCAGTACGTGTATAAGCGGAAGTACAGCCCCCTAGGACGGTACTACCGCTTATGCTCGTATCTGGGCAGAAAAATGGCCACTTTTCTCCCCACCTATATAAGTGAGTCTTCTTCCCCATTGAGACTCACGTCTTCCCACATAAAGCTCCATTGTTGCTCCTAAGCTTATTCTTGCTCCTTCTCCCTCCCTAGCCATCAAATCTTGTTGATGCTCTAGGGTTTGGAGGAGAGGGCCTTGATCCACACTTCCACCGAGAGATATTTGATTCCCCCCATCAATCTCTTGCGGATCTTGTTACTCTTGGGTGTTTGAGCACCCTAGACGGAAGAGGTCACTTCGAAGCCATAGTCCATTGTGGTGAAGCTTCGTGGTGTCGTTGGGAGCCTCCAATTAAGTTGTGGAGATTGCCCCAACCTTGTTTGTAAAGGTCCGGTTGCCGCCTTCAAGGGCACCACTAGTGGAATCACGGCACCTCGCATTGTGTGAGGGCGTGAGGAGAATACGGTGGCCCTACTGGCTTCTTGGGGAGCATTGTGCCTCCACACCGCTCCAACGGAGACGTACTTCCCCTTACCGGGAAGGAACTTCGGTAACACATCCTCGTCTCCATCGGCTCCTCTTGTGGTTACTTCTTACCTTTACTTTGTGCAAGCTACTTATATTGTTATATCTTGCTTGCTTACCTAGTTGTTGTGTTTAGCATCATATAGGTTGCTCACCTAGTTGGACATCTAGCCAACCTATTTTTTGCTAAGCCTAAATTGTTAAAGAAAAGTTAAAAATTGTTAGTTGCCTATTCACCCCCCCCCCCTCTAGTCAACCATATCGATCCTTTCAATTGGTATCAGAGCCTCGTCTCTTTATTAAGGGTTTCACCATCCGAAGAGTATGGAGGGCGAAGAGGAGCGGTTGGGAGAACTTCCCGAGTCCGTGGGAGTGAACACGGTCTCTCGCGAGGATTTAAATGAGGCCATGTCCTCGCTTAAATCCTCCATGACGACCGAGGTCAAATCCATGTTTAAAGAATTCCTTGACACTCTTAATCTTTCCACCGATGCGGTTCAAGTGGTTAATCCCACTAACTCGACATCGGATGTCAACTCCGGTAAGGAGGGCGCTAGTGTTGATAAAGATAATCGTTCTCAAGGAATTAATGGGTCGGGGACTTTTGCCTTAGTTCCCCCTCCCTTGGTCTATGGAGGACCGGTGCACCCACCTCATATAGTTAATCACGGTCCTCCTCCTAAGCTTGTTAAAAATGATTTTGCTAATTGGGCTTTCTGTATCAAGTCTCATTTGGATCACAGCTCAATTCAACTCATGCGAGTCATCGAAGAAGGATACTACCCTCGTGATCCACGCAACCTCACTCCAAGGGAAGAAGCGGATAAACAGCTAAATTCCTCCGCCTTGTTCATACTCCAAGCTGTTGTTCCTACTGAAGACCTACCTCACCTGCGTCCCTTCACTGTTGCTAAACAGTGTTGGGAACACATTATCTCCATGTACAAGGGCAGCTCAAGCATTCAACGGTCAAACTATGAAGTTGTCCTTGATCAGTCAGATGAGTTTGTAATGGTAGAGGATGAGGAACCGTGTGAGCTCTATAGAAGGGTGACTGCCCTCGCCGTTGCCCTCAAAGATCATGGCAGCAAGGATGTGGATGATACTTGGATCAAGCATAAGTTTCTGAAGGCCATCATGCCCTACAACAAGGCCATGTCCGATGTCATCCGTCAAAGACCGGACTTTCACACCTTGTCTTCTGGTGATGTGTTGGATGAATTTATTGCAATAAACATCTTGAACACGACAGCTGACAATGCTCTCGCTCGCGTGCAACGGTCAAAGAAATCATCCCCCAACCTTGCTTTGAAGGCCAAGGTCTGTCAAGAGGAAGAAGAAGAAGAAGAAGAAGAAGAGGGTTGCCCCGAGGACACCAAATATGCTTATCATGAGCACATGGCTCTTGCGTCCAGGCAATTTTGGGGCAACAAGAGAAACACAATGCCCAACTTCTCCAAGAACAACTCAAACGGGTCAAAGGGCAAGCAACGTGTGAGGACCTGCTACAACTGTGGCAATGTGAGTCACTTTGTGGTGGATTGTCCATACGAGAAGAGGGAAGACAATGGTGGCAAGCTCATCCGCAAAGATCAGGCCAAGTCTTTCCTCAACAAAACCAAGTTCACCAAGAAGACTTCACACAAAGTGTTGGTGGCTCAAGAAGAGTATGTATCGGATGATGATGGTGATGACGGAGACACAAGTGGTGAAGGAATGGCAATGGCATCTGTGGCAATTGCATCCTCTACCCCAACAAAGGTGTCACTCTTCGACGCCCCCAATGAGAACCACATCGCTAGGTGCTTCATGGCAAAAGGTATCACCAAGGTAACCTCCAACGCCAAAACCTCAAACATTAAGACTTTTGTTTCTTCCACTCCGTCTTTGTTAGATTGTGTGGATGAACTTGAGGAGGCGATAGAGGGTGAGAATGAGTTTGACAAGTTCTTGTGTAAACTCAAGGGAGAGTCCAAGAAGCACTTCGTTGCTCTCTTGGAACAACTTGGTGAGGCCAATGACACGATTGATTCTCAAGAAGAATCTCTTGAGGAGATGAGAGGCCATAGTCGTGATTATGCCGACGAGATAGCAGATCTTTCTATTGCTCTAGAGGAAGAGCGAGGTCTTCATTTGACTTTTAAGGAGTCACAAAATGACGACTTCGCTAAATTACGTAAAGATTATGATCATGCTATTGTTCTTAACCGTGTTCTTAAATCTGAAAAGGTTGCACTTGGGGTTGACCATGCTCGACTCAAGGATGAGTTTGTCTCTCTTGACAATGCTCATAAGGCATTGAAGAGCGTTCATGCTTCCCTTAAAGAGTCGCATGATCAACTCCAAGTAAAACTCACTAAGGAAATTGCCACGTGTCCTCCCTTTGTCTTAATCGATAATGCTTCTGCTACTAACCCGTCTTGTGAGCATGCACATCTTGTGGAGGAAAATGCTAAGCTAAAAGAGCAGCTTGAGAAAGGCCTTGTGACATGTATACAAGGTGAGAAGAATCTCAATGACCTTTTGAGCAATCAAAAGGAAGTTATTGCAAAGGAAGGAGTTGGGTTTGCACCCAAATCCAAAAAGAAGAAGAAGAAGAAGAAGACCACGCAGGTTCCTCCGCTCAAGGAAACATTTGTCAAAGTGGGGAACATTACTCATGAGAAGAAGAAAGACAAGGTTGTGAATGATAGTGCCAAGAAGGGCAAGATCACTCCCTCCAATAGGACCGGCGATTTTAACCCCTCCTATGTTTTGTGCCGTGCTAGTGATGGGCGTGTTTATGCCAAATATGTTGGTTCTTCTTATGAGTATATTGAGTGGTCTATTTGGGTTCCTAAGACCCTTGTCACTAACATGAAAGGACCCATTCAAGAATGGGTACCTAAATCCAAGCATTGATCTATTGTAGGACTTTGCTTCCGGGGGGGTCTCATGGTTGCTCGATAGCGGAGCAACAAATCATATGACCGGAAGCAAGGACTTGGTGGTGGATGTTCGAGCCGATGCATCCATGGCCACCCAAGTCTCATTTGGAGATGATGCAATCTCAAAGGTATTGGGTCTTGGCAAGGTGGTTATCTCTCCGACCTTAACTATTGAGAGAGTCATGCTTGTTGAGACCCTTGCATACAATTTACTTTCCGTTCGTCAACTTGCACTCATGGGTTTTAGTACCTTCTTTGGCATTGATACCATGACCCTTTTGTGGAGCAAGACTCTTAAAGTAGCCTTTGTTGGGCATGTCGAAAACGGTCTCTATGTGATTAACTTCTCAGACCGACCCACTAAGACCGCGACATGTCTAATGGCTAAAGTTGATGTGGGATGGCTTTGGCATCGCCGACTAGCCCATGTCAATATGAGATCTTTGCAAAGTCTCCTCAAAGGGGATCACATTCTTGGACTAACAAATGTGAGTTTTGCCAAAGATCGTGCTTGCAGTGCCTGTATCGAAGGAAAGCTACATGAAAAAGCTCATCGTCCAACTACTAGAATCTACTCAAAGAGGACCATAGAGCTCCTTCACATGGATCTCTTCGGGCCTCCATCTTTTGACAGCCTTGGAGGAAGAAGATATTGCTTGGTGATTGTGGATGATTACTCGAGATACACATGGGTATATTTCTTCAAGAGGAAGAGTGAGACCCAACAGACCGTCATCAACTTTGCAAATGAAGTCCAACGTCAACATGAAGCAAAGATTTTGATGATTAGAAGTGACAACGGCACTAAGTTCAAGAACTACACCCTAGATGAGTTTCTCAGTGATGAGGGGATAAAGCACCAATATTCCACACCTTACACCCCTCAACAAAACAGTGTTGCGGAGAGGAAGAACCGGACATTGATGGATGCGGCAAGAACCATGATGGCAGAGTTTAAATCTCCGTACAACTTTTGGGCCGAAGCCATCAACACAGCATGTCATGCATCAAATCGGCTCTATCTCCGCAAAGGCTTGAACAAAACTCCTTATGAGATTCTTACCGGGAACAAGCCCAACCTCAAATACTTCCGGGTGTTCGGTTGTAAGTGTTTCATTCTCAAGAAAGGTGTTCGTTTGTCTAAATTTGATTCTAGAGCCCATGAGGGCATATTTGTTGGTTATGCTGCAAACTCTCATGCTTACCGTGTCCTCAACAAGTCCACCGGACTCATTGAGGAGACGAGTAACGTAGAGTTTGATGAAAATAATGGCTCCCAAGTGGAGCAAAGTGGTCTTTGTGATGTAGGTGATGAAATTCCTCCCCAAGCCATAAGAAGAATGGGTGTGGGATACTTCCTACCCGTTGAGGAACCCCTTGTGGCTGAAGGAGAAGGACAATGTTCCACTCAAGTGGAACCATCACCGACGCACGACCCACACGCTTCCGAAGAACGCAGTGAAGGCCCTCAACCCCGTGTTCAAGATCAAGGGGAAGATCAAATTGCTAGTGATGTTTATACCTCACATGATGCTCAAGATCTTGTTCACACCCCCCGTGCGAGCTCAAGATCAAGATGAAGCTCAGGACCAAGATCAACTTCAAGATCAAGGTCAAGCTAAAGATCAAGATAATGCTCAAGATCATGAGCAAACCGGTGCTAGTACCAAAGCTCGTCAAGTTACCAAGCCTCAACTTTCCATGGAGGAAATTCTTGAAAGACGAGCTGCCACGATTGCTTCCAAGCTTCAGAAAAAGCAACACCTCCTATAGAACGTCTACGGAAGCTTGAAAAGAGGGGTAACTACTCGTCGTCAATTAACAAACTTTTGTGCACATCATGCATTTGTTTCTTGTTTTGAACCCCTCAAGGTACAAGATGCGCTCGAAGACGAGGATTGGCTTGAAGCCATGCATGATGAAATCAACAACTTCGAGCGCAACAAAGTGTGGCGATTGGTGCCAAGACCAAAAGAGAATCACAATGTCATTGGAACCAAATGGATCTTTAAGAACAAGCAAGATGCACATGGTATCATTATTTGCAACAAGGCAAGACTGGTGGCTCAAGGCTACTCCCAAGTCGAGGGTATCGACTACGGTGAAACCTTTACCCCTGTTGCTCGCCTTGAATCTATTCGCATGTTGCTTGCTTATGCTTCTCATCATGATTTCATATTATATCAAATGGATGTGAAGAGTGCTTTTCTTAATGATCCACTTAAGCAGTTGGTATATGTCAAGCAACCCCCGGGGTTTGAGGATCCCAAGTTCCCCAATCATGTGTACGTTCTCGATAAGGCACTCTATGGCCTTAAACAAGCCCCACGTGCGTGGTATGAGCACCTTACCGAGATGTTGCAAGATCGTGGGTTTGAAATTGGGAAAATCGACCCCACTCTTTTTACTAAGAGGGTTAACGGGAACTTGTTCGTATGCCAACTATATGTAGATGATATTATCTTTGGTTCTTCTAACAAAGCTTTTAATGATGAGTTCGCCGCACTAATGACCAAAGAGTTTGAGATGTCTATGATGGGAGAGTTGAAGTTCTTCCTTGGATTCGAAGTCAAGCAACGAAGCCAAGGAACCTTCATCAACCAAGCCAAATACACTCAAGACATGCTCAAGAGGTTCAAGATGGATGAGCTAAATCCTCCGAAGGCCAACACTCCGATGCCACTCAAATGCCAACTTGACAGTGATCCCAATGGTAAAGCTGTGGATCAGAAGGTATATCGCTCCATGATTGGATCTCTGCTTTACCTTTGTGCATCTAGGAGGGATATCATGTTGAGTGTGGGAATTTGTGCACGATTTCAATCCGCACCTAAGGAGAGTCACTATGTGGCTGTCAAGCGAATCTTTCGATATTTGGCTCATACCCCAAACTTTGGCTTATGGTACCCCAAAGGTGCTTCATTTGATCTCATTGGATATACTGACTCGGATTGGGCGGGAGACCGTGTGGAAAGGAAGTCTACTTCCGGAGGTTGCCAATTTCTTGGTCGCTCTCTGGTAAGTTGGTCTTCCAAGAAACAAAACTGTGTTTCTCTCTCGTCCACCGAGGCCGAGTATGTAGCCGCCGCAAGCTATTGTGCTCAGATTCTTTGGATGAGGCAAACTTTAAAGGATTATGGTGTCAATTGTGACAAAGTGCCTCTTTACTGCGACAATGAAAGCACGATCAAGATCTCCAACAACCCGGTTCAACACTGCAAGACAAAGCATATTGAGATTCGTCATCACTTCATCCGGGATCACATCAAGCGTGGAGACATAGATCTTATTCATCTATAGACTAAGGAACAGCTTGCAGATATATTCACAAAGCCATTGGATGAAGCAAGATTTCGCGAGTTAAGGCATGAGCTAAATATCATTGATTCGAGCAATGTGACTTGACTTTGTGCACACCCCACCACACTCATCATTATGTCTTGTTTAGGTGTAGGCATGGACTTAGGGGGAGTCTAGTTCTCTCAATGAACTATCCCTCCTCCTATTATGCATAAATTAATCAAGTCTTTCACATTCGTCATTTTTTATGACTCTTGTGCTTCAAAGACGAGTTTTGGTCATGGGCCCAAGGTTAAAATCTTCGCGGTGCCATACCAATTGACTCAAACATAGGTGGCTTCGGCCACCGCCCCCACCTCCTAGTGAGGCATTTGCATTACTAGTGCATATTGGTTCGAATTTGTTGTTTCATGTCTTTGTCTCTTCGGGTTTGGTTTCTCATAAAGACTTGGAGTAACTTCTTGCATATGTCTAGTAGAAAGTCTTGTTGCTCTTCAACACCCCATATTTGTTGGATTTGCTCTATTTTGCGGGGAGTGGTTTTTGGTCATAAGCGGTACTACCACTCTGGTGGACGGTACTACAGCGCGAGCGGAAGTACCGCCCATACCAGCGGTACTACCGCTTCGGGGGGCTCTCTGACGATTCTAGTAGTGCGCAGGGGGAGTTCTAACTCCTCCCCATACCCATTCACGGTCTCGTCTCCGCCCCTGGCGACCGAAGCTCTCCCGGAGGCCAGCTCCGGATCTCCCATTCCGTGTCGGTCTTCGCATTTTCGTCCGGTGGGATTGAACCCCACCTCTCCCTCGTGCCATGGACCCCGGTATTGCCCTCGTTCTTTCTCGTTTGACCTAGCTTTTCTTCGATCTTAATCTAGGGCAATGCGTGTGGTCTCTTGTTTTTCTCGCTATTTTTGGCATGAGTAGGATGAACATGATCACTAGAGATATATCAGATGGTTAGGGACTCAGGGTGTGGTGGATTTGTGGTCACTTCCCTGCCTCGGGATCTTCCCGTCGCCAGGGCGGTACTACTGCTCCGGCATGACCGGTACTACCGCTTCGAGCGTAAGTACCGCTCCTACCCAAGCGGTACTACCGCTGATCACTGCATCTCCCACCTCCGTGTACTTTACTCTCTCTAGTATTTTTTTGCTTGGCTTTTGCTGGATATTTACAGTTGCTCTATCTCTTGCCGTTCCTTCTTTGTGAGTTCAGGTGATGATGGATCTGCTATAGGTGCTCGTCGTGTGAATCCAAGCCGTGGTAGTTCCAAGCGATACCGAACGTCTGACGAAGCAGAAGCTGGCTCAAGTGCTCAACCCCAGCGGCAGTCCACAAAGAAAGTTGCCACCAAGAAGCTAGATGTCAAGGAACCTCAGGATATGTCTGGCACCTAGTTCTATGAGTTTCGTCAACTCAATCCTTACCGCCGCCTCAGGACCCCAAGTTTGTTGGTCGTCCCTTCTGGAACAAGGCTCGGTATCTCATTTATGCTGGGGTCCTGAAGGGCAAGACGAACCTGTATGTGCCTCATGTCAAATCCATCAACACGGAGCATATGGTCAACAACCCTCACTCTGCCTACTTTGCTGAAGCTCGTGCTCTTTGCCAGCAATGGGGTCTGTATCCCATTATTTCTTTCAACAAGGATTTTGCCTCAGAGCTTGTGGCTCAATTCTTTTCCACTGTTCACTTTAACGCTGATGAGGAGCGGAGCTTCATATGGATGACAGGTGGCAAGGTCTTGCATTCCAACTGGAAGACTTTTATGAACTCTTTGGGTTATGCAGACTCAGGGGAAAATGAGCCAGTTGGTCTCCGACCGCACACTGCAGAGCAAGCCATTCACAAGTCCAAGCTCGTGCGCTACCAGAGGATTGTAAAGACTCACAAGGGTACTCGCACTGAACTCATCCCATTTTTGGACATCATGCACCGTATCTTCCGCAACTCTCTGTTTCCACGTGTGGGGAACTTGGATCAGGTTCACTCTTATCTCGTGAATCTGCTTCTTCTGTGCATCAAGGAAAAAGGCAAAGATTCCACTTTGGATGTTTCCCACATCATGTGGACGGAGCTTCGCTCAGCAATTCTTGACAGGAAGGTGCCTATCTACGGTCCCTATATCTTCAAGCTCATTGAGGATACTTGGTCTGAGCAGTTCCCTGATGAGCTTCTTGTCACTGATCACATGGTGACTCATGGTGTTCTTAAGCTACGTGTGAAGGAGGATTGGGGCATTGCGCCCTCTGTGCCAGAGATCGCTCCCACCGACTCTGATGATGAGTCTGAGCCTGACTATACTGATGCCACCTATGTTCCTCGCTCTGAGACTTTTCCCTCTTGGGCTGCCAAGCTCAAAACCAAGGTGAAGAATCTTTTCTGCTTTCAGATCAAGGGACAGTACAAGGCCCATGTGGAGGCCAAGAATGCTCGCAGCCGTGACAAGAGGATCATGAGGAAGCTTGGTCTGCAGATTGACAGCGGGTCTGAGGAGAGGATTACTGATGAGGAGGAATGGATCAAGAAGAATTGCACATATGATGAGTCAGAGGATGATGTGCCTGCTGCTACTGATGAGGAGGAAGATGATGAGACTGACGAGTGACTATTCTGTGCCTATCATCACTTGGTCTCACTTTAGTCCTCTGTGCCCCTTTTGGTGTCTCGATGCCAAAGGGGGAGAGAGTGTGTAGGGATTTGCTGAGTCACGAGTATTTCTCTTTTTAGCTGTGCATCTCTTCTCTCGTGAACTCATTTATTTGCTTTGGTTGTTTGCTTTGCTTTATGATGTCAGACTTCTGAGTACTATGTATGGTGTAAGACATGCTACCTCTTATATCCGTTATGTCTACATTATCGTGAGTCTATATTTCCTTACTTACTTACCTGCTTTTCACTCATTCCGTTTGTATGCAAGTATGTGGCCACGTCTATAAAATATAGGGGGAGTGGTGATCCTAGTGTGTGCTCTTTGCATTCCAAAAGCATATTCAAATAGGGCACACATCTAGGGGGAGCCCGTCTATATTTTGTAGATGTTGGGATTGCCATAGTCTTACTGTATATCTTATTGGCAAATCCCGTGTTGTCATCAACCCACCAAAAAGGGGGAGATTGTAAGAGCATAATTTTCCCTAAGTAGTTTTGGTGGTTGATGATAGTGCGTTTGCGGACTAACTGTGTGCATTAAGCTTTCAGAGATTATCAGGTGGCACGAGACGGTTATCTTCCCCTCAAGTAGTATATCAGAAGACGGAGTCTTTTCCTTTCGAGGTTAGGTTGGTGGACCTGAGTCGTAGGAAAATCCGTACTATTAAGAGGCACTAGTACATAACAGGGCTTTGGTCCAGCCCTGAGAAGCCCATTAATCCCGGTTCACTCACGAACTGGGACCCATGGGGGCATTGGTCCCGGTTCGTGAGGCCAGGGCGCCGGCCGGGCCTCGTGGGCCATTGGTCCCGGTTCGTCTGACCCCTTTGGTCTCGGTTCCAGACACGAACCGGGACCAATGGGCCTCGCTCCTGGCCCACAACCATTGGTCCCGGTTTGTGGCTGGAACCGGGACCAAATGGTGTCCTTTAGTCCCGGTTCCAGCCACAAATCGGGACCAATGGTCGGCCTATATATACCCCCTGCCCGCGAGCAGAGCAGTCCACTGCTCACTTTTTTTTGGCCGGCCGTGGGAGAGCTTTGTGGTGCTCTAGCTCACCTCCTATGCACATGAGGTGTTCGATGAAATGCCCGAACCACACTTAAGCTTTCTCCTCTCGAAGCTCCTTGTCCAAGCTCCATTTTCCTCAAGATTTGTTTAGGTTTGGCGGTCCGTCCTGTCCCGTCCCCATCCTCACCGCCGTCGATCGCCCGCGCCCATCTCGGCGCCGGCACCACCGTGGTTAGCCTCTTCTTCTTATCTTCTTTCTAAAAGAAAAAAGTTCTTACTTGTATCATTTAGATAGATACTTGTGTAATTTTCTTACTTTTATTATTGTTTGTTATTATATAGTGCCATGGTCATGGTATCCGCCCACGTCGGCCCTCGTCCGGTCTATGATTCGGATGTGGTATATATTATCTTTTATAACTATTTGTTTTATTTAGTGTTTATGACAATTATGCCGACCAACGTGACATAGATTTTTTAATCTAGGAGGTATGTGAACCGGAAATTCCAACCGACATAGAAATTCTTGTCGAGAAGTTAAATTTGGTTGAAAAAGAAAAAAATTACTTGAAAGAAAAATTACAAAGAGTTGAAGAGGAGAAGATGAAGTTGGAGTTGCATGTTGCCGATGTCGTCGACGATCACAAGATCAAGATGGATGCAATGCGCTTGAAGATTAGAAAGATTAGAAAATATGCCATTCATACTGAGGCTTGGTATCATTATGCCATTGGATCAATTGGTACCTTAGTTGCGGTTATGATCGCATTTGTTGTCGCATTTAAATTTTCTAGTTTCAATGTATGTTTTAATTAGATGCTCTAGAGAGCTATATGTTGTTCAATAATGAGAACTCTGTATGAACTTTATGTATTTATTTTGGTCACTACTGTACTTTGGCTTTAATGTGATGATGAATTTCTATTAATTTGGTCACTTCTCTATTCATGATATGCACGCAGATGAACCGGCAATGGATGTACGGTGACCGACGCACCTCCGAGTATATTAAGGGCCTGCATAATTTTCTCGAAGCTCCTGAGGCAAACAAGCAGAATGGTTTTATGCACTGTCCATGTACTGTCTGTGAGAATACGAAGGCTTTCTCCAACTATAAAACCCTTCACTTCCACCTGCTTCCGGAAAGGTTGGGAGGAATCATCACGTACACTTTGCACCCCCATCCTTTCCCGGCACGATGGAGCTTTCTCTGCCCCCAAAGGCTCCAAAGTTTCTCTTAAGCGGAAGTACCGCTCTTCAGAGCGGTAGTACCGCTCCAGCGGTACTACTGCCCTGAAGGATTGCTCGAACGACCGCTTACTTCTTAAGCGGAAGTTCCGAGCGGTAGTACCGCCCTGAACTACCGCTTATATTTTTAAGCGGAAGTTCCGAGCGGTACTACCGCCCCGAACTACCGCTTATGTTTTTAAGCGGAAGTTCCGAGCGGTACTACCGCCCTGAACTACCGCTTATGTTTTTTTAGCGGAAGTTCCTAACGGTACTACCGCCCTGAGGAACTTTGGAACCTCTTTCGCATCCTTTTTCTTCCGGACTTCTGAAACCTCTGAGCGGAAGTACCACTCTCTCCAGAGCGGTACTACCGCCCCAAGCGGAAGTACCGCTCCCTCCAGAGCGGTACTACTTCTTAGGTCCGGTTGCCGCCTTCAAGGGCACCACTAGTGGAATCACGGCACCTCGCATTGTTTGAGGGCGTGAGGAGAATACGGTGGCCCTAGTGGCTTCTTGGGGAGCATTGTGCCTCCACACCGCTCCAACAGAGACGTACTTCCCCTTACCGGGAAGGAACTTCGGTAACACATCCTCGTCTCTATCGGTTCCTCTTGTGGTTACTTCTTACCTTTACTTTGTGCAAGCTACTTATATTGTTATATCTTGCTTGCTTACCTAGTTGTTGTGTTTAGCATCATATAGGTTGCTCACCTAGTTGCACATCTAGCCAACCTATTTGTTGCTAAGCCTAAATTGTTAAAGAAAAGTTAAAAATTGTTAGTTGCCTATTCACCCCCCCCCCCCTAGTCAACCATATCGAACCTTTCAAAGCCTTATTCCATAAAAAGGGGTCTGCTGCAAGCATGTTCTTATTTAGCACTTCTTCTTGCAGAGACAGTGTATAAAAAGGGGTCTGGCACGGATCATGGCACACACCCCTTCGGTAAAGCCCTCCTTTTGGCATGCCTCAACACATGGATTATGCTTGCATATGGAAGCCTTACCGGTATAGGTCTTGCTGAAATTATGGCATGTGGCGGCTTCGGAGCCTACAAAACAACGAACACAAAGTGGTGTATGTAAAAAAGGACTACGATGTTCTATAGAGAAACAAGGAAGAATGGTCATGCATTGAGGAAGTGCCTATCTCTATAGGTGAAATATTCACACAACGCTTACCAGGAACCAAGAGTGGCATGAGCAGTAGCAGGCATAGCAGGCTTGGCACCTTGAGGTCTCCCATCTCTTTAGGCATAACTAGTAACGATGGCAAGTAAGCGAGTATAGAAATAGATGCGCATCCAACTAGGCTACATGATCTCTTGTAGGCACTGATGATGTGACCTAAAGAAAAAATAAATGTCAAAGATATGTTTGCATGATCCTATCTTGAAGATATGCATGATGCAATAATGTTGAAAATGTGCATGGATGTGCACCCACCCTAGAGAGCCATGTCGATGCTCACTTTTTGTACAGTCGTATTTGGAAAATAGTTATGTAATGTCACTTCCCATTTATCACTTAGAGAATTGACTATTCCTCTTATTATTCTAATATATTTCATTAATAATTATTGGGTACTCGGAGTGGCGGAGCTTGAGCCGAAATCTTTGGGGGGGGGGGGGGGGGGGGGGGCAAATATAATTGCTTTTGGTTGATTTTTGATGGAGAAATAGGGCTAATACTAAGCTATATACACATGATTTCTGGTGAGCTGGGGGGGGGGGGGGGGGGGCATCGCGCAGGTTGGCCCCATGAAGCTCCGCCACTGGGTACTCCAAAGTGAGTTCCATGGAAAAATGTATTATATATTTCATATTATTTGCACATAAACTAGCCCTGCTACAACACAAATGTTAGTATGCCCATAAAAAGTCCCTTCAGAATACTACTACTCCGTTGACGGGTTCAACATCACCCAGTGTCTTGTCGTTAGCGGTCACTACTACAGTACAGAAACGACACATAATACTCTCGCACAGACCTAAATCCCATATACACCTCTATGTGGTCGATGTTAGGGAAGAAACATCAAAATCAGTCTAACGCCCTGTTTGGATTATCGTATTCATTTCAAATACACATGTAAAACTTACATGCCTCCGTCCGTCGTTTTGATTTCCGGCTGAAAGTAGCTCTTGGCCGGTAAGTTACACTTGTAAGGAAAATACACGTGTATTCAATTACACCGATGCCAAGCACGGCCTAAGTGGAGACAACCGGAGGAACCGGGAGTGGCAACTGTGCTGAATGGTGGTAAAAAACGAATGCAATTATTCACCAAAAAATGGTCAAGTTGGTAGAAAAATATCAAGATTTTTTTCTTTAAAATATTAGGAAAATATCAACAGTACTCTCCTGGTTGTGAGATGGAACTGGATCAATCAATTGGGCTGCTGATGCCACTCGTCGCAGCCAACATATACGCTCATTGGCCAGCCTGAACCGAGCATAGAGATAGAGAGTGATAGAGAGGGCACAAATGCTTGTGCGCGGTCCGGGTGCTTCTATTTGGCGCACAAGGCAGAGAGGGCGCCCCTATGTCTTGCTTTAAACGAGCACAGGGGAAAGCCTCGCGTAAGCGGGAGCCTAGACGGGCCGGGCCAGCCGGGCGGGAGGCCGTGGCTTTTTTTCATCTTTTTTCTGTTATTATTTTGCTTGATTATTTTTGTACTTTTATTTATATTTTAAAATATTCTACATATATATGCAAAAAATAATATTTCAAAAAAAAATAGAAATGATCAATTGTATTTAAAAAATATGGAATAAGTAATAAAAAATGTTCAATAAGTATTTTAAAAAGGTTGAACAAGTATTTTAAAATTTTAAATAAGTATTAGAAATGTTGAACAAGTATTTAACAAATATTGAACGGGTAGTAAAAAAATTTGAACGATTATTCGAAAAATGTTGAGCAAGTATTTGAAAAATGTTGAATAAGTATTAACAAAGTTGAACAAGTATTTGAAAAATGTTGAACAAGTACTTATTGAACAAGTACTTGAAAAATGTTGAATGAGTATGTGAAAAATGTTGAATAAGTATTAAAAATGTTGAATAAGTATGTGAAAATTTTGAACAAGTAGCTATTTGGAAAATGTTGAACGGTTATTTGAAAAAAGTTGAACAAGTATTTACAAAAATGTTGATCATGTATATAGAAATGTTGAATAGGAATTAGAAAAATGTTGAACAAGTATTTAAAATTTTTAAAAATTAAAAAATGTTGATCATTTATAAAATAATAAAGAATGAAAAACAAAAGGAAATAAAGAAAAAAGAAAAAGGAAAAACAGGAAGAAGAAAATTAAAAAAAGTGAAGAAACGAATGAGAAAATCCAGAAAAGAAAAAAACAAAAAGAAATCGAAAAAACAAATAAAAATGATAAAACCCGGCGCTTTTTCTCTGTAAGTAACATTCGCCGTACAATAATCACTATTCGAAAGCCAGCCTAGTGACTTCACGCAGGTGCTCTAAGCCAGGAGACCACGACTCGAATCGCCTCTGCACTCCATTTTTTGAAAACGTGTTTTTCCTTTTACTTTGTCCTTGCGTCAATGGGCCGGCCCGACTAGCGTAGTCCCTTAAGCGATCGAACGCTTCGGATCGCTTAAAGCGAAAAATAGACGGCGCAACGCAGAAAGACACGAAATGCGGGAACCTCCTATATAACGCATCATGCGTCAAACAGTAGGTCGACACACATGGGCGATGCACGACTGGTCCGGCCCACCGATGAGGAAGCCGCTTGTCTTTCCTGTATCGCGTGACCTAAACAACCCCGAAAAACGAGTAAATGACTAGGATTCGATTCCACGATCTCGGTCACACAGGCCGCGACCAGTTAGCCACTCCATCACAAATCTGCTGCTGAACATTAAGGCCCGAAACTCTAAAACAACACTCAACAGGGTCGCGATTTTGGAAAAATAATTTTAGAAACATTTCTTGAAAAATTCGAACAACTTGAAATGCCGCAAATATTTATTGATATTCCAAAAAAATTCTGAAAAAATGCGAACAGTTTTTGTAATCCGAATTTAGAAAAAACATGAAGAATTTTTGAAAATTCGAGCATTTTTTGACATTGCAAACTTATTTGACAACAAAAAAAAATCTAAAACTCCTGAACATTTTTTTAAACATGAACATTTCTCTGAAATTTTGAACAAAATTTTGAAATGAAAACATATTTTGAAATTCGTCTACATTTTCTGAAAGATGAACATTTTATGAATGACATTCTGAACAGATTTTGAAAAGGAGAAAAAAATTGAAATTCTTGAACAATTTCTCAAAACATGAACATAAGAAAATTTGAAAACGAGGACATTTTTTTTTAAATTACTGAATATTTTTGAAAATACAAACATTTTTTGAAATTGTGAACAAAATTTGCAACTAGGATAATTTTTTGAAATTCCTGAAAGACTTTTTGAAACACGAAAATTTGAAAACGAGAACGTTTTCTCAAATTCCTAAACATTTTTTTAATTGGGAGCAAATTTTGAAAACAAGAACATATTATAAAAATTCCCAATAAATATTTGAAATTATCAATCAAAAGAAACATGAAAAAAACCAAAGAACAAAGAAAAGAAAAGAAAACAGAAAAAAATGAAAATGAAAAGAAACAAAAAGGAACAGGCAAAATAGAAAAACTGGTTCAGGAACCTCCTAGAAGGTTCACAATACCAGAAAAAAACGGTTGGGAAGAAGATTTCCAAAACCGGAATTGCTCAAATGTTTGAATGGGCGGGCCCATCCGAACCCTTGTCGATCTGCTTCTGTAAGTCGCCCCGACTACTTGCGGCAACGAGCGGCAAATAGTAATTTCCCGAAACACGCCCATAACCTTTTGGGCCAGCCCATGTGCGGGCTGGGGCGCCCATTTTTCTCTTTCATTTATTTTTTCTTTTTCTTCTTCTTTAGATTCACTTCTTAATATCATAAAATATTCATGATTTTGAAAAATGTTGATTTTATTAAAAATCTACACGGATTATAAAAAATATTCACAAATTTTGAAAAAACATTCATAAATTTGAAAAAATGTCAACAGATTCAAAAAATGTTGGTGAATTCAAAAAAACATGGATTTCCAAAAATGTTCGCGAATTATAAAATAGTTCTGAATTTTTTTTAAAAAATTATCGATTCAAAAGATGTTTACAAATTCAGAACTGTTTAGCGATTCTGAAAATTACCGATCACAAATTCAAAAGAATGTTAATTTGTTCAAAGATTGTTCAAGGTACAGTAGTTCTGCTTATCCAAGGTTCATGAAAAACTAATCTGTTTTGCTCTTTTGATTGTGCGAGGCTGATGCTGTGGTGAATGCGATGCTGCCTGTTGGGCAGTGTTAAGGATACTGCTCAAGCGCTCAATCAAAGGAGCAAAACTGGGTTCACAGTAATCCGAATTAGACTAGCCGCGTGCAGCATTGCATTGCAGAGTCACTACACTAGAAGTTTTACAAACCAGACCGCGAAGGAACTCCAGGTGCGACTCCTTGAGGATGCCAGCCACGGACAAGTCGATGCCGGTCTCCAGTGCCCCGACCCTCGATTATCTCCATCGACTGAGCAAGGGGTCCAACAATTATATATAGACAAATGTAGGCCAGCAGCGAAAAACACCGCCAATATCCTGTGCCTTATCCAAGTTCAACAACCGATACGCCATCAAAGGCAATACGTCATTCATTTCTCAGATGGACTGGGTTGCATGATGAAGCACTCCAACCTCCAGGTACACTTGCAACTTGCAAAAAATACATGAATCCACCGTAAGCTTTTTCTTAGCTGTTAACTACCCCAACGAACGACCACGATCAGTATCAGCGTGGGGCCGGGCAAAAAACGGCAAAGCAACTCTTCACCTTGAAGCTCCTCAGATACCGGATACACAGATGTTGAAATACGGATATGCTAAAAGAGAATGCAAGGGCTAGCAAACACAGACTCAACGCGGGTGATTGTTGAGTGGTCATGCATACCTGTCCCTGCATATTACACCGCCTAGCTGCTAATCACAGCCAATACTCTCCGATCCTCGGAGCATACTAATAACCTTTCTTATTGGAGGCCTCTTGGCGCGGTCAGGATTCACGCACAGTAGGCCTACTTGGAGGCATCTCTTTATCTGTTCACAGTCAGTTTCTAGGGATCCATATCCCGGTGATCGCTGTAACACATTTCTCCATTTCTTGAGTTCCTGTCAGATCAGAACAAAAATATATTATATTAGCGTGCAAAGGGAAAACTGTGGCATCGCGTCTATGAACAAAGACCTCTATTTTGAAATGGTAGACAAAGTTTCCTTACATGCTCGACAAACTCATCCAAAGGTGTTCTAGTAACGTCTGGGTAGTCTCTGTCCTGTTACTATCTCCATGATTACTACACCCAAACTGAATATGTCAGACTTTGGTGTAACGGTTCCTCCATGTAGGAATTCTGGTGCCATGTAACCACTGGGTCGCAATATGAACAAAATTTTAGTGATGGTAAAGAAAACACATCTTGCTTATGAATAATTAACAGGTATCATTAACTCACAGTGTTCCATCGCGCGATGCAGTGCAAATAGTTTGTTGATCAAGCAGTCTTGACAGACCGAAGTCTGTAACTTTCGGTGCCATATTATCATCCAACAATATGTTCGCGGGTTTAAGGTCCAGGTGAATAATAGGCTTATCAATTTGGTCATGAAGGTAACATATACCATAGCAAATCCCCTTGATTATATTGTAGCGTGTGCTCCAATCAAGTCCAGAAGATTCATCTGCATTTGTAACCAAAAGGAAGAGCATTCCAATGGATGAAACATGAATATCCATTTTGTTGGTCTCTAGATAATATATCCAGAGATGAAAGGGCTACAAAATTCTCCTATGTGTTCTCATTTGTCCATCATAGATTGATACGCACGCAACATATTTATCAGTTGCTGCACTTCGTAAATGCCTCAGGAGCAAAGCTCTAACCTCACAAACTACAATCTCAAGTATAGATAAATCCAAGAAACTAAATACCAAATTGAATGTCGTACCTGATAGATAATTATCCAGGCTTCCGTTGGGTAGATACTCCAAGCAAAGCAACCTTTCCGCCATCTCTGCAAAAACGTATTTCCCGTCGTACTCTAAACACGCATTTTGTGTTTCATAGCAGTAGCCTACAAACCGCACTATATTGGGGTGCTTCAGAATCATAAGATGATAAACCTCATTCTCAAATTGCTTCTGTAGGCCTGGCCTTAAGGACGACATGATCTTCTTCACAGCAATCATTTCACCATTTTGCATCACTCCCTGGTCAAAGTAGCAGATTACTACTGATGTGGGTAAACTCTAGTGATGCATATTTGTAAGTTAGACAAAGATAAGTTTCAAACAAAATAAGATGCAAAGAACGATATGTTGTGATCTTACCTTGTATACAACACCAAAACCCCCTTGTCCAAGTATTCTCTGCTGAGAGAAAAATTTTGTGATTTTTTTCAGATACTGTAATGATATATTGTGCGGTCTTGAACTTTGACCGTGTAATATCTTTTCCGGTTTAGTTGAAACATGAACGGCAGGAGAGCATATTACAGTATCCACAGGCAGAAAAGGGTTTGAAGGTCTGATAGAGGTATCATCAGTGATGTATACTTTGAGAGCCAACTCCCCTTTGACAAACAATATCCTACGCTTCTCCAATGGATAAAGCAGGACATCAGCATCATCTAAGGTCAGAAATGAGGTCCCATCAACTCTGACCTTGCCAACCAAGGACTCGGAACCATTGAATAGTCTGTTGACGTGGTAGACATATGCTTTAAGATGAAGCTGAGGGAGAATGGATGGATCCGATAAATCAAAGTAGAAGCGCTCGTTCCACACCGGGTTCAGATCTTTCTCCTTGACAGTCGTGCGGTACCGGAAATTATCAAAGGCAAGCTCGACGAAAGTACTTGCAGAACCCTGCTCATCCATGGGCGTGAGGTCATAAGCGCTTACAACCTCCACACACAACCACACTGGTTTGTTTTTGCCATACGACCATGATACACACAACCATATTGGTGCTGAATACAAGCTGGCAATCTGAGCTCTGCTGTAGCCTCCACCGATGAACTTAGAGCGAGTTCCCCACTTATATAGTAGGAGCAATTTGAACGCTTGTACATAATCAGAGAGGCGCAGGACTGAGGCGCTGTACAATCCGACGAAGCTGGCTGCACCACCTTCGAGAATAACCACGCGAAGATTTGATAGATCTAGCAGGTCCAAGTAGACGCGCTGCTTCCACGCCGGGTTCATACTCCCTCCGTTCCAAAATATAGTGCGCCCGTGCTTCCCGAGTTTCAACTTTGATCATAAATTTAACCAACGAAACCGACTGCGGCGGGAGCAAAAATTATATAATTGAAAACTTCTTTCGAATACGAATTCACTGGTATAATTTTTGTTCCCGCCGCAGTCAGTCCCGTTGGTTAAATTTATGGTCAAAGTTGAAGCACGGGAACCGAGGACGCACTATATTTTGGAACGGAGGGAGTACATTTAAGCTCGACACAGACACTGGAGGAACTTTGGTCAGATTCGTTGACATTGTAAGCACATCCTTCGAGAGAAAGAAGGCGAAGCAGGTGAATGTACACTGGGTGCAGATCCTTAAACTCGACACAGGCACCGGAAGAACCTTGGGCAGATATGTTGACGCTGTAAGCACCTTCTTCGAGATAAAGAACACAAAGTGGGCCGGAGTTCAGGCGCTGGTTCTTCCACACCGTGTTCAGATCCTTCAGCTCCACACAGGCACTGGAAGAACCTTGGGCAGATTCGTTGAGAGAAAGAGCGCAAAGATTTGAGAGCTTGAGCAGGCCGGAGTACAGGCGCTGGTTCCGCACCGTGTTCAGATCCTCCAGCCTGACAACCGTGCGGAAGCGGTGACCATCAATTGTAAGCTCGACCTGCACTCCCAGTGTCGCCATTGCATCTGCTGCAGATATAGGCATCTAATGTCCACACCCAACTGCCACAATAACCACAATAATTGATTTGGACTTAGAGAAACAAAGAAACCAATGATAGATTACCATTTAGAGCAACCAAAGAAAGGGAGTGGGGATGAAATCTCAGACGGAACAATCAAATTAATGAAGCAAGTTAGTTTTGCTCACCCACAACAGGGGATGAATCCTTGGATTCCAGTATCCAGTAGAGCGCATCGATCGATGTCGTCGATGTACTCTGGAGAAAAGCGCGTCGAGATTGGGTAAAGCGGACTCCGGAGTGGTTGTTCACCCACCCGGCCTGCAGTGGAAGAACATCATGGGACGGCCTGCAGTGTCATTTGTTAAACGAAGTGTGTGCGCCCCCACTCGGTGCCCTTTTTTAAATCCTGCGTCGATTCAAAAGAGCTTTGCTACATCTACGGGCCATTTCTCACGGAAAAGAAGTTACAAGCTGACATGGCTCAGTTAAAATCAGGGGGTGGGGTCAGTTAAAATCAAGGAGGGGTGAATTTGTGGTGGAGAGGTGGACACATCTCCCCGTAAAATCTATCCGTAGCACTCTTTCCGTAAGTGTAGGATTTTTTATTCGAAAGCAAGCACTCTTGATCAGATCACTGCCACAAGGCCGACGCGGGAGCGCCGCTGGCAGCAGGTCGTTAGGCCTGTGGTGGCTCGTCGGTTGAGAGAAGCAAGATGGACAGTGCATCATTTTCGGAGGTTTAACAAGCCCATATGGCCATCCATCTTGCATCCACGGCTCACAATATTCTACCAACCCAAATTGCATTTTCAGTCATCTCTGACATGTAGTCAGTCCCTTTTTTTTCGAACACAGACGAACACGGCCTGCCACGACATCTGTATTGGAAATCATTTCATGAGGAAGCACAGTCCTCCATTGCTTTCTAGTTTTTCTTCTTCTAAACGGAGGTTAAACTCCCGCCTCTGCATCATCATGATGCACATAAACCATCTATCTATATCTGAACTAATTAGAGACTCCCTGCAAATTTCTATATTAATTACAAAAGATGAGCCATTTATCTGATGGGACTGAGTTATTACGGTGTAGATTAGCCCATACAACAACCAAAAAAGGTCACTGCTAGGCGTCATCCGATTCATTTCGTGTGGAAATCAGTCGGGTTAGTAGCCATTCGATTTGCTCCGTGTAGCCATCCGATGGGCTCAACGCGGATTGCTTTCTTCTCTCCCGATTTAACAAAGGAAACAACACGTGAACCATGAGTATGCACATCGTCGCCGCTCACATGGTGCAGCGTCGCCCTGTTCGCCGGAGTGACGGTTATTGCTCACACCAGCCCGCGGTACCTCCCCTTGTTCCATCGCAATAGACCTTGCAGCAGCAGCCCGACGCCGACAGGGGTGTGGCTCCTGCTTACGCAACATCGTCGCCCCAACTACACTACATCGCCAGCACTTGACCGCCAATGAGTGCTGCATCGCAACACCGCCGCGCCTCATCTAGCTTGCAGCATGGGCGCACACTGCAAGGCACCACTAGCGACCGCCCACAGGTGCTGCATCGCAACATCGGTGACCTACGGCGTCACAACCCACCCGCCTTGCAACTCCAGCAAGTGCTACATCGCAGCACCGGCATCCATCGACGAGTGCTGCATCGCGGCGCTATTGCCTAATATGATGGTCTTTCGATGGAGGTTGGCACGAGTGTTTAGCCGATCCAGGTAGAACAACCAGCCAAAGACACAAACACGGCTGGGCACTCGCGAGGACCAAATGAAATCCATGCAAGGGTCCGAAAGCTGAGAACCTAGTGCATCATATGCACCTTTTGTGGTGAAAGGGGAGCCATTTAGCAGTGGGCGGACATCCGTAGCCTGAACAAGCGAGACATCCTGCAACAACAAACCCAAAGAGGCAAGCTGACGGGTAGCAGTTAAGGTTAGCCGGCTACGCAAGCCTAGATCGATCCCCATTATCAAAATTGAATGAACTAAGGCTGTAGGTTTTATGTGGTGGGAAAAAAGAGCAGGGTATGCAGTACAGAGGGGCTCTGGGAGTAACCAACGATCTAACCAAAAGAAAGTGGAGGAGCCATCACCAATTTTCACTTGTGAAATATCTCTAAGAGTGTCCAGGTGTTTGAAAATAGTCTTGCCGAGGAAAGAGGAGTTTTTTCCTAGTCATATGTGGAGGGGGGAATGGCACAGTATCCAATCTTTCCAAGGCAAGTTAGTGGAGTGAAGCGTGTTGTATTATCTTAATATTAATATGTTTCACAATATCAAAAAAATATTGTTTTCTATTTTACCAACTTGTTTATGTTCACTTTATCAATTATTCGCTCTTACAAGTGCATGCAAGTTATGCACTACGTAGTGTTAGACAGAGCCTGCTCCAGCGAATTCCTTTTTTAAAAAAAACAGAGGGTTGTGAGCCTAGCTCAACTGGTTGGGGGAGTGGATGTACAAGCCCAACACCTGGGTTCGAATCCTCACGGAGGCGAATTTAGGTTCCTATTTATTCTTGAGGACCAGGCTCTCCTGATACTCACGCATTTATTGAGGACTAGGCTAGGCTTGGTTTGTAACCGAGACTAAAAATCCTAGTACTCAGACTTAAATGGCCGTATGCATCCCTAGTTGGTGCAGAGGCCGGGGAAGTGAAATTCTCCCCCAATTTAAGGAATCCCTCGCGTCCCTCGCGTCGCTCTCGCGGGCGGCGGCGGGGGAACCCTAGCCCCCACCCCGCGCCCGCCTCCTACACCATCCCCTCCCCTCGCCGCCGCCAGAAGGCGCCGCCGGGCGAAGCCCGGTGCGCGTCGGCGGCGGCGGGGCCCTTCTTCCCCTCCCGGCGTGCGGCTGTAGCGCGACATGCGGCGGCGTGGCGGCCAGACGGCGGAGCGAGCGGGCGGCCAGGCCGTGGCGGCTGCGCGAGGGGTTGGCTCTGGGGTGGCGGCGCGGGCATGGATCCATCGCGGATCTGGTCCTGCAGGCGCGGTCTCGGCCTCCCATGCTCGGCCGGCGGGTCTCGGTGGCCGTGTGGGTGGCGGGAAGGTGGTGGGCGTCGGCTACGGCGGCGGTTCTCGCTGGATGCTGGTGGCCATGGTGATGCTCGTCCTCGACCCCGATCTACTCCGATCTGCAGCGGATCCGGCCCCTGATGGCTTCTCGCTGTTCCTGCGTGCTGGCCTTGCAGATCCGGTGGCTGGAAGGGTTCCGGGGGAATCCCTTGGCCGGCGCGGCGGCCACTCCGAAGGCAACGCCTTTGGGTGTTGCTCCCCTTGTTGGAGGCTTCGGAGAGGATCCCCTTCTTTCCACCCCTCCCAGGAGCTCAGGTGAAAACCTCAGACCCCCTTGTTCCAAGCGACGACGACACCGCGGTGGCGTGCTCCTTCCTGAAGGCGTTGTTGGGGGGCTGCTCAAGCGGCGGTGGAGGTGGCGGTGGTTCGGTGTCGGCGCATTTTGGCCGGTTTCATCTTGGAGGCTGCGGACGTCGGCGGCGCTTGTCTGGTGGAGCAGCTGCCTGTTGCAGTTTGCGTCATCAGGCTCGGGATGCTCCGGGGAAAACCCTAGATCTGGGTCTTCCTGGATCGGACGATGATGGCGTTTTATCGCTTTCCCTCCTGGGGGCATCGTTTTGGAGCAAGTGCTGGCTGGAGGGATGGTGGAGCGGTGCTTCATCTCACACATTGATGGCAGCGGATATCGGCGGCATGGCGTTGTGGAGACTCGGTGTCCGATGCGTGGAGATGGACTCGCGCAGGAGGAGGTAGCTGTCTGGCGTCATGGTGACGTCGATGGCAGAGTGGCTAGACAAGGTAGAAGCCTCAATATCTGCTCTGAAGACGGACCGGTGGAAGATGGCGGCGACAGCACATGAGTGCGTCTGACCGGTTTGTGCCCCAGACCCGGTATGTGGCTCGGCTGGGGCTTCCGGCTTTTGATGTTAGGCTTAGGTGAGTGGTCTAGGTAGTGGCCCAGCTAGCACCCCTTCATCATATGGATAGGAGTAGCGGCACTTTTTGCCAAGATGGTGGATTCAGGCATATTGTTGTAATACTTTGTAAGGTCCTCGAGAATAATCAATAAAGTGGCCGTATGCATCTCCCAGATGCAGAGGCCGGGGGTCATCCTCCTTTTCTAAAAAAAAAAAAAAAAAAAAAAAAAACCTCCGGCCTCTGCATCAGAATGATGCATGCAGCCATATTATTAAGCAAAAGGTTCAAATAGGTCTGAGATCCAGTACAAGCTCACAAGAAGAGCCAAAGTAAATTGAAAATAAAAGTTGCCACAACCGGCGAAAGCAGGTGAAGATGACTAAACACCTAGCCTATTATTGGACCGCCAAACAAACCGGTTGTAAGTATCCCGTGCTGCCGTCTCCCGATGGTTGCACCCAATAACCATAAGCTCATTGGCTTCCGCACGACTAAGTAATGACCACGTACGGATCCAAGCAGCGGCTCTATATATAACCTACAAAAAAATTATAAGAGTTTGTCTGTTAAAAATCATGTCATTTCTGCAGTTTCATATAGCCTAAAGTAATGCACATACTCCTATTCGAATATGTCCCGCAGTACTTGGCTCCAGTTCATTAAGCCACATCTGTTGGGGATATTACCCACGGAGGAGACCCGGCATTAAGGCCCAAGATCGAGACCTGATACAATGTCATTACTATTATCTGGTTTTGATTGAGTAATCAAGAAAGCTAATTGAGTACACACAACCAGGTGTAGCATAATCCGGTATACATTATAGTTGTACGACCCTCTAGCTCTGGTTTATCGGCTGTCCTAGACATGGGTTTTTTATCCAACAAGCCTCCTCGTCAATTTCCATTAAAAATGCCACAAAATTTTATACAAAGTAAACAACAGAAAGCATAAAGGACACACAGTACAGGTTAGTTTTTCCGTCATACACAAGAGACAGTCCAGCAGTAGCAACCTCAATTTCAGGATAAGAAATCAAGGCTGGTTCTTGTTGTCTCTGCGTTCCGATTTAATCTCTGCTACTTTCAGTCGTATGAAACATGTTGGAATGACTTGGAAGTCCTGTAGGGAATGGTTACAGACAAATGCAGCCTCACTCTCTCTCAGGGTAAGAATTACAGCTAAGAATGCAACCTCCTGCTGCTCAGTTCCTGCGATTTCTAGTCCCATATCTTCAACCCCAAATAGCTGAGTCAATGATGAGTACACTGGCTCATATGAACCATTACAAAATAAGTAGTGGACAAGCAGCAGCAAAGCAAAACTTAACTCTCAAGCCAAGAAAGTAGACATGCTTTTCAAAACCACAGCTGACAAGCACACACTCACACACACACAAGTTCTGGTGATACTTGGGCTGATCATGGCTCAAGAGAAAAACTGACAAGCGCAACAAGAGACGATGAAATCCGACTTGTAATAATACTAAAAATTCTCTGGATTAGGTATTCAAAGCATCTTCCTACATTAGACTTGGCTAGATTAAGGCACGGAAGATGTTTTAGCTAACATATAAACACTGCCGACAACATTGATGCAGTACGACAAACTCAGTGACAACTAACAACTGCAGCTGTCCTTCTTCACCTGCGAAAAACAAATGCGCTAATATGTTACTAACATGATACAAATACAGACAAAACCTAATAGTAGCACCTAGGAGTATGTAACAGTGTATGAACAAGCCAAGTGTACAAACTCATGATGAGCGGAGCAACATAAAGAAGAGCTATATATATACTACCCCTTAAAGAAAGAAGAGCTATATAATACAACTAACAATTGCATTCAACTTATAGATTATTAAACAACTAAAACAAAGGAAAATATGGCCACATAACATTTGGATCATCTGCATACATGCCATTATGATCCAAAAGAGGATTCGTTTTTTTTACTTAGCATCACCACCATTTTAAATTGTTTGTCTTTGTTATTATTAGCATGTGTGAATCCTATAGCCGGATGGGCGGTATTTTGAGGGTGGATGGCTGCCATTTATTTTTCAAAGAGAAAATCAAACAGTTCAAATCTCACAAACTATATCCAGAAGATTTTCTTACCCGTTGAACCATTTCAGCACATTAGCATATGAAACCATACCGCCATCCTATGTACTGTGCGAAATTTCAGCTCCATGACATGCACCATCAATGGATGTTCCTAGAAGCATAAGGCAGACATTTAATAAAGCTCCATGAAAATGACAAATGGATATGAGAAGGCAACAAATATGAATTGACAACTATAAAAAAAACAACTCACTATTGTATTCATGTTTTATAGCTAACTACTGATACTGGAAACAAATAAAAACCACATATGTTGCTTTTTGCAAAGAATATTGTTTAAAGCAGTATATATAGCTACCTCACAACTAAGAATTTAGCATGTAAGAAAGCAAGACAGGGCATATAATTTATCTCATGTACACTCATCCCTCCTCAAGAAGTGAAAATAAAAACATGCTAAAACTCGTAAACACTACCAACAAATGTGATATTAAGTATTCAAATCAAATAATGGAGCCTGATTAGAGACAACAAATGCAAAAAAAGTGTGTTACAGATGTGCTACCCGTTGAACCATTTCAGCACATTAGCATATGAAACCATACCGCCATCCTATGTACTGTGCGAAATTTCAGCTCCATGACATGCACCATCAATGGATGTTCCTAGAAGCATAAGGCAGACATTTAATAAAGCTCCCTGAAAATGACAAATGGATATGAGAAGGCAACAAATATGAATTGACAACTATAAAAAAAACAACTCACTATTGTATTCATGTTTTATAGCTAACTACTGATACTGGAAACAAATAAAAACCACATATGTTGCTTTTTGCAAAGAATATTGTTTAAAGCAGTATATATAGCTACCTCACAACTAAGAATTTAGCATGTAAGAAAGCAAGACAGGGCATATAATTTATCTCATGTACACTCATCCCTCCTCAAGAAGTGAAAATAAAAACATGCTAAAACTCGTAAACACTACCAACAAATGTGATATTAAGTATTCAAATCAAATAATGGAGCCTGATTAGAGACAACAAATGCAAAAAAAGTGTGTTACAGATGTGCTACCCGTTGAACCATTTCAGCACATTAGCATATGAAACCATACCGCCATCCTATGTACTGTGCGAAATTTCAGCTCCATGACATGCACCATCAATGGATGTTCCTAGAAGCATAAGGCAGACATTTAATAAAGCTCCATGAAAATGACAAATGGATATGAGAAGGCAACAAATATGAATTGACAACTATAAAAAAAACAACTCACTATTGTATTCATGTTTTATAGCTAACTACTGATACTGGAAACAAATAAAAACCACATATGTTGCTTTTTGCAAAGAATATTGTTTAAAGCAGTATATATAGCTACCTCACAACTAAGAATTTAGCATGTAAGAAAGCAAGACAGGGCATATAATTTATCTCATGTACACTCATCCCTCCTCAAGAAGTGAAAATAAAAACATGCTAAAACTCGTAAACACTACCAACAAATGTGATATTAAGTATTCAAATCAAATAATGGAGCCTGATTAGAGACAACAAATGCAAAAAAAGTGTGTTACAGATGTGCTAGTCACTTGCATGATGGTCTTGAATTAGTGACAACGAAAACTATTATGTCGGAAGGTGCAGTTTCAGCTACATTCTTTTATGAATTAAGAATAAAAAAGTAATATTAGAATAACTGGATAGAAGAATATATCTAACTGAGATTCCAAACATGTTGAATGAGTTAACAATCTGACATTTAATTTCACAATATTACTCATCTAATATTTGACTTTTTTACCTCCCATGGATGAACACAACTACATTGAATATAACACAAAGGGATATAAGTTTGTCATCTAGCAAACAAATAGTGAAGAGTGAAGACAACTATATTGAATGATAACATATACTCCCTCCGTCCCAAAATAAGTGACTCAACTTTGTACTAACTTTGAGGGAGTACTAAAAAATACAGCTATAAGTTCGTCTATCTAGCAAAGGACAACTGTAACCAAGTTTAAGTTGTTAGTGGATACTTAAGAACCACAATGAAGGTATTCGAGCATCCATGTACATAACCAAAGAATATTAGGTTACTCCTACAATATGAGGACTAAGAATGAAGAATCACCTGGCAGATAGAAACTCTTAAATGACTGATAGTACCTATACAAATAGTCTCCACAAAGTTTCCTCGACTGCATTGATTTAAGCTGAACAATATCGACAATATGGTCCACGCATACAAGTATTCCATCAGTATCATCAATGCATCCCACAATATGTCTCACACCTGTCCTCTTTCCATTAATCTGATGAGGGAGCCCAAGAATGTTATGCATGTTCATGGTCTTCCACATCACCCATGTGGCAACACCATGGCAATTGCTATTCATCTGCCACATTTGAAAGCGAGGGTAAGACAATATGGCGATGCCAACAACGCCATCCTCGGCCTGGATGATCGAATGGCTGCCATGGCGGAAATCATTTGTAACCGGAGGCCCATTGATGACAGTTAGGCTCTGCTCGTCCAAATCATACGCAAGTATGTGATCGCTTAGAGAACTCAGCAACCAGTAAAGTGCATTACCAACAAGAGACCCAAAGAGATGAAAACACTCAAGCTTGCATGGAAATGGAACGGCTGTTGAGATGCTATCGCTCCATTTGCCAGTCTCGGAGGAGTAAACACATGCCATGACTCGATAAGCCTCTACGTCTCCGGAGATCAACACCACGTTGAAGGGGTTCGAGTGAAAGCTTCCGTGCACGTGATCACGGCCGCTGGCACCATAGAGCACAGCCCCACTGTTGCAATTTATGCCTTTGAAATCTGGCGGAAATGGCAGAAGGCAAGTAGCTCCGGTGATGGGATCGGGCACTATGGCCTCATCCCCCAGCTGGTCAGTGTGAAGGACTCGACCCCAGTTCAAAAAAAAAGTTTGTCTTCTACCCCTCAAAAAAGAAAAAAACGACTGCTGCTGCTGCTGCATCCGCGCGCACGATTGGGGTTTCAGTTTCGTCAGACTAGAGACAAGTTGCATATTACAAGTTTTAGTTTCAGTTACGTCAAACACAAGAATGAAATAATACCAGATGCTCTTAGACCAGATAGATGTTAGTTCTAGTGAAGTTGGAATGGACAACTTGCGAAGTCAATGCTAATTGTGGTCCGATCAATTTTATTTTTTTTGAATGAAAGGGGTTTCCCCCTGCCCCATTTTATTAGAATGAAGCGAAAAATGGAAACAAGTTTTCACAACCGACCATGCTCCAGAGAGCTTACATCACCAGACACGAGAGCAAAAGTTCTCTCAGCAATCAGACTTAAACTTATTGCAGATCCATGAAAGAGTTCAAAGAGCTACCCAGTAGCACAGGGAATCGCCAGCACAATAGGGACTCTACTGGATAGCCTTTGATGACCCACAAGTATAGGGGATCAATCATAGTCCTTTCGATAAGTAAGAGTGTCGAACCCAATGAGGAGCAGAAGGAAATGACAAGCGGTTTTCAGCAAGGTGTTTTCTGCAGGCACTGAAATTATCGATGACGAGTAGTTTGATAGCAAGATAATTTGTAACAAGTGACAAGTAGCAATAGTAACAAAGAGTGCAGCAAGGTAGCCCAATCCTTTTTGTAGCAAAGGACAGGCCGGAATGATCTCTTATAATAAGCAAGGCGTTCTCGAGGACACATGGGAATTTCATCTAGTCACTTTCATCATGTTTGTTTGATTCGCATTCGCTACTTTGATAATTTGATATGTGGGTGGACCGGTGCTTGGGTGCTATTCTTACTTGAACAAGCCTCCCACTTATGATTACCCCCTCTCGCAAGCATCCGCAACTACGAAAGAAGAATTAAGATAACTCTAACCATAGCATGAAACATATGGATCCAAATCAGCCCCTTATGGAATAGCGCATAAACTAGGGTTTAAGCTTCTGTCACTCTAGCAACCCATCATCTAATTACTACTCCACAATACATTCCCTTAGGCCCAAAGATGGTGAAGTGTCATGTAGTCGACGTTCACATAACACCACTAAGGGAATCAACAACATACATATCATCAAAATATCGAACGAATACCAAATTCACATGATTACTTATGACAAGACTTCTCCCATGTCCTCAAGAACAAAAGTAACTACTCACACATCATGTTCATGTCCAAGATCAAAGGGGTATTAAATAGCATAATAAATCTGAACATATAATCTTCCACCAAATAAACCAACTAGCATCAACTACAAGATGTAATCAACATTACTAGCAACCCACATGTACCAATCTGAGGTTTTGAGACAAAGATTGAATACAAGAGATGAACTAGGGTTTGAGATGAGATGGTGCTGGTGAAGATGTTGATGTAGATTGGTCCTCCCACGATGAGAGAATCGTTGGTGATGTCGATGGCTTCGATTTCCCCCTCCCGGAGGGAAGTATCCCCGGCAGAATCGCTCCGCCGGAGAGCAAAATAGCTTCTGCCCAAGTTTCGCCTCGAGACGGCGGCGCACCATCCCAAAAGTCTTCTCCTTATTTTTTTCTAGGGCAAATGGGCTTATATACCAGAAAATGGGCACCGGACACTAGTACATAACAGCGCATTGGTCCAGGCCGGGCCAGCCCATTAGTCTCGGTTCAGTCACGAACCGGGACCAATGGGGGCAACGGTCCCGGTTCGTGAGGCCAGCGGGCCGGCCGGGCCTCGTGGGGCATTGGTCCCGGTTCGTCTGGACCCTTTGGTCCCGGTTCCAGACACGAACCGGGACCAATGAGATGCCTATATATACTCCCCCCCCCCCCCGCCAGCGAGCAGAGCACTCCACATTGCTCTGTTTTTCTGGCCGGCAAGGGGAGAGCTTTGTGGTGCTCTAGCTCACCTCCTATGCACATGAGGTGTTCGATGAAATGCCCGAGCCACGCTTAAGCTTTCTCCTCTCGAAGCTCCTTGTCCAAGCTCCATTTTTCTCAAGATTTGTTTAGGTTTGGCGGTCCGTCCTGTCCCATCCCCGTCCTCACCGCCGTCGATTGCCCGCGTCCATCTCGGCGCCGGCACCACCGTGGTTAGCCTCTTCTTCTTATCTTCTTTCTAAAAGAAAAAAGTTCTTACTTGTATCATTTAGATAGATACTTGTGTAATTTTCTTACTTTTATTATTGTTTGTTATTATATAGTGCCATGGTCATGGTATCCGCCCACGTCGGCCCTCATCCGGTCTATGATTCGGATGTGGTATATATTATCTTTTATAACTATTTGTTTTATTTAGTGTTTATGACAATTATGCCGACCAACGTGACATATATTTTTTAATCTAGGAGGTATGTGAACCGGAAATTCCAACCGACATAGAAATTCTTGTCGAGAAGTTAAATTTGGTTGAAAAAGAAAACAATTACTTGAAAGAAAAATTACAAAGAGTTGAAGAGGAGAAGATGAAGTTGGAGTTGCATGTTGCCGATGTCGTCGACGATCACAAGATCAAGATGGATGCAATGCGCTTGAAGATTAGAAAGATTAGAAAATATGCCATTCATACTGAGGCTTGGTATCATTATGCCGTTGGATCAATTGATACCTTAGTTGCGATTATGATCGCATTTGTTGTTGCATTTAAATTTTCTAGTTTCAATGTATGTTTTAATTAGATGCTCTAGAGAGCTATATGTTGTTCAATAATGAGAACTATGTATGAACGTTATGTATTTATTTTGGTCACTACTGTACTTTGGATTTAATGTGATGATGAATTTCTATTAATTTGGTCACTTCTCTATTCATGATATGCACGCAGATGAACCGGCAATGGATGTACGGTGACCGACGCACCTCCGAGTATATTGAGGGCCTGCATAATTTTCTCGAAGCGGCTGAGGCAAACAAGCAGAATGGTTTTATGCATTGTCCATGTACTGTCTGTGAGAATACGAAGGCTTTCTCTAACTATAAAACCCTTCACTTCCACCTGCTTCAGAAGGGTTTTATGCCACACTATAATGTTTGGACCAAGCACGGAGAAAGAGGGGTTATGATGGAAGACAACGAAGAAGAAGAGGATGACGACAACTACCCGCCCCCTGAATACGGTGATGCTGCAATGGGGAAAGCTGAAGATCAAGAGGAACCAGACGATGTGCCCGATGATGATCTTCGCCGGGTCATTGTTGATGCACAGAGAGAATGCGAAAGTGAAAGGGAGAAGTTGAAGTTCGATCGCATGTTAGAGGATCACAAAAAAGGGCTGTACCCAAATTGCGAAGATGACAACAGAAAGCTCGGTACCACACTGGAATTGCTGCAATGGAAGGCAGACAATGGTGTATCTGACAAGGGATTTAGTTCGCTACTGAAAATAATGAAGAAGAAGCTTCCAAAGGATAACGAATTGCCCGGCAGTACGTACGAAGCAAAGAAGGTTCTATGCCCTCTAGGATTGGAGGTGCAGAAGATACATGCATGCCCTAATGACTGCATCCTCTACCGCGGTGCGTACGAGGATTTGAACGCATGCTCGGTATGCGGTGCATTGCGGTATAAGATCAGAAGAGATGAGCCTGGTGATGTTGAGGGCCAGCGCACCGGGAAGAGGGTTCCTGCCAAGGTGATGTGGTATGCTCCTATAATACCACGGTTGAAACGTCTGTTCAGAAACAAAAAGCATGCCGAGTTGATGCAATGGCACAAAAAAGACCGTAAGAAAGACGGGAAGTTGAGAGCACCCGCTGACGGGTCGCAGTGGAGAAAGATCGAGAGAAAGTGGAGCGACTTTACAGGTGACCCGAGGAACGTATGGTTTGGTTTAAGTGCAGATGGCGTTAATCCTTTTGGGGAGCAGAGCAGCAAGCATAGCACATGGCATGTGACTCTATGTATGTATAACCTTCCTCCTTGGTTGTGCATGAAGCGGAAGTTCATTATGATGCCAGTGCTCATACAAGTCCCTAAGCAACCCGGCAATGACATTGATGTGTACCTAAGGCCATTAGTTGATGAACTTTTACAGCTATGGAATGGAAGAGGTGTACGTGTGTGGGATGAGCATGCACAAGAGGAATTTGACCTACGAGCGTTGCTGTTTGTAACCATCAACGATTGGCCTGCTCTCAGTAACCTTTCAGGACAGACAAACAAGGGATACCACGCATGCACACACTGTTTAGATGACACCGACAGTATATATTTGGACAAATGCAGGAAGAATGTGTACCTGGGGCATCGTCGATTTCTTCCGACCAACCATCAATGTCGAAAGAAAGGAAAGCTTTTCAAAGGTGAGGCAGATCACCGGAAGAAGCCCGCCCTCTGTACTGGTGATCACATACTTGATATGGTCAATGATTTACAAGTAATATTTGGAAAGGGTCCTGGCGGACAATCTGTTCCGACTGACGACGCGGGACGCGCACCCATGTGGAAGAAGAAATCTATATTTTGGGACCTACCCTATTGGAAAGACCTAGAGGTCCGCTCTGCAATCGACGTGATGCACGTGACGAAGAATCTTTGCGTGAACCTGCTAGGCTTCTTGGGAGTGTATGGGAAGACAAAAGATACACCGGAGGCACGGGAGGAACAGCAACGTGTGCATGAAAAAGACGGCATGCATCCAAAGCAGTATGAAGGTCCTGCCAGCTACGCTCTTACCAAAAAAGAGAAGGAAATCTTCTTTGAATGCCTGCTCAGTATGAAGGTCCCGTCTGGCTTCTCGTCGAATATAAAGGGAATAATAAATATGGCAGAGAAAAAGTTCCAGAACCTAAAGTCTCCTGACTGCCACGTGATTATGACGCAACTGCTTCCGGTTGCATTGAGGGGGCTTCTACCGGAAAACGTTCGATTAGCCATTGTGAAGCTATGTGCATTCCTCAATGCAATCTCTCAGAAGGTGATCGATCCAGAAATCTTGCCAAGGTTAAGGAGTGATTTGGTGCAATGTCTTGTTAGTTTCGAGCTAGTGTTCCCACCGTCCTTCTTCAATATCATGACGCACGTCCTAGTTCATCTAGTCGACGAGATTGTTGTTCTGGGCCCTGTATTTCTACACAATATGTTCCCCTTTGAGAGGTTCATGGGAGTCTTAAAGAAATATGTTCATAACCGCGCTAGGCCAGAAGCAAGCATCTCCATGGGCCATCAAACAGAGGATGTCATTGGGTTTTGTGTTGACTTCATTCCTGACCTTAAGAAGATTGGTCTCCCTCAATCACGGTATGAGGGGAGACTGACTGGAAAAGGCACGCTAGGAGCGGACTCAATAATATGTAGGGACGGGCATTCTTGGTCTCAAGCACACTACACAGTTCTACAGAATTCTACCTTGGTGATCCCGTATGTCGATGAACACAAGAATATTCTGCGCTCCAAACACCCGGAGCAGTGTGACGACTGGATTACATATGAACACATCAGGACTTTCGGCAGTTGGTTGCAAACACGTCTCATGGGTGACAACACTGTTTCTGATGAGTTGTACTCGTTGGCCAGGGGACCATCTTCGACTGTATTGACTTACAAAGGGTACGAGATAAATGGGAATACATTTTACACGATCGCCCAAGATCAAAAGAGCACCAACCAAAACAGCGGTGTCCGCTTTGATGCAGCAACCAATAGGGGAAAGGACACATATTATGGTTACATAGTGGACATATGGGAACTTGACTCTGGACATGATTTCAAGGTCCCTTTGTTTCAGTGCAAATGGATCAATCTGTCAGGAGGCGGGGTACAGGAAGACCCACAGTACGGAATGACAACAGTGGATCTGAACAATCTTGGGTACACAGACGAACCATTCATCCTAGCCAATGATGTGGCGCAGGTTTTCTATGTGAAGGACATGTTTACGAAACCGAGAAAAAGAAAAGATAAGGAAGCGAATACATCATACGATGAGCCAAAGCGCCACATAGTTCTTTCAGGAAAAAGAGACATCATGGGATTGGAGGGCAAGACAGACATGTCTGAAGATTATGAAAAGTTTCATGAAATTCCTCCCTTCAAAGTCAAGGCTGACCCAAGCACCCTCTTAAACGATGAAGATTATCCATGGTTACGGCGCAATAAGCAAAGGACACAAGCGAAGAAAAAGTGAAGACCTTCTCTCCACAACTATATCATTGCAGTTACATGTGAAGAAATGAAATGCCTTTTGTAACAGATGAGTTTTCGTATGAAACCCTAATACTTCGAAAGAGATTGTCCGTTTTGTACACGAAGTGCATCCAGTTTTTGCCGTAACCCTCTCAACTTTTTATAACATGCTATGTGGGTGAAATGATGATACCATGCCAACTTTCAACCTTTTCAGAGTTCATTTGTAGTGATTTTCAATTTCAGGGTCATTTAGCTCAAAACAAATCATTAAATGCATGAAAATTAGCAAATGAAGTTAGAAAGGGTTGAAAATTTAGGCGGGTATGTACATAGGCAGGGTAAAGGAAGACCGGCAGTACGGAATGACAACAGTGGATCTCAACAATCTTGGGTACGCAAACGAACCATTCGTCCTAGCCAATGAACCGTCGGAAAATGAAAGGATTTCTAGATAGATCAACAAAACACACGGTTTCCCCTGCATACAGCCCGACGGTGGCTCGTGAGTGCCCGCATATGAAATGCACCGTCGGACCGTATGCAGGGAATCCGAATGATTATTCGGTCGATGAACTAAAGGATTTCTAGATAGATCAACAAAACACACGGTTTCCCCTGCATACAGCCCAACGGTGGAAATATGAAATGCACCGTTGGACCATATGCAGGGAATCCGAATGATTTGAATCCGAATGAGTACACACACTAAGTGTCGAACATGTCCGAGAGGTGGGCTATATATAGGGTCGTGTGCCTCTTTAGTCCCGGTTGCTAGCACGAACTGGGACTAGTCGTTATAGTGCTAATCCAACAGCTCACAAGCGCTTGAAAGAAACACACGATCCGTGTGCTTCTTCCTGATTGGTACGACCTTCACCGCCCAAGGTTATAAAGATATGCAAAAATAATAATTATATAAAAACAAAAAGTATAGCAAATTCATTATAGAACGTCAACGAAAGAATTCTCCGTTGGCCTCTACACAGTCTTGTTCATTCAGGTGAGTTTTCGTATGAAGTATAGAAAATACCAGATGAAGTCAGAAAGGGTTGAAAATTGATGATGTGGCTTTGAATGGTTCATTTTGAACACACAAACAGTCTGGAGTTCAAATAAGTTCAAAAAAATGAAATCCCTCTGTAACAGATGAGTTTTCATCCGAAACCCTGATACTTCGAAAGAGATTGTCCGTTTTGTACACGAAGTGCATCCAGTTTTTGCCGTAACCCTCTCAACTTTTTAGCACATGCTATGTGGGTGAAATGATGATACCATGCCAACTTTCAACCTTTTCAGAGTTCATTTATAGTGCTTTTCAATTTCAGGGTCATTTAGCTTAAAAAAATCAGTAAATGCATGAAAAATACCAGATCAAGTCAGAAAGGGTTGAAAATTGATGACGTGGCTTTGAATGGTTCATTTTGAACACACAAAAAGTTTGGAGTTCAAATAAGTTCAAAAAATGAAATCCCTTTGTAACAGATGAGTTTTCGTCCGAAACCCTGATACTTCGAAAGAGATTGTCCGTTTTGTGCACGAAGTGCATCCAGTTTTTGCCGTAACCCTCTCAACTTTTTAGCACATGCTATGTGGGTGAAATGATGATACCATGCCAACTTTCAACCTTTTCAGAGTTCATTTATAGTGCTTTTCAATTTCAGGGTCATTTAGCTTAAAAAATCAGTAAATGCATGAAAAATACCAGATGAAGTCAGAAAGGGTTGAAAATTGATGACGTGGCTTTGAATGGTTCATTTTGAACACACAAAAAGTTTGGAGTTCAAAAAAATGAAATCCCTTTGTAACAGATGAGTTTTCGTCCGAAACCCTCATACTTCGAAAGAGATTGTCCAGTTTGTACACGAAGTGCATCCAGTTTTTGCCGTAACCCTCTCAACTTTTTAGCACATGCTATGTGGGTGAAATGATGATACCATGCCAACTTTCAACCTTTTTAGAGTTCATTTATAGTGCTTTTCAATTTCAGGGTCATTTAGCTCAAAACAAATCATTAAATGCATGAAAAATAGCAAATGAAGGCAGAAAAGGGTTGAACATTGATGATGTGCCTTTGAATGGTGCATAATGAACACACAAAATGTCCGGAGTTAAAATAAGTTATTAAAAATGAAGGAGAGGCGCAATGCTCACCTGCACGTTGCTTAGCTTCAGGCCTTGAGAAACTGCAGATAGCTCCGTGCAGTCTACACCATTTCCTCAAGGCCTGAAGCTAAGCAACGTGCAGGTGAGCATTGCGCCTCTCCTTCATCGTTCTTCGTCTCTGCACTCAGGTCTTATAAACCGCTGCGAGTCCCTCTCGCTTGGCGAGGTGGGACTAAATTTTAGCCACTCCCAGGACAAGGCCTTTAGTCCCGGTTGGTGGCTCAATTAAAATATTTTGTTATGATCAACTAAAACAAAACTATAATATTCTTCAATAGCAAAAAGAATCAACTAAAAAGCTTTTATAAACTTAAAATTATATAAAATTTATGCAACAAAAAAATATATAAAACACCCATTTAAAATTATAGTATTTTTGAAACTATAATTATATAAAAATTATGCAACTAAAATTATCAAAGTATTTTTTGTTCAAAACATTAATAGCAAAAATAATATAATGATAAAACACACTGGAAATAAATAAAGCAAAAAATAAAACAAAAATAAATAAAGCAAAAAACAAAACAAAATAATGGAAATTACGCAACTAAAATTATCAAAGTATTTATTTGTTAAAAAGAATGAACTAAAATAACAGAAGAAAAATACTGGAAAAAAATAAAAAAAATAAAGCAAAAAACAAAACAATAATACTGGAAAAAAATAAAAAAATGCTGTGCAAGGCCATTGGTCCCGGTTGGTGGCACCAACCGGGACCAATGCCCACCTTTGGTCCCGGTTGGTACCACCAACCGGGACCAAAGGTCTCTGCTTCCCGCCCTTTGGGCTGCTGAAAAGAGACCTTTGGTCCCGGTTGGTGGCACCAACCGGGACTAAAGGGGTGCATTGGTCCCGGTTGGTGCCACCAACCGGGACCAAAGGTGGTTGCTATATAACCAAGACTTAGGAAATTTCGCCCCACCCGCCATTCTTCTCTCCACGCCGTCGCCTCCCAGAGCCGCCCCGAGGTCGCCATCGCCGTCGCCGCCCGCTCCTCGTCGCCGTCGCCGCGCGCCGCCCCGACGTAGCCGTCGCCGTCGCCGCCCCGTCCCCGTCGCCGCACCGCCCCGTCCCCGTCGCCGCGCCGCCCCGTCCCCGTCGCCGTCGTCATCCCCGTCGCCGCGCGCCGCCCTGAGCCGCCCCGAGGTAGCCGTCGCCATCGCCGCCCCGTCCCCGTCGCCGCGCCGCCCCGTCTCCGTCACCGCCCCGTCCCTGTCGCCGCGCCGCCCCGTCCCCGTCGTCGCGCGCCGCCCTGAGCCGCCCCATCGCCGCCCCGTCCCCGTCGCCTCCCCGTCGCCGCGCCGCCCCGTCGCCTCCCCGTCGCCGCCCCGTTGCCTCCCCGTCGCCGCCCCGTCGTCGCCCCGTCGCCTCCCCGTCGCCGCCCCCCAGTGAGCCCCCCATTTCCCATGGTCCCTGCTCGGATACGGCGACATGGACACGGACACGGACACGGACACGGATACGGATACGGCAACACGGACACGGACACGGATATGGCGACACGGACACGGACACGGACACGGATACGGCGACACGGACACGGATACGGCGACACGGACACGGACACGGATACGGCGACACGGACACGGATACGGCGACACGGACACGGACACGGACACGGACACGGATATGGCGACACGAACACACGAAATATAACGAGAAAGAGATCGCCCCCTCCCCGATAACTTCGACATGAGGGGGGGTCGATATACATTTTTTTCCATGTATGTATGTCGTTGTCATTGAGTTAAAGAAAGAAAAATAATGAAAATATGTCATGAGTTAATGAAAATATATAATACATGTATGTGGCTATGTATGTAAAGATGGATAGCATTTTTTTCCATGTATGTATGTCGTTGTCGATATACCCCCCTCCCCGATAACTTCGACATGAGGGGGGGGGGTTCGATATACCCGCTCCCCGATAACTTCGACATGAGGGGGGGTCGATATACCCCCTCCCCGATAACATTTTTTTTCTAAGTTACTTAGGTAAAATGTTCACCCCCCTCTCAATATACCGGGCGACCAACTCTCGAGGCCACCCAAACCCGAGAAAAAAGGGGTTGTCGATATACCCTCCCACCCAAACCCTACAAGTGTTATCGAGGCCACCCCAAACCGGGCATCGGACATTCATGAGAGAGGCGGTCCGGACGTCGGACATTCATGTTTGTATATTAATTGCCATGTTGTAATATTTGCAGAAACTATGGATCCAAGAGACTTGGAACAAGAACAGTTGTTGGGGGACATAATCCACGACGGACGTGATATCTTGTCGTATCTCAACGACACCGATGGTCTGGAAGGAGAGGATGATGGCTCCGGTGATCGAACAATGGAGGAGGAAGGACATGATCATGATGGCTCCGGTGACCGAATGCCGGAGGAAGAAGGAGACCATGATGACGGCTCCGGTGACCGAACGGAGGAGGGAGCTGTTGCAAAGTCCGGCGAGGTATATATATTAATTAAGCCTGTGCTGACTAGCTAATTGATGCATTAATTGTTTTGGTATGTACATATATTAATTAACTCTTCTTTCTTCTTTTATAGCCCTCCGGATCGAGCCAAACTTCGGTAACGAGACGAGGCCCGAAGAAGAGGTTGCGCAAGGAAGAAAGGTTCACGATCCCAGCACTCGCGCACGATGGCCATCCGATTGAACCCAAGTGGACCAAGGACGCATTTTCTGCTCAGTGCGGAGCTATTGTTAGGGACTACATCCCGATCAGCATCAAGCAATGGAATAAGCCTAAGGACGGCGCCCCTGATGGTGATTATGTCACCGATAGACAGAAAGATGATCTTTGGACCGCGCTGAAGGCAAATTTCACCCTACCGCCAGAGGAGGATCCGAATAAGCCAGTTATAGAGCCACTGGTCAAGGCATGTGCTCTTAAGAAGATGGAAGATCTATTCAGGAGGTGGAAGAATGAGTTGAAATCAAAGTTTGTCGACAAAGGGAAGACTCCGGAATTCACCGGCCGATTTGAGAAGATAGGTGATCACTGGCCCGCATTTGTGGCCTACAAGACATCGGACAAGAGTAAAAAAATGTCAGAGACAAACAAGATCAATGCTGCAAAGAAGCAGTATCACTATCACACGGGGTCAGGTGGCTACCTAAAAGCCCGGCCGTTGTGGGACAAAGCTAAGAATGACCTGATTGCTAAAAACGCCATACCACAGACATTGAACTGGCCAGACCGTTCAAGGACTTGGTTCTTCGGGGTTGGGGGAACTTTGGACCCTGAAAAAAGGGAAGTGCCGTTGGACGAACGAGCAACTTGCGATACCCATGAACAAGCTTCAGGAGTATATCACCGCAGCGCAGGAAGGGACGTTCATTCCCGACAGAGAGAAGGACGAGCTGACTGAGGCCCTAGGGAATGCTGAGCACCCTGGACGAACACGAGGCACACCAGGCTCCGTTCCGTGGAAGGTTGGGTTTTCCGACGCAGGCGGTTACAGAAGCCGGGAGAGAAAGAGGAAAGCGGAGCTGAGCGAAACTCAGAAGCTGAATGCAAGACTACAAAAGCTAGAGGAAGCTGAGAGCCAGCGAGCTGCCGGCCAACCATCTCAGCGGCATGAAGCTACCCCAGAAGCTACCCCGCCATCTCAGCGGAGAAGCAGCGTTGCTTCCACGGAGCCCGTTCAGCCTGACTTCACGGCTCCTATCTACCCCGTGGATACTATCACGGAGGCTCAACATTGCGAGCTCATGACAAAATGTCGGAACCTCACTTTCAAGGCGGCTGTCGGCTCTGTTGCACCTCCTCAACCCAACGGAACTTTTCACTGCTCACCGATTCCACATGGCTATGCTGTTGTGATGGTGGATGAAGTAATGGAGGGATTTGAGGAGCTCGAGCTTGACCAGTCTACAGGTGAAGGAGAGAATAAGCTGGCTCGTGCTCTGAGGAGTACATGTCTATGGCAGAAGGAGTACATCAAGCTTCCAAACTGGACGCCTCCGCCTCCTCCTCCTCCTCAGGCGAATCAGGGCTCTCCGCCTCCTCCTCCTCCTCCTCCTCCGGCGAGTGATCAGGGCACACCGCCTCCTTCTCCGGCTCCTCCGACGCGTGAGGGCACTCCGCCTCCTCCTTCGCCTACTCCGGCACGTCGGAGCAGTACGCCTCCTCCTCAGCCTCGTCGGCAACGGCAGAAGACAGACTCCGCCGCTCCGGCTCCTCCGGCGCATCGGAGCACTCAGCCTCCTTCTCCGCCTCGTAAGCAACGACGGAAGAGAGACGCCGCCGCTCCGGCGGCTAGCAGTACAAGAAGAGGCGAGAGGGAATACAGATACGGTCCATCTCTCAAGCCTCTGGAAAAGTTACCATATGAGAGGACCGAGTCTGAAAATGAGGAGATATGTCAGGCCGAATTGAGGGCCCATTTTGCAAAGAAAACTCCACCTCCGAAGGAGAAGCTAGATCCGGTGAAAGTGATGCGCACTATCGATGCCCTGAAGCGACCACCACCGCCTCCGCCGGATTCCAACTTTGACCGCTGTGTTAAAAAGACATATCAAGACGCGCGGCGGTCGGGAAGTACTTCCAGTGATGCAAGGTTACCAAAACGAAGAAGTGGGAAAAAAATTCCCCAGCTCGGCGAACAGGCGAACCAATCGTGCCCCCCGCTCAAGGTGTCTAGCGATATCGTCGCTAATCATCCGGGGATGGTGCCCGGTACCAATCCTGGTGATTACCTGAGCGATGATGTACAGTTTGAGCCGTTGGAGGTGGACGAATTCAGTTACCGGTACGGGCGGCCTCTCGTCAAACCTGATCATCCTCCTCTAACAACAATGATGCGAACATTGCATGAATGGTACATGAAAACATGCCGGGAGTCTGGGAAGGATGCTTTGACGCTGAGAATTAAAGAGGAGCACGACCTCGTTGGAATGGATCTGTTGAATGTTGAATTTGAGGAGATATTCCAGTTATACAATCAAAAGGCCCTCGACAAAACAATCATGACTTGCTACTGTCTGTAAGTACTACTTCTGTGATTAAGTCTCTCTATATATATAGCTCAGCTCTTTCATTGCATGTATATATAATTATCCTCACTATATTATGCAGATTGAAGATCGTTGAATGCAGAAAAGCACAAATCTATGACATTGGGTTCATTAACCCAAATATCATACATGAGTTTACGGTTTAAAACAATGTCACACAAACCGAGGACAACTTGCTACAATCGTTGCTTAAAAATCAAAACAAAGGGACAATACTCTTTCCTTACAACTTCAAGTGAGTGTTACTGTCTTGTGCATATTCGGTTTCCCTTATTACTCGAGGTTATAGTAATGTAATTGATGAGTTATGCATGCGTGCGCAGGTTCCACTTTATTCTGCTAGAGATTAAGCTTGAGCGGGGAGTAGTAATCGTCTTAGACTCGAAACGAAAAGATCCCCAGGAATATGCGGACATGACTGAAATGCTCCAGAAGTAAGTTCAATCGATCATTATCGCATCATATCGGCAACTTTGTTCATTTCCTGATATCAAGTAATTATTTTCTTTGTCTGGCAGGGTTTGGAAAGAGTTCACCGCAATTGTTCCGGCACTGCCGAGGGAGTTGCGATTTACACACCCGAAAGTAAGTACTACTAGCTAGTTCCGCGCATCTCCCATTGATTCTAGTTCCATCAATACCATTTATCATGCTTAATTATCAGTTTGATTGAACTCTATTTCTCGTAAAGTGCTTGTGGCAGGAAAAAGGGAATGATTTTTGTGGATACTACGTTTGCGAGTTCATCTACAACGCGACGACCCCTAAGCGGGGCTACTCGGAAAAACAATTTCAAGTGCGTAAGCAATAATATTCACAATTTTATTTTATTACCATGATTTGTGTTGAGTTTCATTCATATATATGTATTGACCCCCTTCTTCAAATTAGATGTGGCAGATGTGGGATGAACTCCTACCACATGATCGCATACGAGCAATTCAAGAGGAATTGGCGGGATTCTTTCTTGACCACGTCATAAATAAAGCCGGAGAATACCATCTGGAATTTGAAATTAAATGTTAGGGATTGTAAGAGATCTTATATTGTATATATGTAGCTAGTAGCGTCGGATAGATATACGAAAACTTGTTGTTCGACCAATCTCTCGGAGAAAGAGAGGTCGATCACTTCTCTGTGTATTTGTTCATGACGATATTGTGTACTTAATGGTTCCTTCATTTGCTTACTAGCTAGCGTGTCGAGTTCTCTCTATAGTAGCTAGCGTCGACCAAGCACGGAGAAAGAGAGGACACTTCTCTCTATTAGCTAGCTAACACAATATGAAACACCTCAATTAACCCTACAAACCCCCCCCTTCAAAAAAAAAAACCCAGTGCCTTTTGGTCCCGGTTGGTGTTGCCAACCGGGACTAAAAGTCCTGCCTTTTGGTCCCGGTTGGTGTTACCAACCGGGACTAAAGGTCCTCCTGCCTGGGCTCCCAGCACCGGCCACGTGGAGCCCCTTCTGTCCCGGTTGGTAAGCGAACCGGGACTAAAGGTTTTGGGCTTTAGTCCCGACCCTTTAGTCCCGGTTCCAGAACCGGGACTAAAGGCCCTTACGAACCGGGACAAATGGGGGTTTTCCTACTAGTGGGAGCCTGGCCAGGGGCCCCACGAGCCACCAGGGCATGCCTGGGGGGGTGTGCTGCGCCCTGGTGCCTCGTGGGCACCTGGGTGGCCCCCTCTGGTATTTCTTCTGTCCAGTATTTTTTATTTATTCCAAAATAATTCTCCGTGAAATTTCAGCTCATTTGGAGATGTGCAGAATAGGTATCTTTGACATAGCTTTTTCAGGTCCAGAATTCCAGCTGCCGGCAATCTCCCTCCTTGTGTGAATCGTGCATATTAAGAGAGACAAGGCATTAGAATTGCTTCACAAAGTGTTATATTGATTAAAAACACTATAAATAGCAGTAGGAAAACAAGATGCAAAATGGACATATCAACTCCCCCAAGCTTAGACCTCGCTTGTCCTCAATCGAAAGCCTATATCGATAATCATGTCCACATGTTTAGAGAGAGAGGTGTCGATAAAAACAAAATACTGACACAGTAGCATCATGATCATTATGATAGCAGCAATATTCAATTTTATATAACTTCTCATGAGCAAGTAACAATTCATCACAACAACGAAGTATAAGGCATAAACTTTCTTGAAAACTAACAAACTATGTTCTCAGTCAACAATGCAATTACAATTCATCATATTTTCAGGAAGGGTCTCATGTAAGAGCTTTTTAGAAAGTCCACATACTCAACCATCATTTAGTCTTCCATGATTGCTAACACTCAAGACATATATATGGAGCAAAAAGTTTCAGCCAGACACATAGAAAGATTGGGGCTTATAATTTCGCCTCCCAACTTATTCACCTCAAGGGTGATGTCAACAATAATAACTCATGATTACTCATATCCAACTGGATATATATGCCTAGATCTTCCCCACCACATGATGCTTGCAAAAGAGAAAAGTAAAAAGGAATAGAGGAGAACACTATTGACTCTTGCATAAAAAGTAAATTCATAAAAGTAAATTCATAAAAGTAAAAGATAGGCCCTTCGTAGAGGGAAGCAGAGGTTGTCATGCGCTTTTTGTTTTGGGATGCACAAGCTCTTAATGCAAAGGAACGTCACTTTATATTGCCCCTTGTGATAGCAACCTTTATTATGCAGTCCGTCACTTTTATTTCTTTGCCATCACAAGTTCGTACAAAGCTTATTTCCCCTTACAATAAAAGTTCATACATATTTAGGAGCAATTTTTATTGCTTTATGCACCGATGACAACTTACTTGAAGGATCTTATTCAATCCATAGGTAGGTATAGTGGACTCTCATGGAACGAAATTGGGTTCAGGGTTTTTGGATGCACAAGTAGTATTTCTACTTGGTGCGGATTTTTTGCTAGCAAAGATATTGGGCAAGCATCACATATTGGAGGATCTATAACAATATAACTTCTATGTGAATATAAGCAAACATAACTCATTACGTTGTCTTCCTTGTCCAACGTCAACAATTTGACATAAAATAATTAATGGGGGCTCACAATCATAAAAGATGTCCAAGATAGTGTATTTGCATGTGAATCTTCTCTTCCCTTATTAATTCTTTCATGAATTGCACCATTGACCAATGCTATGTTTGTTAACTTTCAATAAATTTTACCACTTATACTTTTCTTTATGTAATGTCATTACTTTCCATAAGATTAGCATATGATCTTTTTCATTATTTTCATTGCTAGGATTGAAACATAAAAGTAAAGAAGCAAAAACTCAAACTACTCTTTATTACATAACTCTCAACTCGATTACATAGATGGATAGATCATGAAACTAGCACTTGAAAATAGATCATACTAAACTTTTATTCGACTAAATTACGAAATAGCTAAGGATCGAACTAAAAATAGGTAAAGATAATAAAAGTGATGGTGATACGATACCGGGACACCTCCCCCAAGCTTGGCACAAGCCAAGGGGAGTGCCCATACCCATGTGCTCAAATTTCCTTCTTCGGTGATGGTGGTGCAATATTCTTAGCGATGATGCCTCTCAAGATACGATTCTCCTCTTCGAGTTTATTGTTTTGATGCTTGAGATCCATAATTTCCTTGCAGAGTTTCCCGGTGACAGTTAATGCACCGTCCACCCAAGGATGCATCCTAGCTGTAGAAGGAGAAGCAACACTCTTTTTCAAGTTACGATAAGAAATAAATTTGGTGTTGGGAGGTTTGACCGAATCTGGCAAGCTTGATTTCTTGAATTCTACATGCATGTCCCCGAGTTGAGGTGGAGAGGTTTCTTCTTGATCCTCTTCCATGGAGTCCACCCTCTTCAAATCAGCTTCTATCTCCTCATCAGTTGACCACCCATAGGGATCAACATCACCGTACGCTTTTGGATCCGCTGTGATGTGGGAAACATGACTCTCCCCGTCTGATTCTTGCGATGACATATTGCCTTAAATCTTCCAGAAAAATAGCTCGAAACAAGAACAGAAGGGTTTTCTGCGATGCGGTGGTCAAAATGTTCGGGAGTATATATACATAATTTTTTATCTTGCAAAACAAGTATTCCAGAAGAAAACGGAGTCGGGAAGGCTCACGAGGGGCCCACGAGCCACCAGGGCGCGCTAGGGGAGGTGGCGCGCCCTGGTGCCTCGTGTGCACCTCGAGGGTCCCCTCAGTTGTTTCTTATTTTTGTATTTTTTTCTAATATTCCAAAACTGCCAGAAAATATTTTTATGGAATTTTTGGAGTCAGTTTACTTACCGTTTCACGTACCTCTTCCTTTTCAGGGTTCCGGAGTGTTCTGGAAGGTCTCTCTAATATATTCCTCCGGTGTCATAGTTTGAATAATGTTAGTTTCAACATTAATAGGTGTACCTGAGATGTAATGCTTAATTCTTTGTCTATTGACCACTCTCGGGTTGGTGCCTTCGGAGTTGTTGATTTTGATAGCTCCGGAGCGGTAAACTTCTTCGATGATATATGGCCCTTCCCATTTTGAGAGAAGTTTTCCTGCAAAGAATCTGAAACGAGAGTTGTACAATAGAACTTTCTCACCTACTTTGAATTCCTGTTTTTGAATTCTTCTATCATGCCATCTTTTAACTTTTTCTTTAAATAATTTGGCATTTTCATAGGCTTGGGTTCTCCATTCATCTAGCGAGCTAATATCAAATAGCCTCTTTTCACCGGCAAGTTTAAAATCATAGTTAAGTTCTTTAATTGCCCAATATGCTTAATGTTCTAACTCAAGAGGTAAATGACATGCTTTTCCATAAACCATTTTATAAGGAGACATACCCATAGGATTTTTATAAGCAGTTATGTAAGCCCATAATGCATCGTCAAGTTTCTTAGACCAATTCTTTCTAGATCTATTGACGGTCTTTTGCAAAATTAACTTTATTTCTCTATTGCTCAATTCAACTTGTCCACTAGATTGACGGTGATAGGGAGATGCAATTCTATGGTTAACATCATATTTAGCAAGCAATTTACGAAATGCACCATGAATAAAATGCGAACCACCATCAGTCATTAAATATCTAGGGACTCCAAATCTAGGGAAAATAACTTCTTTAAGCATTTTCATAGAAGTGTTATGATCTGCACTACTAGTTGGAATAGCTTCTACCCACTTAGTAACGTAATTAACAGCAACTAAAATATGACTGTACCCATTGGATTTAGGAAAAGGTCCCATATAATCAAAACCCCAAACATCAAATGGTTCAATAGCAAGTGAATAATTCATAGGCATTTCCTGACGTCTACCAATATTACCAATTCTTTGACATTCATCACAAGATAAGACAAACTTACGGGCATCCTTGAAAAGAGTAGGCCAATAAAACCAGATTGTAATACCATATGTGCAGTTCTGTCTCCCGCATGGTGTCCTCTGTAGGCCTCAGAGTGACACTTCCGTAGGATTTGTTCATGTTCATGCTCAGGTATACAACGTCTAACAATACCATCTACCCCTTCTTTATAAAGATGTGGGTCATCCCAGAAGTAGTGTCTTAAATCATAGAAGAACTTTTTCTTTTGTTGGTATGTGAAACTAGGTGGTATAAATTTAGCAACAATGTAATTAGCATAGTCTGCATACCAAGGAGTATTACGAGAAGCATTTATCACAGCTAATTGTTCATCAGGAAAATCATCATTAATAGAAAGTGGGTCATCAAGAACATTTTCCATTCTAGACAAATTATTAGCTACGGGATTCTCAGCTCCCTTCCTATCAGTAATATGCAAGTCAAATTCTTGTAACAATAAAACCCACCTAATGAGTCTAGGTTTAGCATCTTTATTTTCCATAAGGTATTTAATAGTAGCATGATCGGTGTGAACAATTACTTTAGAATTGACTATGTAAGATCTGAATTTATCACAAGCAAACACAAATGCTAGAAATTCTTTCTCAGTAGTGGCATAATTTCTTTGAGCACTGTCTAGAGTTTTACTAGCATAATGGATAACATTTAATTTCTTATCAACTCTTTGCCCTAAAACAGCACCAACAGCATAGTCACTAGCATCACACATAATTTCAAAAGGCAAGTTCCAATCAGGTGGTTGAACAACAGGTGCAGAGGTTAATGCTTTCTTAAGTGTTTCAAAGGCTTCTACACAATCATCATCAAAAACAAATGGAACATCTTTTTACAAGAGATTCGTAAGAGGCCTAGAAATTTTAGAGAAATCTTTAATAAGCCTTCTATAGAAACCAGCATGACCAAGGAAACTTCTTATACCTTTAATATCTTTAGGACATGGCATTTTCTCAATCGCATCAACTTTAGCCTTATCTACTTCAATACCCCGTTCAGAAATTTTATTCCCCAAGACAATACCTTCATTCACCATAAAGTGGCACTTCTCCCAATTCAAGACAAGATTAGTTTGTTCACATCTCTGCAAAACTCGATCAAGGTTGCTTAAGCAATCATCAAAAGAAGTCCCGTAAACAGAAAAATCATCCATGAAAACCTTAACAATCTTTTCACAAAAGTCAGAGAATATAGCAGTCATACGTCTTTGAAAGGTAGCAGGTGCATTGCATAAACCAAAAGGCATATGTCTATAAGCATAAGTTTCAAAAGGACAAGTAAAGGTGGTTTTCTCTTGATCGGTTTGTGATACAGGTATTTGAGAGAAACCAGAATAGCCATCAAGAAAGCAAAAGTGTGTATGCTTAGACAACCTTTCTAATATTTGATCAATAAAAGGGGTAATGATCTTTTCTAGTAGCTTTGTTTAATTTTCTAAAATCAATTACCATCCTATAACCAGTTACAATTCTTTGTGGAATGAGTTCATTTTTATCATTAGAAACAACTGTAATGTCTCCTTTCTTAGGAACACAATGAACGGGACTTACCCATCTACTGTCAGCTATGGGATATATTATACCCGCTTTCAGAAGTTTTAATATTTCAGTTCTTACCACCTCTTTCATCTTAGGATTTAATCGTCGTTGGTGGTCGACAACTGGTTTAGCATCAGGCTCCATATTAATTTTGTGCTGACATAGAGTGGGACTAATGCCCTTAAGATCATCAAGAGTGTATCCAATAGTAGCTCGGTGCTTCCTTAGAGTTTTTAGTAATCTCTTTTCTTCATGCTCTGAAAGGTTAGCACTAATAATAACAGGATATATCTTCTTTTCATCAAGATAAGCATATTTCAATGTATCAGGTAATTGTTTCAATTCGAATACCAGGTCTCCTTTAGGTGGGGGAGGACCTCCAAGAGTTTCAACAGGCAAATTGTGTTTAAGGATAGGTGGTTGATCAAAGAACATCTTATCTATTTCATTTCTTTCATTCATGTGCATATCATTTTCATGGTCTAGCAAATATTGTTCTAACGGATCAGTAGGAGGTACGGCAATAGAAGCAAGACCAATAATTTCATCTTTACTAGGCAATTCTTTATCATGAGGTTGTCTATGAAATTTAGAGAAATTAAACTCATGAGATATATCACCAAAGTTAATACTAACAGTTTCTTTAGCGCAATCAATCTTAGCATTAACAGTGTTCAAGAAAGGTCTACCAAATATAATGGGACAAAAATCATCCTGTGGTGATCCAAGAACAAGAAAATCAGTAGGGTATTTGATCTTACCACACAAGACTTCAACATCTCTAACAATCCCAAGTGGTGAAATAGTATCTCTATTCGCGAGCTTAATAGTAACATCAATGTCCTCTATTTCAGCAGGTGCAATATCATTCATAATTTCTTGATATAAGGTAAACGGAATAGCACTCACACTAGCACCCAAATCACATAAGCCATGATAACAATGATCTCCTATTTTAACAGAGACAACAGGCATGCCAACAACAGGTTTATTCTTATCTTTAGGATCGGGTTTAGCAATTCTAGTAGCTTCTTCACAGAAGTAAATAGCATTCCCATCTATATTATCGACCAAGAGATCTTTAACCATAGCAACATTAGGTTCAACTTTAATTTGTTCAGAGGGTCTAGGTGCTCTAATTTTACTTTTGTTAACCACAGTTGAAACTTTAGCATGTTCCTTAATCCTAACAGGAAAAGGTGGTTCCTCAATATAAGCAGTAGGCACAACTGGATCAACATGGTAAACAATTGTTTCCTCTTTAACACTAACAGATTCTTCTTTCAATTCAATAGGTGGATGATATTTAAACCATTTCTCCTTAGGGAGACCAACATGAGCAGCAAAGGTTTCACAAAAGGAGGCTACTATCTCAGAGTCAAGTCCATATTTAGTGCTAAACTTATGAAAAGCATCGGTATCCATAAAAGATTTAACACAATCAAACTCAAGTGTTATACCTGACTCATTACCTTTGTCGAGTTCCCAATCTTCAGAGTTGTGTTTAATTCTTTCCAGAAGATTCCATCTAAATTCAATAGTTTTCTTCATAAAGGAGTCAGTCAAAGAAGAATCGAGCATGGTTTGATTATCATGAGAAAGCCGAGCATAAATTTTTTGAAGAATTATTTCTCTAGAGCTCATGATTGGGGCATGTATGAAACATATACTTAATCCTCCCCCAAGCTTGAGCGATACTTTCTCCTTCACGAGGCCAAAAATTATATATATAATTCCGATCACGATGAACCAAATGCATAGGATAAATTTTTTGGTGGAATTCCAGCTTCAACCGGTTCCAATCCCATGTGTCAGTATCATCACATAGCCTATACCATGTCAATGCCTTTCCCTCAAAAGATAAAGGGAAAACTTTCTTCTTAGCTCCATCTCCGGATATACCTGCAAGCTTAAACAATCCACAAATTTCATCCACATAGATCAAGTGCATATCAGGATGTACCGTTCCATCTCCTACATAAGGATTAGCTAGCAATTTCTCTATCATACCCGAAGGAATTTCATAATAAATATTTTCAGTAGGTTCAGTAGGTTGAGGGACAACTCTTTGTGTTTCCGGTCGAAGTGAAGTTACCCCGAACAAGCCCCTCAAAGGATTACTTTCCATAGTGACAAGTGACAGTAAATTTCAGCACATAATATAAATGTTTCCTTACCAAATTCCACTCACCAAAGGCGCTTCTCTCCCCGGCAACGGCGCCAGAAAAGAGTCTTAATGACCCACAAGTATAGGGGATCAATCGTAGTCCTTTCGATAAGTAAGAGTGTCGAACCCAACGAGGAGCAGAAGGAAATGACAAGCGGTTTTCAGCAAGGTGTTTTCTGCAGGCACTGAAATTATCGATGATGAGTAGTTTGATAGCAAGATAATTTGTAAAAAGTGACAAGTAGCAATAGTAACAAAGAGTGCAGCAAGGTAGCCCAATCCTTTTTGTAGCAAAGGACAGGCCGGAATGATCTCTTATAATAAGCAAGGCGTTCTCGAGGACACATGGGAATTTCATCTAGTCACTTTCATCATGTTTGTTTGATTCGCATTCGCTACTTTGATAATTTGATATGTGGGTGGACCGGTGCTTGGGTGCTGTTCTTACTTGAACAAGCCTCCCACTTATGATTACCCCCTCTCGCAAGCATCCGCAACTACGAAAGAAGAATTAAGATAACTCTAACCATAGCATGAAACATATGGATCCAAATTAGCCCCTTACGGAATAGCGCATAAACTAGGGTTTAAGCTTATGTCACTCTAGCAACCCATCATCTAATTACTACTCCACAATACATTCCCTTAGGCCCAAAGATGGTGAAGTGTCATGTAGTCGACGTTCACATAACACCACTAAGGGAATCAACAACATACATATCATCAAAATATCGAACGAATACCAAATTCACATGATTACTTATGACAAGACTTCTCCCATGTCCTCAAGAACAAAAGTAACTACTCACACATCATGTTCATGTCCAAGATCACAGGGGTATTCAATAGCATAATAAATCTGAACATATAATCTTCCACCAAATAAACCAACTAGCATCAACTACAAGATGTAATCAACACTACTAGCAACCCACAGGTACCAATCTGAGGTTTTGAGACAAAGATTGAATACAAGAGATGAACTAGGGTTTGAGATGAGATGGTGCTGGTGAAGATGTTGATGTAGATTGGTCCTCCCACGATGAGAGGATCGTTGGTGATGTCGATGGCTTCGATTTCCCCCTTCCGGAGGGAAGTATCCCCGGTAGAATCGCTCCGCCGGAGAGCAAAATAGCTTCTGCCCAAGTTCCGCCTCGAGACGGCGGCGCACCGTTCCAAAAGTCTTCTCCTTATTTTTTTAGGGAAAATGGGCTTATATACCAGAAAATGGGCACCGGAGGCTGTCCAGGGGCCCCACGAGCCACCAGGGCGCGCCTGGGGGGGGGGTGGCGTGCCCTGGTGCCTCGTGGGCACCTGGGTGGCCCCCTCTGGTATTTCTTCTGTCCAGTATTTTTTATTTATTCCAAAATAATTCTCCGTGAAATTTCAGCTCATTTGGAGATGTGCAGAATAGGTATCTCTGACATAGCTTTTTCAGGTCCAGAATTCCAGCTGCCGGCAATCTCCCTCCTTGTGTGAATCTTGCATATTAAGTGAGAAAAGGCATTAGAATTGCTTCACAAAGTGTTATATTGATTAAAAACACTATAAATAGCAGTAGGAAAACATGATGCAAAATGGACATATCAGCCTTCTCCCTGGTCATCAGGATCATCTCCAGACGATTCTTAGCAGCTCCCCCAGCTTCCTGTCCAGAAGTAGGATGCACCTCTGCAGCAAAACCGCCTGTGTGTTGTCGCAGAGGACTTTCCACTGATGTAGGTTAGAACTTATCATAGCAAGGATGCAGTTTACATTTCTCCATTTGCGCCCCTGAAAACAAAATGCATTTCTTAGTTTCCAAATGCTCCACAGGGAGGCAGCCGTCACAAGATTAATCATGTTATTTTTCTTATATAAATGCCAGAAAGCACAAATGTCCTTAAAGTTTGAAATCTTGTTAATCTCAAAGCACTCAGAGACAAAGCTCCAAACATGTTGTGCAACTACACAGTCAAATAATAAATGTTGCACAGATTCATTTTCACCACAGAACAAAAACAGGGATCATCTACTTGTCTTCTCTTAGCTATGTTATCGCGAGTAAGGATTTTGTTATACACACACAGCCAAAGAAACACATGAATTTTTTGAGGGCAGAGAACTCTCCAAATTTTATCCCCAATATCAGAAGATACCCCCCCCCCAAATTGATGTTCTTGTAAAAATATTTCACAGAGTATATGCCACCAGGGTCCAAGGTCCAAATGGGAGAGTCAACATCTCCCGTGAGAGGGAATTGCTTAATGTGTTCAACCAGCAGCTCCCACAAGTCAAGCCCAGCCTGATCAACACACCTTCTAAATGTCAGTTTTAATTCAAGACCATCCCATACCTGAGCTACAGTGCAATCCGTTTGGTTACAAATACAAAATAGCTCCCAAAATTGAGTTTTAAGGGAACAATCCCCGCCCCAAGTATCATACCAGAAACTAACATTTTCCCCATTTCCAATCTTCCATTTATAAAAAAATCCTAGAAGCAGATAGCGCCAAGGTGACACTCTTCCAAAAGGAAGAGCCATTTCCACCACTAGCCCATAGGATATTGGGAGATTTAACATCATACTTGTGAGCAATGATCTTCTTCCAATCACCCTCACTGCTAGAAAAGAATCGTTTCCCCCAGGATGCAAGCAAAGCCATCTTGAACTCCTTCAGATTGGGGATACCCAAACCCCCAAATTCTTTTTTCCTAGTCACCAAACCCCAGTTAGCCAAGTGGTATCTATGTTGATCACCCATATCCCCCCAAAAGAAGTGAGCCATTTGGGAGTTAATCGCATTAATCGCCCACTTAGGAAACTTGATCATCGACATCAGATAAGCTGGGATACTAACCACACAGGCACATAGCAGAACCATTTTACCTCTATATGTGAGGTATCTCCCCAACCATCCCGAAATGTTTTTGATAATCCTATCAATGATAGGTTGAAGATCTTCTTTCCTAAGCTTATCATAGTGCAGAGGCACACCCAGGTATTTGATAGGGAAACCCCCCAAGTTTGCAACAAAAGATTTGTGCAAACTCTTTGGCCACACCCTCATCTATATTAATAGTACGTAAGTCGCTTTTATGAAAGTTAATTTTCATACCCCGAAAGGTTTTCAAAGCAAGATAGAATCCATTTAAAGTTCCTCGCTTTATCCATAGAGTTTTCCAGGAAAAGAAGGGTATCATCAGCATATTGTAAGCTGACCACACCCCCATTGACAATCTGAGGCAAAAGCCCGGAGATAAGGCCCTGGGAAGAAGCTTTACACAACATCTCAGTGAATCCATCAGCCACCAGATTAAATAGTAGGGGAGAGCTAGGATCCCCTTGTTTTAACCCTTTCCCTCCCAAGAAGTGTGGCCCTATCACATCATTAATCTTCACACTAAAAGTGCTCTGAATTAAGATACTTTTAATCCAAGCAATCCACTTGGAGCAGAAACCCCTAGACTGTAACATATCAAAAAGAAATTCCCAACTAACTCTATCATAAGCTTTTTCGTAATCCAGTTTGAGCACCAACCCTTGGGCTCCAGATTTCTTCACCTCATGGATGACCTCATGAGCCATCACCACACTCTCTAGAATATATCTCCCTTTAATAAAGGACGTTTGATTAGAGGAGATCAATCTATTACCAATAGGGGAGACCCTGTTAGTCATGGCTTTAGAAAATATTTTAACCCCACAATTACCCAAGCTTATAGGCCTAAAATTCTTCATGTCTTTAGCATTAGCTTCCTTCGGAATAAGAACAATTAAAGCAAAGTTGAGTCTCTGTAAATCCAAGACCCCTTTCTCAAAGTCTCTGACTAAAGCCATGAAATCAGCTTTAATTACATCCCAAAAGGTTTGGTAAAACAAGAAGGATAAGCCATCGGGGCCAGGGGCCCCACCCGCATACGAGCCAAACACTGCTTCCCTAATCTCTTCTTCAGAGAAATCCCTTTGTAAGAGATCATTTTCTTCTGGAGTAACCAGCTCTTCATCCTTCCAAAAGGAAGGACCTAGCTTAATATTATGTTTCTCTTCAAACCCAAAAAGGTTTTTATAAAACTTAGTTGCTACTCCAAGCATCTGTTTAGTTGTATACATCGGGCCATCATCTCCAATCAGTTCATTCAAATGATTTTTCCTATGTCTATGATTAGCTAGAGCTTGAAAGTAAGCATTGTTTTTATCCCCATCTATAATTTTACGATCTCTCAATCTTTGCCACAAGGCAATCTCCTCTAAATGCCAAATTTTAGCCAGTTCATTTTTAATCTCAATCATACGCTTTTTGTCATCATCTGTAATCTGATTCTTTTCAGAGAAAACATCCAAAATATCAAACTCCATCATAAGATCTTTTTTCCTCTTCTTATTCCCAGCTTCAATATTAATACTCCACCCTTTAGCTTTCTTTCTAAGAATTTTAGTTTTATTCATCCATATATCAAGAGCACACTCGCCTGGAACTACACAGTTCCAAACGTTATAGACAATTTTTTAAATTCAGGATATTCAAGCCACCATTTTTCAAACCGAAAGGGTTTCGGGGAGGTAACCCTCCTAGCACCAGTATCTAGAATCAAAGGGGTGTGGTCACTACCTACCCTAGGGGAAGCAGTCAAAACTGACAAGGGAAAATGAGCATCCCAAGATAAGGAAACAAAAACTCTGTCAATGGTTGCAAAGATAGGATTTGTTTGGTTGTTACTCCATGTAAAAATTCTATTGGCTATGGGGATCTCCATAAGAGTCCACTTGTTCACCCAATCATTAAACATATAAGAAAATTGAGAATTAATTACACCATTACTCTTATCAGCGGTAGATCTAACCAGGTTAAAGTCACCTCCTAGGATAACAGGATACGACACCGTCGCCATAACCTCATGGAGTTCAGCAACGAATTCAATCTTATTCTCGTTATACGCAGTCCCATAGACCATCACCAGATGCCAAATAAAACCATCACATTTACTTTTAACAGTAACTATAATGCAGAACTTCTTATCAATACAACCTATTATCTCAAAAAGGTCATTTTTCAAACCAACCAGGATACCCCCAGCTGTTTTTTTTAAAACCCCACCATATATTAATTAATTTAAAACATTCATACAATCATTCATTACAAAATTAGCCACGCAGGGCGGAACAGTATTAAAAAGAATACCATCAGATCTACTATCAAAACTGAACTTTGCAATCTCATGAGCCACCATATTGGCCCTCCTATTGATCTTGAATATCTTTATACCCACCATCAGCTTAGAGACATTCAATGCCTCCTTCTTTAGGTCCGCCAGAGTTGACCTGTCAACACACTCTTTTCCAAACATAGAAGCCACAAAAGAACAGTCAGTTTCCAAAATGATGGGCTTGTCAAGAGTGGTACCAATATACAGGCCAGAGAGGGTCGCTCTTAGTTCCGCTTCCTCGACGCTATGGCAAACTCCAATGTAGTCCCAAGAGGAGATGATAACTTGTCCATAATGGTCTCTGACGACCACCCCCACGCTCGCAACTTTGATGGCCTCCACAAAACTTGCGTCGACATTAATCTTGAAAAAACCCAAGGTGGGAGGCTTCCAGGAAATAACATTCCTCTCCATATTAGTGGTTACCTGGGGTTCTTCCATCACTTGCTTACCTTTGTTGTCTAGTGCCACCTGCATGTTTGCATGACAAGACGAGAAAGATGCCCAATAATTTTGAACAAAGCTCACCGAGGCTGCGATGGATTCCTTTCCCTTACCAAAAATCAAATCATTCCTCAAGTGCCAGGCTCTCCAAAACATGAATATAGTTTGCCCACGCATATGCGGACTTAATCGATCCAATAAAATAAGAAACCAATCAGGCCCAAAATATTTGAGAATCTCTTCGGCCGGTAAATTCCACACTTCCTTCAAAGCCATACGAAATGCACGAGCCTTGGGACAATTAACCAACGCGTGAAAAATACATTCATCTTCAATACCACAGATCGAGCACATACCTTGAATAGTTTGATGGTGTTTTACCCTGTTAACTTGAACCGCCAAACTATTAGAAGCCGCCCTCCAAGCAAAGATTCTAATTTTCTGAGGGACATTCGCCTTCCAAATTATGTTCCAGAGCCTCCGTTCCCCATTCATGGCACTACTAGAATTCCGGAACTCACCCTGCGATTGCTTAAGAATCAGTGCCAGTCTATACGCAGTCTTCACCGAGAATAAACCACTTTTCTCATGGTGCCACGCAATAAGATCTCCCTCACCCAAATTCAGAGGACGCAACTTTAAAATTTCCTCTGCATCATGAGGATAAAATAGATGTCTGATCAAATTTTCATCCCAACTCCTAGACCCACTCATGAATAATTCAGACACCCATTTAATTCTCGTTTTGTTCTTCTTGGCAGTAATTTTTAGGCCAGCTTCCCTAGGAATCCAATTATCCCACCAAATATTTATACTAGTACCATAAACAACTCTCCAAATGATGCCCCTTTTCAGCAGCTCAAGGCCATGCATAATACCTTGCCAAGTAAGAGACGTTGCTTGCGGGAAAACAGTATCAATAAGATGCCCATGAGGATAATATTTAGCTTTCATCACCTTTGCGCACAGAGAATCTGGGAAAACCAATAAATGCCAAGCTTGTTTTGCCAAAAGCGCTTGATTAAAAAGCCTGAGGTCGCGAAAACCCATTCCCCCTTCACTTTTTGGCTTCGTCATATTATCCCAAGCCAGCCAATGAGTTCTCTTCCTATTCTCCTCATCGCCCCACCAAAAGTTCCTGATAATCTGGGATAACTCATCACACAGTGAAGCAGGAAATTTTAAAATACACATGTCATAGACCAGAATAGCCTGGATGACAGACTTAATCTGGATTTCCTTCACTCCGCTAGAAGTATATTTTTCAATCCAGTCTGAGACCCGCTTGAGCGCTTTATCTTTTGTAGATTGAAACTTGCCCGCCTTCATACGACCTTCCGGCACAGGCAAACCAAGATATTTGTCCTCAAATCCATCGATCGTTATTTTAAGGATAACCAAGATGGACACCTGGTCTTCTATAGAGCATTTCTTGCCAAATAAGATGGAACATTTATCCGGACTTAATAATTGACCAGTCCCCTCCTCATAAGCCGACAATATACCTTTTATGTTCAGAACTTGCTCTAAAGTACCTTTAAAGAACAGGAGACTGTCATCAGCAAAAAGTAAGTGAGATATACCTGGAGCATGTCTGTTCAGGCGGAAATCTTGGATAACCCCTCTTGCCGAAGCATCATTAAGTAACAACGATAGGGCTTCAGCCACAAAGAGGAATAAGTACGGAGAAAGAGGGTCCCCTTGCCTAAGGCCACGTGAAGGATGAAAAGAGTCTAGCAATTGACCATTAAATCGCACTGAAAATTTCACTGTGGTAACACAAGTCATAATCCACTTAATCCATATTGGGGCAAAACCATACGCTTGAAGCATACGTTCCAAGAATTTCCAATCCACACGGTCATATGCTTTTGCAAGATCCAACTTATATGCACAATATTCACCACGAGCATCTTTCAACGTATTTAAAGAATGCATGCATTCAAAAGCGATGAGAGCATTATCAGAAATTAATCTCCCGGGAATAAAGGCACTTTGGGTAGGAGAAATCATACCATCCAGCAGAGGTCTCAGTCTATTAACAAGGCACTTGGAGATAATTTTATATATGACATTGCAGAGGCTAATCGGTCGAAAGTCCTTTATCGACTGAGGATTCTTTACCTTAGGAATAAGAACAATAGTTGTATTATTCACCCCCTCAGGCATACTTCCCGAGATAAAGAATTGCTAACGTATGCCAAGTAAAATCATTATTGCCAGCAATCTTATTTAGAGTACCAGCATCTATATTCTCTCTCTTGGTTTCAAAGAAACCCACAAAATCAATATGATTACTACTCAAAAAATCAGCCAGGCACTGTAATTTACCAGGTTGACCAAAACCTCGAACATTCCAGAAGGCCCCAATCATTTAACTCTAAATGGATGTGAAAGGCCACAAGGCCGACTCTTAGTCTGAATAGTAGGGCTGTCTAAGTCCAGAGCAGCAGTGCCCCTTGATCTGGATATTAGAACAATAGTACTATCAGAAGGGAAGGCAACATTATCTAGATCACTATCTAACGAATCAGGGAGAACAATCTCCGGATTTGTATCTGCAAATTGTAGGCATTTCATTTTCTCTCTGTTAACCAAGTCTAGGATGATATCACTACGCTCTTTGTCACTATCGCCAATGCATATATCTATCTTAGCAGTATGAGAAGCAAGTTTATCCATATCAAGTGTAGCAAATGATTTACCTTTGAAAGTAGCTGGTATCTCGAGGTTCTTCTTCTCCAAGTACGCAGACGCCTTGTCCATGATCTTCACATTCCCATGATCCCTAGTCTTAGGTCTGTTCATCAGCACAGGTCCCCATGTTGGAGCTTTATCCACATTAGGCCTTTTTTTCTTGTCTGATTCAGCATTTTTCATGGATTCCAGGCTTCCAGCAGTGACCTCTTCACCGAGCCAATTGCCAGAGCCAGATCTTCAGGTAAGCATTGTCTGATATATAAGGAAGTGAGGCGCATGCACGAGCAGGCGTTAGCCCGGTCGGTTCGTTGACCGACTGATTTTGCCGCAGACTTTAAAAAAAAAAGATCCAGCAAATTGCTGGCTTTGATTAATGTTCAGCAGGTAGGAATGGAAAAACTTGGGGAGATCTGAGGATGAAGGCTAAAAGAGAAAACTAGAGGGCCTCAAGTTTTGTCGCCTGATACATCGCTTGGATCCTGAATGTGTGTACTGACGTACCGTACGCAGTGTGAACCTGAATCGTTTCTCAAGTTGTCAAGATCTTGCGTGCTCTTCTGCTCTATGCCTTCGCTTCTCAATGTCAGGCTCTAGGCCTCATTCCATCAGAGTAATAATAGCAGAGGTTTTACATGAAGAACACAGCGACGCAAAAAGGAGCTGTACGTGATTATTGCACCAAATTGTTACGCTGTTTGTTTTTGCTTTTGAAAGGCGCTAGATTTAGTTCCAATTTTATCACGTCGATCGTGCGTAAAAGTTTCAAGTGTAGCGCCCGACGACTCCCTGTGCGTCGACGCACGATTGATCGGGAATAGGGCCAGCAAATCGATCCTGGCGTTGGACGTCCTCTACACACGCCGTCTCCATCCAGATCTCAGGCCCCCTCCCCTCTTCTTCCAGATATCCGGCTGCACAAGTGGCGATGTCCACAGCGGCATGGCGGTCGATTTGGCAGCGGCCGGCGTCTCTTTCAGGACTAGGGCGCGTTCCTCAGATTTCCGGCGCCTGCTCCTCCCGATCTTCGATGGCGGAGGCGGCGGCCTGGAGGCAGCCGACGTCTCGCCTTCATATGGTGTGCGGTGAGCCGACGCAGATGCATCGTCACCTGCAAGGCCATGTGCCTTGAGTGTGTATCTGCTAGCCCTATCATTCTCTTTTAGCAATATGGCGACGCCATCACATATCTCGGAATACAGGCTAGAATTGTATTTTGACATCTGTGCATATCTAGTGTCCGAGGAGCTTGCACTGGTATACAGTGTAGTGAGCCGACCCTCGTATAAGAGACCGTTGGTTGAGGTAGTGCAGGGCTAAGAAAAGGCTCATGGTCGATTTGTGCGTGTATTTTTGCAAGTTGCAAGTGTCCCTGAAATGCCTCTTCGTTAGTGTTCCAGCCCGCTTACTGAATGAATGTATGTCCTTTTGATGGCGTTTGATCTTGAATAAGATAGATGACAGTGGCAGTGCTTGCCCTCTCAAATTTGTGTACATATAAAACTGTTGGAATGCCTACTGATGGTCACTGGTTGAAAATATAGAAATGTGAGGCATGCGAGCATTCGTTAGTCAGATTGAATAATTTGGTCCCTAGTGTTATGAGTCGTTTGGAGCCTGAATGTGTACTATAGCAGTGCCATTGTCGGATTGATATGGATGGAACGGGACGTGAGTGGAGCAATCCGATGTGGGCTGGCACTCCAGGTTCTATATAAGAAGTGGTGTGTAAAACGAGACGAAATGTGGAGGCCAGCTGAAGAAGCTATCTGAAATGAACCTTTGCGTTGCTCATCCTGAATCTTCACACCTCTCGTGCATTCAGTTCGACCGACACGTGATTCCCTGAGTTCGAGCGTGGAGTAGCGTGATGATACTGAACCTAGCTTGTTCTGCCTTCCGAGTTCTGATAGTGCTGGCCTGCTCTTGTGGTGAAATGTAAAGCGCGTGTTCCATCCGATGGGCGATGGCATAGCGAGTGCATTTGCACATGAGATCAACCAAAGTGTGTCCCTCCCCAGGGCATCATCCTTCTTCATGAACCTCGGATACCCTCCACTGAGTGAGTTTCTGCTTAACTACTGCTTCCTCGTTCTTCTCCCCCCGCCCTCTGTCAGGCCCAGGTCAACCTGAAGCCTGAAACATGAAGACACCTGCAAGTGCTCAAATTTCAGAAGCTGCCTGCAAGTGTTCAAATATTCAGAACGTTCAGAACAGAGCAAGCATAGCAAAGCAGAGGATTCTACTAAAAAAAAAAAGCAAAGCAGAGGAAGAGTGAGAAAGAACGACCAGGATGCAAGATTTCCGCTGCGGCTCAATCCGACGGCCTAAGATCGTGTTTACTCAAAGTCCTGATTAGACGCAATTTGAAGTCCTTCCTCGCTCTCCGACGACGACGCCGCCTTGCTCCCCCCCCGCCCCACGCCGCCTTGCTCCCCCCCCGCCGCCCCATGCCGCCGCCGCCTTGCTTCCCCCACGCCGCGATGCCGCCGCCTTGTTCCCCTCCTCGTTCCCCACCATGAAGCTTTGATTTTTTTGTCGATCTGCTCTCCGACGGCGAGTTGCAGCGCTGCTTGTCCAGAACCGGAGCAGCGGGAGTGTACGTCGCCAGAGCACGGCGGCGGGGCGCCCTCCTCTCTCGGATTCCTGGCGCGGCGGCCCAACGAGGCGTCCATCCCCGAGGGCGGCGAGCCGGAGCTGGTACAACCTGCATCTGCACGCCGGCGCCATGCACCTGCATCTGCATCAAGGCAAAGAGGCAGGTGGAGGAGCTCGCCGGAGTAAAAAGGTCTCCCTTTTCCACTTCTTCTTCCATCTTCTCCTGTCATCTTCTTTTTTTGTAAAAAGGTCTTCTGAATTGCTGCATTGCTGAACTCAATTTGTTCACTGTGATTCACTAGGTTAATTCATTGCTGCATCCAGTAGAACAAATTGTGTTGGCAAATTTGTTCACTGTAGATCCAGTAGACTGAATCACTAGGTTATGCTGAACTCAATTTGTTCACTGTAAATTTGAATTAGTTCACAGTTCACTGAATCACAGTCTGCTGGAACTTCCAGTAGATCCAGTAGGTTATTCTGAACTCAATTTGTTCACTGTGATTCACTAAGTTATGCTGAACTCAATTTGTTCACTAGGTTAATAATGTTGAGTTGGGCTGCTCCCTACATATGAATGAATGCAGTAATGAAGCAGAGATAGTTACTTGTGCATTCTTTCTTGTGTTGGCAAAGATACATACTGCTGGCGCCACTGGATTGATCAGTTGGCATTCTACTGAATTTAGCACTGAATTTGTAGCTCCAGTTAACTGAATTTAGCACTGAATTTGTTATATTGTCAATACTCTTGCATACAGTATGTTGTACTCCTTGTTCAAATTGGAGTGCTTTACTGCTTGTTGTACTTCTTCAAATTGGAGTACTGTAGTGTACTCAAATTGCCTGTGTTGTTACTGGAGTAGCACTGGTAATGTAGTGCTTGTAGTGTTACTGGAGTAATGTAGATACTGGAGCTAACTGGAGCTTGAGTACACTATGTAGTGCTTGTAGTGCTTGTAGTGTTACTTGAGTAACTTACTGGAGTAACTTCAGTAATTGCTTGTAGTGATACTGGAGCTAACTGGAGCTTGAGTACATTACTGTAGTGCTTGTAGTGTTACTGGAGTAACTTCAAATTGCTTCAAATTGGAGTAATGTAGTGCTTGTAGTGTTACTGGAGTAGCACTGGTAGATACTGGAGCTAACTGAATTCAGTTAACTGGAGCTAACTGAATTAACTGAAATTATGAGTTAACTGAATTTTGACAGTAAACTGATTGTGTTTGTCTTCATAAATCAAGAGTAAATTAAACTGATTCATGAGTTGTTGTGAGCATTTTGTGTGTGTGTATATACTCCAGCTAGTTGCTCAGTTAACTGAAATTATGAGTTAACTGGAGTATTTATTGCTGTTAGTAGTTGCTGATCCATTATCCAGCTATAGTTGCTGTGAGTAGTTGCTGTGAGCATTTAATTGCTTAGAGTAGTGACCATGGCAGTAGTGTAGTGACCATGGCAGTAGTGACCATGCTTTTCTCAAAAGTACTCTATGTCCAAAACATGACAGTAGTGTAGTGACCAAATTATTCGAATTAATCCAAATTATCCAAATAATTCAAATTAATCCAAATTATTCAAATTAAACCAATTAATCCAAATTATTCCAATAAATCAAATTAATACAATTATTCAAATTAATCAAATTAAACCAAATAATTCAAATTAAACCAAATAATCCAAATTATTCCAATAAATTCCAAATTATTCCAATAAATTCCAAATTAATCCAATTATTCCAATAAATTCCTTTTCCTTTTCCTTTCCTTTCTCCTCTTTCCTTTACCTTTCTCCTCTTTTCATTATAATTCCAATACACAAGGAGTACACAAGACATGCACTTCCCTTTCCTTTCACAAGACATACACAACACATGGATCTTCCAAATCATTATGAACATACACAAGGAGTTGATATACAAGGATTACACAAGACATACACAAGGACTTGACATACATAAGACATACACAATTTTCCTTGCAAATACTCTTTGCACACAATTTAGGAGTACAATTTACACACAAGTACTCCTATTGTATACTCCATTTCTTTCTTTTCCTTTCTCTATGCAGTCCTTTCCTTTTCTTTATCCGGTCTATTGCCCTTCTCCTATAAGGGCCAAGGTCTGTGCAACTAGCTGAGCCTCACAAGACAGAAAGATTGATGGTCTTCCTTCATTCTGACGGCGGTCTTTGTGCAAGTGCGGTAGTTTGTGCTCATTTCCTTCTTTATTTTTCATAACCTTAACCATAACTGCCTGGAGTGTCACGAAGCTTCTAAACAGCTTGTCGACCTCGTAGTTCTGGTACTCTTCCTCCACACCTTCTACCAATTCCCTGATATTTTTAGGTGATCTGCAATCGGTTAGGGACTGAATTGAGCTAAAGAAGCATAGGTCTAAAACATTCATCTCAGGGCTGTTGGGTGGTTGTTGCAACAACTGAATGTCAAGATCAGCCTGTGCTACAGCCTGTCGAAAACCCTCGTCATTAGGCAAAACATGTGGTTTTGCATTATCCTGTTGGATAAAGCTGGCTCTTCCGACATCTTCGCCAGGCCACTTGTCTTAGCAGGGACCACTTTCTCGCACAGGTATTTTCTCATGACATCTCGGGTCTCTCTCACTGATTTCAGTTCGAGAGTCCCCCTCTCTGTTTTGACTTCTAACAGCCGGAGTCTCTTGGACGAAGGCCCAAGTGCCGATCTTGCCATCAAATGTGACAACCGCATCGTCACTATATCTTGGCTTGGCCACAACAGTGAGAAACATGACCATCCCAATGCTATTCTTATTCTGCACGGTGCGCACGGGTTCAGGTTCTTCGGGGAGTAGATAGTAGGTGTTCTTCGTCCTTGTCATATCGTACCACTTCTCATCGATGTGGACCATGTCTGTCATTGGCTTGAAGAGAGGATTGGGAGTTGAGATCCAATGCTCATCGAGCATGGAGATGCAGAACTTTAATTTTGCAATCTTATTATCTTGCTTCAGGAAAGGCTTCACGGTGTTAATGTGGCGCTTCAGCTCACCCAAATTGAACCTCATGTGTAGGGTCGAGCGGGGAACACCCAGAGACGTTGCTAGATCTTGAATTGTCCTCCTTTTGTTCAGTGGGATTGTCGATATCCTTGACAGATCCAAATCTTTCCTCTTTCGTCCAACTCTTCCCTTCTTTTTGTTTGAGACATCCACTTCTTGGCTTTCTGCTTCTAACCATATTCTTTCAACTGTTCGTACGCTTGTATTCAACAGGCTTGCAACGAGCTGCTTGTCATCTGGTTGAATATATCCATCTCTGCTCTCGATTACTTTCAAAGAAAAATAAACACCAAATATGTGCTCATCTGACAGTTCCCTGCTTTTTGGATGCTCAACACCTGCAAAAAGGAGCAAAAGGAAATTTAGGAACATTTGCAAGCAAAGTACTCCAAACTTCTTGTATAGATGCAAGCAATATTCTTGTATAGATGTCATGCAGTACTTTATCATTTAAGCTTTGTCATGGAGTACTTTGCCAAATTTGCTATCATGGAGTTAATTTTCATCTGGAGTATTACCTGCTTCTTGATTAAGTTCTACTTCATCATTGGCTTCAGGTTGTACTTCTTCTTCTTCGTCTTGAGGAATCAAATTCAAATCTAGAGCTTCTTCTTCGTCTCGAGGAATCAAATTCAAATCTGGAGCTTCTTCTTCATCTTGAGGAATCAAATTCAAATCAATAGTGATGTGCTGCTGCTCTCTGTTCTGATTCAGCTCCTCACCATGTTCTCACCTGATCAAAGAAAAAATGAATGTACATGTGGTTAGCACCATAACACAAGATGAAAAATTCAATTAAAAAAAGATCCCAAATAACTTGTTGTTCCCAAAAAGATCCCAAAGAGATTATAGCACCATTGCACACTTTTCTCATTTTTGCACTCTGAATTTTCTCATTGACACTTAAAGGAGTACAAGTAGTTTGACATGAGTAAAAAGTGTTTCTCCTTCAAACACCCATCATTAGCTTGCTTTCCCCACAGAAGATTTTACATGTTCACATGCATATTGTTGAGTAAGATTTTAAAGAAATAGGAGTACTCCCGTTGGAAACAAGTGTAGGAGTAAACAAGTCTAGGAGTAGAAAAGAAACAAGTCTAGGAGTTTAAAGTTTGCAGTAAGAAAAAAATAGCACTGGATGTCTTGACTAACAAAAAATCATATGGTTAGAAAGTAAACACTCACTTTGCAGATGAAACACTCACTTTCATTTTGAAAGTAGACACTCACTTTGCAGATGAAACACTCACTTTCTTGCCTAACAAAAAATCTTATGGTTTCAAGTCTAGGAGTATTTAAATTACACAGTAATTCAGTTTAACTCTTGGCCACAGTTGCCATGAAAATTCAGAGCATATACAGTGAATCGACATGCAAATTCAGAGCATCATCCTGGTAGAAGCAATGACGGCTACAACAAGTTGACATTTGTGAAAATTCAGAGCATCATCCATGCATCCTGGCAAATTCAGAGCTTCATCCATGCATCAGTGAGAAGCCACTGAACCAGCAATACACTCTGTAGGAACATGACCCTAGATGTTTCTAAGATGTTCTAATGTAGGAACATGATATGTGTGTCAAGGTTTTCGAGTCGACGGGTCGCTCAGGGGGGGGGGGGGGGGGCGACTCTAGACTAGTCGTGACTAGTCTAGACTCACGGTCGACGAGTCGACGTGAGTTAAGCAGTAGGTAGTAGGTACAATAAAATTTACCATACAATGTAATACAAACCTGGGCATTTCCATACAATGTCCGGGGCCTTCCTCTTCTCCATGAACCAGTAGCCTACAAGACAATAAAACCAATCAGATTTGCAAGTTCAACACTCCAATAGTCCAACCCAATGAATAAATATCAAACATAGCACAAATAGGGTAGCAAATAAAGAAGTTCAACGATGAAATTAAAACATATGACAGGTGGGGGCCCCAAATAGTTGAGTCGATCTTTAGCAAAAAAAAAAAAATAAAATAAAATTTGAGTCGATCGACCCAAAACCAGCGACTAGTCGTGACTAGTCAAGACTAGTCGCCTGAGTCGCTCGACTCATCCCAGGAGTCGAGTCGAGAGGCCGAGTCGTCCCTGGAAATGCGACTCATAGACTAGTCGTCGACTAGTCGCGACTAGTCGAGCGACTCGAAAACAGAGATGTGTGTGTGTGTGTGTGTGTGTGTGTGATTCAGTCATTGGGAAAGTTAAGGTTGAGGCAGCATAATTAAGAAGAATGCCAAAGAAGAATTGATGAATAGAAAAAAAGAAGTTATGCAGAAGATAAGCTACACACTTGTAGTATCCTTTTCTGCATGACGATGGCCCATATTGTTTCTTTGCTCTGTTTTGTCAGCTGATAGCAAGTGAGAAATAGTCCAATTTTTAAGCCACTTATCAATTTCCACTGACAGGTTAATGGTGTATACCTGCTTCTGAGCTACCATGCAAAGACACTGTTATCTCTTGAATTTATCCACTGCCAACTTTATCCTGCAGTCATGGATAAAGTTTGCACTAGTCTTTGCCAGCCAGGTTACCAAAACTACAAGATCCAGTCCTTAAGTATTAAATCATCTCACATTGGTGAAAGCAAGTCTCTAGCCACCTCTGCTGGTCTATTAAATTTTCTGTCACATGCAAAGTAAGTTGCATGCCCTTTTATTCTGCCCTTCCAACCTTTTGTTTCTTCATTATTCTTTTTTTAGCAATTACTGCTGCATTATTGGCACTCTAATCAGATGCCCAGTTAATTTTTCCAGCCATTTTATAGCATGATTGCATAATCTAATTTAGAGAGAGAAAAATGTATGCAACCATTTTATGCATTTGTCATGAGAATATATATGCAATTTTGGTCTATGATCTGTGACTGGAGTAGTGAATTTAACATGACTCAATACTCTAGCAGCAATTTAACAATTGCCAATTATTGCTGATCCACTGCTCAATTGCCAATTATTGCTGATCCACTGCTCAATTGCCAATTATTGCTGGAGTATGACTGGAGTAGTGAATTGCCAATTTAACATGACAGGAGGAGTACCAGCAGAGGCAGCAGCGGAGGCGGGAGGAAGTCGAGGTCGTCAATCGGGGGGGGGGGGGGGGCGCTGCACCACCAGCAGCAGTAGAGGCGGGAGGAAGACAGCAGCAGCAGCAGCAGCAGAGGCGGGAGTCCTGCGAGCTGCGCAGGTGGGCGGCGGCGCTGGTCCTGTGAGCTGCGCACGTGGGCGGTGGTGGTCGCCTCCGTGGCGGCGGCGGCGCAGCTGGGCCAGACGGGGGAAGGAGGAAGAAGGAGACGGGGTGATTTGTATGAGGTTTAAATGTATCCGGTCGCGTTCGAATCGTTACATTTGCAGTATGCATTTCATTGCGAAAGACTTGCGCATTCCTAGAGTCCCAGATTTTCCACATGATGGAAAGGGCCACGGACGGCCGAAGGTTTATGTGGAGGCCGGCAGGCAGGCGTAGATGTGTTGCAAATATGGTCGATGGAGGTGGGGGTCTGGAACTGGAAGCCCAACTGGTGCCATACTGCTGTTGCAAGGGGGCAACCGAGGAAGAGGTGGTGCGTGTCTTGAGAGATTGCTTAGCTCGGCTCTGCACCGATTTACAGATAAATGGTGGTGATCTGCAGCGTGTGCATCGGTCCCGCCCCGTCCAAGCGGCCGTGGATGCAGATCGTCGAAGGGGCGCTGGAGACACCTCTCGACGGCAAGGGGTCCTCTCTGGTCGTTTGTGGCACACTGCTCTCTCTGCCTCGCGCCGGCCGTCAGTTCCCACCTGTAATAGATTTTAGCCAACGCCAACACTGAACCCTTATACATCGCCGTCATGGCTCCACGTATACCGCGTATCGCTGACCCGTGGTTCTGCTTGGTTTCATCACCATCTGAGTGGTGAGGGCTCTGCAGAATGGAAAGTGCAATGCTGCTCTGCTGAACCTTGTTCTGCGCATTTGATCGTGCTAGGCTGTTCGTGTGTTGTTCCGATTTGGGCGGTGGCATGTTAAGGAACCAGAGCCCGTGATTCAGAAGCATAATACTAATGTGTTTGCACATCAGCTGAGTGCCCAACAGCTCAAGGGATCGTTGCTTTCCTTTTCTGAACCTTTTTTTTTTTTGGAGGGGAATCCTTTTCTTTTTCCTTTTCTGAACCTTGGACAAGCAGTAATGTATGTACTGAGTTTCTGATTTATTCGGCGTACAGAGAGGCGCACGGGTAGGCAGGCGCGTTTTATTAAAAAAACAAATTGAATTGTTTCCCACTGATTAGACCCGCATGATTTTATAAGTGTCTTGACTTGCCGTTGGCGTTTTAATTTAGACAAAGCCAGCAGCGCTGGTAAGAGAGGGTGGGCGTATATCAAGAGTCAGCTGTGTGCTACTCCTACATTGTATCCGTCCGAGGGTATCGTGGATGGTACCGTGAGCTCTCTGCCTTGCCTCATCGTTCGTCTTCCTTCTCGCCCGCTGTGACAGGGTGGGTGGGTGGGTCAACGTCTATCAAACCCTCTCCTCTGCCGTCGTCGAGCACTCCTCTTCTTCTCCGGCCTCGGCCGATCTGCCCAGTCTATTGGACCGGCACTGGCGCATCCGGATTCTGGATTCATCCCCTACTGTCCGTTGGTGACCAAACCCAACTTGCTTCTTGTTCCGAGGTTTCCTCCCCCTCCCCACTTGGTTTTTTCGTTCCTCTAATTAATTTTGGCTGTTCGGTGTCGACAGTAGTACATCTCTACATCTGCAGCAGTGGCAATGCGACTGCGCTTGTGAAGTCGTGATCAGATGTCCAAGGATGGGCAGTTTAAATTTCTGGGTCAGCCCACGGATGTCTACGACCCGGTGTGGGCGGGGCGCTTCTACTTCGACCTGTCTGACCCATCAAATCTTCCCGAGCTTAATCGTGAAGCATATGTTTACAACGTCAATAAATCTGCCCAAGTTGGTACCAAGTCTTTTCTTGGCCGGATTCGTATTGCTGGGACCTCATACTCTCCCGGACCTGATGAAACAACATTACAGTATCGCGAGCTGGAGAAGAGCTGGCTTCGCCATCGTATGAGCGGGGGATTGGGTATGGCCGTATACATCATCAGTGACCCCAGCAAAGCATTGACACCGCCTCTTCCAGGTAGTGTAATATCTTCCATCCCAGCACTGCTGTTACAGGAGGATTCAAGGCTGCATGATATAACATTACAACATCTGAAAGAAATCACAAACAACTTGTCTGATGAGCGAATAATTGGTCAAGGTGGTTTGGGTGTGGTATATATGGTTAATAAGATTACAGAATATCTTCATTGTTTGTATTTTTTTCTACATGACTACAAATAACCATATCCGTACTAATAGCAAGAGACTTTAAACAGGGAGTACTACGAAATCAGGAAACAATCACTGTGAAGAAAATTGTGTCGTCATTGATGCCAGGCCTGGAAAAGCAATTTGAGAATGAGGTCTATCATCTTATGATGCTTAAGCACCCCAATATAGTGCGGTTTGTAGGCTATTGCTATGAAACAAAGAATGCGTGTTTAGAACACAATGGGAAATATGTTTTTGCAGAGATGGCGGAGAAGTTAGTTTGCTTGGAGTGTATGCCCCACGGAAGCCTTGATAAGTACATTCAATACGGTGTGTTGTTTCTTAGCTTGAGATTCTAGCTCGTTTGTGAGGTTTGAGCTTTGCTCTGAAAAGTTTATTTTATCCATGCATATATATTGAAGTGTTACAACCAATAAAAATGTGCTGCTGATATCAATCTATAATGGACAAATGAGACTATACCGTAGAATTTCGTAAACCTTTCGCACATGGATATATTATCTGGAGAACGACAATAATATATTTTTGGTAACATCTGTGAGAATTCTCTTCTTCTGGTTACAAATACAGATGAATCTTCTGGGTTTCAGTGGTACACACACTTTAAAATAATCGAGGGATTGCTCTGGTTTATGCTACCTTCTTGATGAAATTGATAAGCCTATCATTCACATGGATCTGAAACCTTCAAACATATTGCTCGATTAGTGTATGTTGCCGAAAATCACAGACTTTGGTCTGTCAAGACCGCAAGGTCAACAAACTATTTGCACTTCATCTCATCAGGGAACGTTGTAAGTTAATGCCACTTATTAACACCTTACATTTTAGTCATAAGAAATATGTATTTTATTACGGTCATATTAACACTGCAAAATTGTATTCTTGTTGTGATTCAGCGGTTACATGGCACTAGAATATTTACATGGAGGTACAATTACACCAAAGTTGGACATATTCAGTTTGGGTGTAATAACCATGGAGGTAGTAACAGGACACAGGGATTACCCCGACGTTACTAGAACACCTTCAGATGACTTTATCGAGCTTGTAAGAAAAAAATTTCTCACGTTTCAAAATGGAGGTCCTTGCTTCATAGACACGGTGCTGCATTTTAACTTTTGCAAACTAACATTCTAAATGTCTGTTCTAATTCTGCTGACTATTAGAAAATGGAGAAATGCATTAGAGAGATCACCGGGATATGGACCTGTAGAAGCAGATTGCGAACAAGTAAGGAGATGTCTCTAGGTAGGTCTAATTTGCATGAATCCTGACCGCAACAAGAGGCCTCCAATAGCGAAGGTTATCAGTATGCTCCAAGGATTGTAAAGTATCGATTATGGCATCAGCAATGAGGCAGCAACATAATCGGCAGGACTGGTATGCATGGTCAGTAACAGTCATTCATGTTAAGGTTGTATTATCGAAACTGGCTTTCGCCCCACTTTATAGATAAAGCACAAACCAAAGTACACAGCCGAACGATACAAGGTAGTGAGGCAGCGCTCTTACAAAGCAGATCCTGGTATAACCGAATAACATAAAATGCACGCGACTACGTTGCCAAAAAAGAACACAGGCATGTATGAATACAACGCACGCCCTAAGACACTTAAGCTCCACGACAACGCCCTCAGGAGGGAGAACGACGCAAGATGCCGCCGCTGCCGAGTCTGAAACAGACAAGGATCTTCACCCGGAACCCTGGCACAGAGAGGATAACCACAACGACGTCCCCAAGAGGAGAGCGGCGCCCGCGGGCGTCAGCCGTCGGCGCCTAAGTGCGGAGCTTTCGCTCGGCAGCTCACCCGTGCCAGCCTGAGGCATCCAGGATGGCCGCCACGAGCACAGACCTCCAGATCCGGATTTGGGCGTTGCCACTGCCAACCATTGGCAGACCTAGAGGGTGTGCCGGGTGTGCCGTGGCACACCCAGCATTTTGCAGATTTTTTTTTACTATATGTCATCTTTTTCTGATTTTGTTGGTTTTACAGTACTAGAAGTCTAGAACTAATTCAACCGAAGCTGTACACGTACATGCAAACCTAACAAACCATAAACCATAGAAGCAGCTTGACAGATTTTTCTACTAGCAGCACTACGTGCGTGTCCAGCCAAAGACTCCTGTACATGTGCTGCAAGGAGACAGCAACTTCCTCGCCCTCCTTTTCGCCTGCTCGGTCACTGTAGCAAGGGGAAAGGGGAGAGACAGACTTCGTTCCCTCTCTCTGCCGCCGGCCAGGGCGGTGGTTCCCCTCCTCTCCGTCCATCGCCTCGGCGGCGGGAGAGGGTGGGAACCCCGTTCCTGTGTTCCCGGCTTGTAGATAGTAGGGCTGTAGTTCCTGGCGTCGCCGTCGAGGTGGGGGTGGCGGTGGCGACGTGGAATAAAGGTGCTGGCGGCTTTCCCTCATCCCGGCGAGGCCTTGGGCAGAGCCGGCGAGCTGCTGGAGGCAGGTGCTCTCGGATCCCTCGATCCGGTGAGTTTAGTTGCTCGGGACGAGGTCGTCGCGGCGGAGACGGCGGATCTCGTTTGGAGCTTTTTGGCCCCTGTTTCTTCTTCGTCGCAGCGAATCGGGCTCTGGCCTCGGTGTGGAGTTTCTGGGGGTGGTGCGGTGCTGCTCCGGTGGGCTGCGTCAGTTGCTGTTGCTGCCTGTTTAGGAGCGGCTGCTCGGATCTGATGGAAGCTGTGATGGAGGGAGCTACGGCGTCGGGGTGTAGGTCCTCTGGACCGTTGCTCGAAGACTTCCCGTTGGCCATGGTGGGTCGCCGGCAGAGATGCGTTGCGGCGACGGCGACGGCGCGCCCTCGACTCGTCCTGGCGTCGGTGCTTCTATGGTGCTCTAGGGACCTATGTGTAATTTTCAATCTTGCTAGGGTGCTGCTTGTATCCAGTTCAACTTCTTAATAGATCCGAGGGCTTTTTCACAAAAAAAGACTCCTGTACATACATGAGCCCGGTAGAAGCTAGCTAGATCAATTCCATAGATTGCAAACAGAAAAAAGAAAAAAAATAGGACTCTTCGATCTACCACGTTAGGCAAGTTCATGATTAATTCCAGTAAATAATTCATGACTAGAATAGAGACTAGCAGGCAACAATGTAGCAAACTAGATGAACAGCAAAACAGGCACACCAGCATCGCCCGACTTGGACGGAAGACGACCCGTGATGTTAAAATTGAGCAGTCGCGCAGAGCGCTTCCCAAAAACCTAATTTCTCCTCTTTCGGTGTAGGATCGCAAGGACGAACGGTTCTGGAGACCTGCTCTCCCGCACGCCGATGCATGCTGGCGTTCGAAATAGAGTAGACTATGGTGGGTAACGGACCGAATTTCGGCGGACCATTCACGCGCATGTCGCACGTACGCGCCGCCCCGGCCCCGGCTCGAGCCCGGCCAGGCGAGCGAGCGCGCATGTGGTCTTCTTTCTCTCCTTCACACCTCACTAAGTGTGATGTAGAGAACCCACTATATAAAGATGTCCAACTCTTTCTCAACTTCCGGGATGGGACTAAACTTTGAGCCACCACTTGCTATTTTATTCATGAGCCACTATTTGAGATTTCAGAATTTGTTAATGGGTCAAGCCCATTTATTCTAACAATTTCGATCTACCACGTGATCATACCTAATATTAGGACATCTTCAACGCTGACTCACAAATTTTCTCCCGCATCCGTCCGCGGACAAATGGGGACCAGTCCACGGAAACGAATGCAGGAGCCGGCCATCCAAACCTAATCATCCGTCTCGACTGCTCGTCTGCATTTCGGACATCGCCGCTCCCCGTGCTTCCCTCCCCTCGGCCGCTCGCCTTGTCGCCCGGTCCCTTCCCCTCCTTTCGCCACTGTCCGTCCGAAGGTTGCAGCTGAAGGGCAAACCGAAGTTATTCTTGTGTATCTTTCATGTAAGACTATTTGTATTGTAATTTCGCAAATTTGAAATTATTTTTTGAAACATAATATTGTGAGACTTGATTGAGCTATTTGTGTTATTGTTTTGCCATATATGATATGACACTTAGATTAGGCTGATTTTTTTTAAATGTGCACACCCTCCATTTTTTTCCTGGGTCCGCCACTGCTGCCAACGACAGAGAGAGAGCCCGAGCCACCCGCCGCTACACCCCTCACCGCCCACACGACCAAGGGGCATAGCCACCACCGCCGCCGTGATGCCCGCCGGAGAGCCAACCATGCGGACCGCCATCCGGGACCGCCGCCCCGGCATCCATGTCTCGAGCCACCGTCAACTGTCCACATCACAACACACCAACCGGCCTGGCATCAGCCACTGGGTCTGGGTCCATGCCTCCACGGTAGGAAGCGCCGACGCCTGCGTCCGCAACCAGTCCCAATGGACCGGGGGGGGCACAACCCTGTTACTGCCGATGGCCGCCGCCGAGCCTGCCACGGCCATAGCCCTCCGGCCTTGGCCTAGGCGAGCTCGCACGTCGCCTCACCCGTGGCCATCGGCGTTGATCCATCTGACGGCATAGCAGCGTCAGAAGAGCCTGACTTGGACTGATGCCACCAACGAGAAGCATGCCAGGAGAGAACAACGTGAAGGCATGTACCGACGCGGACAAGTCAGCCCCTGTACCTGCGCGCCGCTGGACGCCGTCCACCACTACAGACCAGATCCACGCCGCCCGCCGACGCAAGTGACGAGGTTATTCCCACTGGGTAGGCTCACTTGGTCGGATGGATGATCACCAAGGAGACCATTCGGTTGGATCAATATGCAAAGATCAGTCGGCTGGACGCACGCCAGGGGGGCTCACCCGGCTGGGCCTAAGTGCACAATCAAGACGGACATTACTCCACAATCTACGACGCTATTACCATGCCATTACAACAAAGCCATCAAGTGGGAGTTTCTAGTGCATAATTAATAGGAAGTTACCACTCGGCATTAACTATTTCATAACACACCCGGCCGTTTTAACTTCAGGGCATGGCACACTCTATATAAGCCTACCTGGAGCACTTGGCTGTGGGGATCTTCTCTTTCTCTCACACTCAATCGCATACTTGCAATCCCTATACACAATTATACGCAAGAACACCCACACACAGGATTAGGGCTATTACCTCCACCGCTGAGGGGCCTGAACCTGTATAATCTCTTGTGTCACCCATTTGTGCCTCGGTAGATCAAGCTCCGTTCATACACCTCTCTTACTGTCAGATTTACACCCACGCCAGCCAGCCCGCACCGGTGCACGCTCGCACGCCAGTGACACGGATCGCACCGCCGCCAAACAATAGCAGTCACGCCGCCCCATTGTAGGAGATATGCCCTAGAGGCAGTAACTTCAGTTATTTTGTATCTCCGAGTTTGTAATGAATGTTTAGCTTCCATGCTATAACTGCAATGATTCTCGAGTTTGCAATATCCACGAGGCTCGGAGGGAAACTCATGTGCACGTGTGGTGTACTAAACGGTAAAATGTATTCCTAGTCTTGCCTCTAAGACTGGCTCAAGTATTGCATGATGATCCTGTTTTCCTGATCATGGGCATGTCTATGCTGGCAATTTTTGAGGGCACAATGTTAGTAGAACACTTGTGTTGAATCGACCCGAATTGTTGTTATGCTATGAGATACATTCGTCATAAGTTAATGGTTAATAACACAGAGATAGTTATTGTTTGCATAATTCCTTAGACCATGAGAGTATCGAGTTTCTTCATGCTTGATTCATGAACTTTGGGGTTTGTTAAACGTCATCCGTAACTGGATGGCTATTACGGCGGCTTACGGGTTCATGGGAAAGTATGTCAAGTAACTTGATAGCTCAAGATTGGGATTTACTCCTCCGACGATGGAGAGATATCTCTGGGCCCTCTCGGTGTTACGGTATCCATCATCGTCTGGCCAGACACAATGTGATTTGATCACGGGGATGCCGGAACACGGTAACGAGAAAAGAGAACAATACCGGTAACGAGGTAACTGGCATAGTGGACAAGTTGTTGATCCACAGGGATGCCAACATGTCTCACCTCTGGTACTTGTAACATATCGCGAAGCAACAGGAATAGCACACGGCAACTGGAGGTTCACTCGAATATTCATTCGTATGGGTATAGGGGTCAATATGGGTGTCCACGGCTCCGATGTTGATCATTGATCGGAAGGGGTTCCGGGTCATGTCTATACTTCACCGAACCTATAGGGTCACACGCTTAAGTGTCATCTATCTGCTGAATACTAGACAGGGAGTCTGAGAGAAGGTTTCCGAAAAAAGTTTTCGGAGACAGCGGAAAAGTTCCGAAGAGAGAGGTCACCGGATGAGTTTCGGTGAAACCGAAAAAGTTGTTTCGGGGTATACCATTAAGTCAAAATGGTTTCGGGACACCCCTGATAATTCTTGGAGGGTGCCAGAATCATTCTGGAAACTTCTGCGAATTTTTCGGGATAAAAACCGGAAATGTTTCGGAGCTGCCGGAACCACTTCAGATGCTTTTCGCAGATGAAAATCACTAATCCGGAATTGTTTCGGAATGTGTTGAAAAATATTTTAGTGGGTACTGTAAATGTTCTAAGCCCACATAAATATTTTCAGTTCGAACGGATGCTGAAAAATGTCATCGTGAATAGTGAAAGTGCTTTTTGGGATATTTTTGGTGAGTCACCTTTTGGGATATTTCCAAAAGGCTTCTAGAAGGACTTGGGGGGCCATGAGAGCCCCTCATGGGGGGCCCCCAAGGGGGTGGCCGGCCAAGGGTGGAGCTCCTCCTTGGAGCTCCACATGGCACCCCATTTCCCTCTTATGCCCTTTGTGTGTGACATAAAGTGGGGGTACTTTGGTATTTTGAATGTCCATCCTACCCCTTGGCTTTCCTATAAATAGAGGAGGAGAGGGCTGCCATCTCTTCATCCTTGCTCTCACACACATGCCATAGACTTGTCTGGCTTCTCTCTCCCTCCCCGCGAAATAGTTTCGTAGAGCCGAAAGGTTGTCTGGGTTCCGGCAGGAACTAGTTCTGGACGGCGAAGCCCTGCCAGATAGCTGACACAGTATGTGTGCAACCCCGTAGAGAGGTCGTAGTTCCGATCTTTTGCCCGAGGGGCTGTTCGAGTGTCCTCCCGAAGGGCTGTCCGAGTTTTCGTTCGAGTTTCGAGGGTCCTCCCGAAGGGCTGTCCGTGACATTGTCCGGGGGACTGTCCGACCGCCTCCCGAAGGGCTGGCCGACGAGGGAGTACATCCTCGCGGTTGGGAGGTTGTAAATCCTAGCTGCGGGGATCTGCACCGACGATCTCCACCGACTCTTCTTCCGCTGCGCTTCGAGTCAGTACGGATCAAATCAAACCTTGTATGCAGTCTCCATAGTGGTCCTGGGCGTGCTCGCTGTACCGAAAATTTTCGTTTTCTGTCGCGTTCCCCTACAGTGGTATCAGAGCCGTGCTATGCGTAGATGCAGGTTACGATCTAGAATACATGAGATGTATGAGTGTTGCACAATATAATTAGGTAGTAGATGAGTTCTATTACTGAAAATTATTTGTGCGGGTAGTAGATGAAATCTGTCACCCGATGTTCCTGTTGTTGGAAATATGCCCTAGAGGCAATAATAAATTGGTTATTATTATATTTCCTTGTTCATGATAATCGTTTATTATCCATGCTATAATTGTATTGATTGGAAACTCAAATACATGTGTGGGTACATAGACAACACTGTGTCCCTAGTATGCCTCTAGTTGACTAGCTCGTTGATCAAAGATGGTTAAGGTTTCCTAGCCATTGACATGAGATATCATTTGATAACGGGATCACATCATTAGGAGAATGATGTGATGGACAAGACCCAAACTGTAAACGTAGCATTTGATCGTGTCAGTTTATTGCTATTGTTTTCTGCATGTCAAGTATCTGTTCCTTTGACCATGAGATCATGCAACTCACTGACACCGGAGGAATACCTTGTGTGTATCAAACGTCGCAACGTAACTGGGTGACTATAAAGGTGCTCTACAGGTATCTCCGAGGGTGTCTGTTGGGTTGGCATGGATCAAGACTGGGATTTGTTACTCCGTGTGACGGAGAGGTATCTCAGGGCCCACTCGGTAATACAACATCACATTGAGCCTTGCAAGCAAAGTGACTAAAGAGTTAGCCACAGGATCTTGTATTACGGAACGAGTAAAGAGACTTGCCGGTAACGAGATTGAACTAGGTATAGTGATACCGACGATCGAATCTCGGGCAAGTAACATACCGAAGAACAAAGGGAACAGCATACGGGATTAACTGAATCCTTGACATAGAGGTTCGACCGATAAAAGATCTTCGTAGAATATGTAGGAGCCAATATGGGCATCCAGGTCCCGCTATTGGTTATTGGCCGTAGAGGTGTCTCGGTCATGTCTACATAGTTCTCGAACCCGCAGGGTCTACACACTTAACGTTTGGTGACGATTAGTATAATTGAGTTATTATGTTGGTGACCGAAAGTTGTTCGGAAGTCTCGGATAAGATCCCGGACATGACGAGGATCTCCGGAATAGTCCGGAGGTAAAGATTGATATATGTGATAATAGTGTTTTGATCTCCGGAAGGGTTCCGGAGTTCACCGGAAGGGGTTCCGGATGTTTACCGAAGTGTTCGGGTGCGAGAACACTTTATATGGGCCAAGGGATAAAAACCCACGAGGTATTGGAAAGTGCAAAAGTAGTTTTGCTGTCGCGTAAGCGGTACTACCGCTTGGTGAAGCGGTACTACCGCCCAAGCGGTACTACCGCTTGTGTGAAGCGGTACTACCGCCCAAGCGGTACTACCGCTTGTGAGCGGTACTACCGCTTGTGCGCGGCTGTGCACGGTTCGGCAGGGATCCGAGTTGGACTCTTTTCCTGCGGGCCAAACCGACCTTGTGCGGGCAAAACCGACTTGGAAGAGGCTTTTACTCCAAGTTTAGACCTCAAGGCTCAACATATAAATAGAGGGGCAGGGCTAGCACACGACACATATAAAGATTTCCCCAAGCCGTGTGCGGCAACCCTAACCCTCTAGATCCTCCGTCATAATCTCCGTAGTGCTTGGCGAAGCCCTGCAGAGATTGTTCCTCACCACCATCACCACGCCGTCGTGCTGCTGGAACTCAACCACTACTTCATCATCGCTCGCTGGATCGAGGAGGTGAAGGCGTCATCAAGCCGTACGTGTGTTGAACGCGGAGGTGCCGTCCGTTCGGCGCTAGTTCGTGATCGGATCGAGGGACGACCTGCGATTTGGATCGCGGAGACGTTCGACTACATCAACCGCGTTTCTTAAACGCTTCCGCTTAGCGATCTACAAGGGTATGTAGATCCACTCTCCCTCTCGTAGATGCTCATCACCATGGATAGATCTTGTGTGTGCGTAGGAAAATTTTTGTTTCCCATGCAACATTACCCAACAGTGGCATCATGAGCCAGGTCTATGCGTAGATGAGATCTCGAGTAGAACACAAACGAGTTGTGGGCGTGGGTGTATACATATTGCTTGCCGTTACTAGTTGATATTTGATTCGGCGGTACTGTGAGATGAAGCGGCCCGGACCGACATTACGCGTACACTTACGCGAGACAGGTTCCTTCAACTAACATGTAACTTCGTTGCATAAAGATGGCTAGCGGGTGTCTGTCTCTCTCACTTTAGTTGAATCGATTTCAATGAAGAGGGTTCTTTTAGAAGATCAAAAAGCAATCACTACACCACGTTGTGGTTTTGCGTAGGTAAGAACGGTTCTTGCAAACCCGTAGCAGCCACGTAAAATTTGCAACAACAATTAGAGGACGTCTAACTTGTTTTTGCAGGGTATGTTGTGATGTGATATGGCCAATTACATGATGAGATATATGTGATGTATGAGATGATCATGTTTTGTATAGAATATCACGACTTGCATGTCGATGAGTACGGCAACTGGCAGGAGCCATAGAGTTGTCTTTAATTATTGTATGACCTGCGTGTCAATCATTAAGCGCTATGTAATGCTTTACTTTATCGCTAAACATTAGCAATAGTCGTGGAAGCAACAGTCGGCGCGACAACCTTATGGCGACACGTTGATGGAGATCAAGATGATGGAGATCATGGTGTCATGCCGGTGACGATGGAGATCATGCCGGTGCTTTGGAGATGGAGATCAAAAGCACAAGTTCATGGCCATATCATGTCACTTATGATTTGCATGTGATGTTAATCCTTTTATGCATCTTATTTTGCTTAGGACGACGGTAGCATTATAAGGTGATCCCTCACTTAAATTTCAAGATAAATTGTGTTCTCCCCAAGTGTGCACCGTTGCGAAAGTTCGTCGTTTCGAGACACGCCGTGATGATCGGGTGTGATAGACTCTACGTTCGCATACAACGGGTGTAAGCCATGTTACACGTGCGGAACACTCGGGTTAAACTTGACGAGCCTAGCATGTACAGACATGGCCTCGGAACACAAGAGACCGAAAGGTCGAACATGAGTCATATAGTAGATATGATCAACATGAAGATGTTCACCATTGAAACCACCTCAACTCACGTGATGATCGGACTTGAGTTGGTGGATTTGGATCATGTTACACTCGAATGATCGGAGGGATGTCAATTTGAGTGGGAGTTTTTTTAAATATGATTAACTAAACTCATTATCTAAGAACAATAGTCTAAGTTGTCTTTGCTATATTTATGTTGTAGATCATGGCTCGCGCAGTAGCACCCCTGAATTTTAATGCGTTCCTAGAGAAAGCTAAGTTGAAAGATGATGGAAGTAACTTTGTGGACTGGGCCCGTAATCTAAGGATTATCCTTACGGCTTCCCAGAAGGCTTATGTCCTTGATGCACCGCTTGGTGATCCACCCGCTCCAGTTGAGTCTCTAGACGTTGTGAACGCCTGGCAGGCTCGTTCTGATGATTACTCAATAGTTCAATGTGCAATGTTGTATGGCTTAGAACCGGGACTTCAAAGACGTTTTGAACGTCATGGAGCATATGAGATGTTCCAGGAGTTGAAGTTTATCTTTCAGAAGAATGCCCGGATCGAGAGATATGAGATCTCCGATAAGTTCTATGCTTGCAAGATGGAGGAGAACGGGTCTATCAGTGATCACGTGCTCAGAATGTCTGGGTACTCCACCCGTCTGGCTGAGTTAGGGATGCCCCTTCCGCCAGAGGCTATCACTGACAGAGTTCTTCAATCATTGCCACCTAGCTACAAGAGCTTCGTGTTGAACTATAACATGCACGGGATGAACAAGTCAGTCGCCGAGCTGTTTGCGATGCTGAAAGCCGCTGAGTCTGAAATTCAGAAGGAGCATCAAGTGTTGATGGTCAATAAAACCACTAGTTTCAAGAAAAATGGCAAGGGTAAGAAGGGTAACTCCAAGCAGAGTGGCAAAGCAGTTGCTCCTCTCGTGAAGAAACCCAAGGCTGGACCCAAACCAGAAACTGTGTGTTTTCATTGCAAGGGAACTGGACACTGGAAGCGGAACTGCCCCAAGTATTTGGCTGACAAGAAGGCGGCCAACAACAAACAAGGTATATATGATATACATGTTATTGATGTGTACCTTACCAACTCTCGTTGTAGTGCCTGGGTATTTGATACCGGTGCGGTTGCTCATATTTGCAACTCAAAACAGGAACTGCGGAATAGACGGAGGCTGGCAAAGGACGAAGTGACGATGCGCGTGGGAAATGGTTCCAAGGTTGATGTGATCGCCGTCGGCACGCTCGCTCTTCGATTACCGTCGGGATTAGTGATGAACCTAAATAAGTGTTATTTGGTGCCTGCGTTAAGCATGAATATTATATCTGGATCTTGTTTATTGCGAGACGGTTACTCATTTAAATCAGAGAATAATGGTTGTTCTATTTATATGAGTAATATCTTTTATGGTCATGCACCCAATGTGAGGGGTTTATTCTTGTTGAATCTCGATAGTAATGATACACATGTTCATAACATTGATGCCAAAAGATATAGAATTGATAATGATAATACCACTTTCTTGTGGCACTGCCGTTTAGGTCATATTGGCGTAAAACGCATGAAGAAGCTCCATGCTGATGGACTTTTGGAGTCACTTGATTTTGAATCACTTGACACATGTGAGCCATGCCTCATGGGCAAGATGACTAAAACGCCGTTCTCTGGAACAATGGAACGGGCAAGTGACTTATTGGAAATCATACATACTGATGTGTGCGGTCCGATGAGTATTGAGGCGCGCGGTGGTTATCGTTACTTTCTCACCTTCACTGATGACTTAAGTAGATATGGGTATATTTACTTAATGAAACATAAGTCTGAAACATTTGAAAAGTTCAAACAATTTCAGAGTGAAGTTGAGAATCATCGTAACAAGAAGATTAAATTCCTACGATCTGATCGAGGAGGAGAATATCTGAGTTATGAGTTTGGCAGTCACTTAAGACAGTGTGGAATTGTTTCACAATTGACACCGCCTGGAACACCACAGCGTAATGGTGTGTCCGAACGTCGTAATCGAACCTTATTGGATATGGTGCGATCTATGATGTCTCTTGCCGATTTGCCACTATCGTTTTGGGGTTATGCATTAGAGACAGCTGCATTCACTTTAAATAGGGCACCATCGAAATCCGTTGAGACAACGCCATATGAAGTTTGGTTTGACAAGAAGCCAAAGCTGTCGTTTCTTAAAGTTTGGGGATGTGATGCTTATGTCAAAAAGCTTCAGCCTGAAAAGCTGGAACCCAAAGCGGAGAAATGCGTCTTCATAGGATACCCAAAAGAGACAATTGGGTATACCTTCTACCTCAGATCCGAGGGCAAAGTGTTTGTCGCTAAAAACGGAACATTTCTTGAGAAAGAGTTTCTCTCGAAAGAATTGAGTGGGAGGAAGATAGAACTTGATGAGGTTGTTGAACCTTTACTTCAACCTGAGAGTAGCGCAGCGCAGAAAGTTGTTTCTGTGGAGCCTACATTAGCTGAAGAGGAAGTTAATGATGATGATCATGAAGCTTTGGATCAAGTTGCTATCGAACCTCGTAGGTCGACAAGGACGCGTACTGCTCCTGAGTGGTACGGCAACCCTGTCTTAGAGGTCATGTTGTTAAACAACGATGAACCTACGAGCTATGGAGAAGCGATGATGGGCCCGGATTCCGAGAAGTGGTTAGAGGCCATGAAATCCGAGATGGGATCCATGTATGAAAACAAAGTGTGGACTTTGGAAGTATTACCTGAAGGGCGTAAGGCCATTCAGAACAAATGGATCTTTAAGAGGAAGACGGACGCGGACGGTAATGTCACCGTCTATAAAGCTCGACTTGTGGCAAAGGGTTTTTCACAAGTTCAAGGAGTTGACTACGATGAGACCTTCTCACCCGTAGCGATGCTTAAGTCCGTCAGAATCATGTTAGCAATAGCTGCCTTTTTCGATTATGAAATTTGGCAGATGGATGTCAAAACAGCGTTCCTTAACGGTTACCTTAAGGAAGAGTTGTATATGATGCAACCAGAAGGTTTTGTCGATCCAGAGAATGCTGACAAAGTTTGCAAACTCCAGCGATCCATTTATGGACTGGTGCAAGCATCTCGGAGTTGGAATCTTCGTTTTGATGAGGTGATCAAAGCGTTCGAGTTTATACAAGTTTACGGAGAAGCTTGTATTTACAAGAAAGTGAGTGGGAGCTCTATAGCGTTTCTAATATTATATGTGGATGACATATTGCTGATTGGAAACAATATAGAAATGCTGGAAAGCGTAAAGGAATATTTGAACAAGAGTTTTTCAATGAAGGACCTAGGAGAAGCTGCTTTCATATTAGGCATCAAGATCTATAGAGATAGATCAAGACGCTTAATAGGACTTTCACAAAGCACATACCTTGATAAGATTTTGAAGAAGTTCAAAATGGATCAGTCCAAGAAGGGGTTCTTGCCTGTTTTGCAAGGTGTGAAGTTGAGTAAGACTCAATGCCCAGTGACTGCAGAAGATAGAGAAAAGATGAGTGTCATCCCCTATGCTTCAGCCATAGGCTCTATCATGTATGCAATGCTGTGCACAAGACCCGATGTCAGCCTTGCCATAAGTATGGTCGGAAGGTTTCAAAGTGATCCAGGAATGGAACACTGGACGGCGGTCAAGAATATCCTGAAGTACCTGAAAAGGACTAAGGACATGTTTCTCGTTTATGGAGGTGATCAAGAGCTCGTCGTAAAGGGTTACGTCGATGCAAGCTTTGACACTGATCCGGATGACTCTAAGTCGCAAACCGGATACGTATTTATTCTTAATGGGGGTGCGGTTAGCTGGTGCAGTTCCAAGCAAAGCGTGGTAGCAGATTCTACATGCGAAGCGGAGTACATCGCTGCCTCGGAGGCGGCGAAGGAAGGTGTCTGGATGAAGGAGTTCATGACAGATCTTGGAGTAGTGCCTAGTGCACTTAACCCAATGACTCTGTTTTGTGATAATACTGGTGCCATTGCTCTAGCCAAGGAACCAAGATTTCACAAGAGGACCAGACACATAAAGCGACGTTTCAATTCCATCCGCGATTACATCAAGGAGGACGACATAAATATTTGCAAAGTACACACGGATCTAAATGTTGCAGATCCGATGACTAAACCTCTTCCAAGGGCTAAACATGAACAACACCAGAACTGCATGGGTGTTCGATTCATTACAATGTAAATCACATAGTGATGTGAACTAGATTATTGACTCTAGTGCAAGTGGGAGACTGTTGGAAATATGCCCTAGAGGCAATAATAAATTGGTTATTATTATATTTCCTTGTTCATGATAATCGTTTATTATCCATGCTATAATTGTATTGATTGGAAACTCAAATACATGTGTGGGTACATAGACAACACTGTGTCCCTAGTATGCCTCTAGTTGACTAGCTCGTTGATCAAAGATGGTTAAGGTTTCCTAGCCATTGACATGAGATATCATTTGATAACGGGATCACATCATTAGGAGAATGATGTGATGGACAAGACCCAAACTGTAAACGTAGCATTTGATCGTGTCAGTTTATTGCTATTGTTTTCTGCATGTCAAGTATCTGTTCCTTTGACCATGAGATCATGCAACTCACTGACACCGGAGGAATACCTTGTGTGTATCAAACGTCGCAACGTAACTGGGTGACTATAAAGGTGCTCTACAGGTATCTCCGAGGGTGTCTGTTGGGTTGGCATGGATCAAGACTGGGATTTGTTACTCCGTGTGACGGAGAGGTATCTCAGGGCCCACTCGGTAATACAACATCACATTGAGCCTTGCAAGCAAAGTGACTAAAGAGTTAGCCACAGGATCTTGTATTACGGAACGAGTAAAGAGACTTGCCGGTAACGAGATTGAACTAGGTATAGTGATACCGACGATCGAATCTCGGGCAAGTAACATACCGAAGAACAAAGGGAACATCATACGGGATTAACTGAATCCTTGACATAGAGGTTCGACCGATAAAAGATCTTCGTAGAATATGTAGGAGCCAATATGGGCATCCAGGTCCCGCTATTGGTTATTGGCCGTAGAGGTGTCTCGGTCATGTCTACATAGTTCTCGAACCCGCAGGGTCTACACACTTAACGTTTGGTGACGATTAGTATAATTGAGTTATTATGTTGGTGACCGAAAGTTGTTCGGAAGTCTCGGATAAGATCCCGGACATGACGAGGATCTCCGGAATAGTCCGGAGGTAAAGATTGATATATGTGATAATAGTGTTTTGATCTCCGGAAGGGTTCCGGAGTTCACCGGAAGGGGTTCCGGATGTTTACCGAAGTGTTCGGGTGCGAGAACACTTTATATGGGCCAAGGGATAAAAACCCACGAGGTATTGGAAAGTGCAAAAGTAGTTTTGCTGTCGCGTAAGCGGTACTACCGCTTGGTGAAGCGGTACTACCGCCCAAGCGGTACTACCGCTTGTGTGAAGCGGTACTACCGCCCAAGCGGTACTACCGCTTGTGAGCGGTACTACCGCTTGTGCGCGGCTGTGCACGGTTCGGCAGGGATCCGAGTTGGACTCTTTTCCTGCGGGCCAAACCGACCTTGTGCGGGCAAAACCGACTTGGAAGAGGCTTTTACTCCAAGTTTAGACCTCAAGGCTCAACATATAAATAGAGGGGCAGGGCTAGCACACGACACATATAAAGATTTCCCCAAGCCGTGTGCGGCAACCCTAACCCTCTAGATCCTCCGTCATAATCTCCGTAGTGCTTGGCGAAGCCCTGCAGAGATTGTTCCTCACCACCATCACCACGCCGTCGTGCTGCTTGAACTCAACCACTACTTCATCATCGCTCGCTGGATCGAGGAGGTGAAGGCGTCATCAAGCCGTACGTGTGTTGAACGCGGAGGTGCCGTCCGTTCGGCGCTAGTTCGTGATCGGATCGAGGGACGACCTGCGATTTGGATCGCGGAGACGTTCGACTACATCAACCGCGTTTCTTAAACGCTTCCGCTTAGCGATCTACAAGGGTATGTAGATCCACTCTCCCTCTCGTAGATGCTCATCACCATGGATAGATCTTGTGTGTGCGTAGGAAAATTTTTGTTTCCCATGCAACATTACCCAACACCTGTTGCTTCCCCTGAATTTGCGTAGTCCTGATCTTGACGGCATGATGGAATCTCACAAAGTTCTGGCAATCCGCTATCCTTTCATGCTGCTCCTGAGTATGCTGATTCACAGATCAACGAAGTGCTAACAGTTCTTTGGGTTCCACCATAGTTAAAGAAAGATGCATGTTTCGCAAACGAAAGGGCAATGCAGATATGATCTGCACGGGGGTCATGCGTATGACGAAGTTTAGTATGGGGCTCGAGATTTTATTATCTCTTGTTTCATACACCCTGGAAAGTTAATCTAGCGACTTGAATCAACATACTTGATGATAAACGTTGGTAGCTGCGGTTTGAATCAAAACCTTAGAAGCCACGTAAAATAAAATTTTGCATAAACCGATTAGAGGCGTCTAACTTGGTTTTGCAGGATGGTTTGCATGTGATGTGTTATAGCAATGCTCATATTCAATTTGATTATGTATGAGATGACTATATGATGTAATTAACATGACCTGCGTGTCATGATTCGGCATGATGGCTGGAGCCATATGATTGTCACTTTAATGACCTGCGTGTCAACCTTAAGTAATGCATTTATTTTATCTGCTATGGAGATAGAAATATTATCTGGTGCATCGACAAGGTGGTGGCAATCTTCGCGAAGGTGAACACCGACGCGAATGCCGAAGACGAAGAAATACTTGACTTCTCCGTCAGAAGGGGCTATTCCATATCATGCTATTATGAATTGCCTGAGATGTTTATCCCTCTTGATGCACCCTTCTTAATTGCGCGGTAGTCGCTTTTATTAGAGTGATCTCTCACAAAAATATCAAGTAGTTAGTGTTCTCCCAAGTGTAGCACCGTCACGGCACCTATCTCTTCGGGGTGCCACATGCTACCATGGGCACGAACGATTAGAGAAGTGTGAGGCGGGTGAGTTGAGACCACGCAGCGAGATCACTTGGTTGTCTTGACGTTCAGGCATGAAAGTCATGAGCTCGGAACACACGCATCGAAAGATGAATAAGAGTCACATAAATATGTGATTGGCAAGATGGCCTACCGGTTGAGATTTTCGTCATCTGTGATGCTACCATTGTGGCGAACAATCAAAACTCGAGTCTTGTATCACTCATAATCAATTTTGAGATATATTGATTTGAGTGGGAGCGCACTTTAGAATAAATTGTTTATTCACTAGTGCAAAAATCATTATGAACAAAGTCTAAGTGAAACTTGTGTTTACCGTTGTAGATCAAATTGTAGGGAAACGCAGCAGAAAATAAAAAAATTCCGACCTACGCACCAGCCCAGGACCACTATGGAGACTGCATACAAGGTTTGATCTTTTTCGTTACCGACTCGTAGAGCAGCGGAAGTAGAGTCGATGACAATCGGCGGTGCAGATCCCCGCAGCTAGTATTTACAACCTCCCAACCGCGAGGATGTATACCATCATCCGCCCCTCGGACAGCCCTCCGGGAGGCGGTCGGACAGTCCCCCGGACGGTGTCGCGGACAGCCCTTCGGGAGGACCTTCGAAACTCGAACGGTCACTCGGACAGCCCTTCGGGAGGGCCTTCAAAACTCGGACGGTCACACGGACAACCCTTCGGGAGGCACTCTCGAACTAAGACCGAAACAACAATCTCTCTATAGAGTTGCACACATACGGTGTCATCTATCCGGCAGGGCTTCGCCGTCCAGAACTAGTTCCTGTCGGAACCCAGACAACCTTTTGGCTCTACGAAATTATTTCTCTGGGAGGGAGAGAGAAGCCAGATAACATCAGATGGCATGTGTATGTGAGAATGGATGAAGGATTGGGCGGCCCCCTCTCCTCCTTATATAGGAAAACCAAGGGATAGGATGGGTATTCAAAAATACCAAAAATGCCCATGAAGGAAACACTTTCCAAGGGCAAAAGGTTGAAGCCAAAGGACAAGTGGAGCTCCAAGGAGGAGCTCCATATGTGGCCGGCCACCCCCTAGAGGAGCCCCCCCAAGGGGCCTCTCATCCATCCATGTCATCCCTAGATCTTTTGGGTTTCCAAAAATATCCCAAAAAGCACTTTCACTATTCACGACGACATTTTTCAGCGTCCGTTCGAACTGAAAATATTTATGTGGGCTTAGAACATTTCCAGTACCCACTAAAATAATTTTCAACGCGTTCCAGAACAATTTTGGATTAGTGATTTTCATCTGCGAAAAGCATCTGAAGCGGTTCCGGCAGCGCCGAAACATTTTCGGTTTTCATCTCCGAAAATTCCAGAAAGTTTCCAGAATGATTCTGGCACCCTCCAAGAATTATCAGGCATGTGCCAAAATCAATTTGACTTTATGGTATCCTCTGAAACAACTTTTCAGTTTCACCGGAACTCATCCGGTGACCTCTTTCTTCGGAACTTTTCCGCTGTCTCCGAAAAACTTTTTCTGAAAACTTTCTCTCAGACTCCGTGTCTAGTATTCAACAGATAGATGACCCTTAAGCGTGTGACCCTATAGGTTCGGTGAAGTATAGACATGAGCCGGAACCCCTTCCGATCAATGATCAACATCGGAGCCGTGGACACCCATATTGACCCCTATACCCACACGAATGAATATTCGAGTGAACCTCCAATTGCAGTGTGCTATTCCTTTTACTTCACAATATGTTACAAATACCCCAGGTGAGACATGTTGGCATCCCTGTGGATCAACACCTTGTCCACTATGCCAGTTACCTCGTTACCGGTATTGTTCTCTTTTCTCGTTCCATGTTCCGGCATCCCCGTGATCAAATCACCCTGTGTCTGACCAGACGATGATGGATACTGTAACACCGAGAGGGCCCAGAGATATCTCTCCATCGACGGAGGAGCAAATCCCAATCTTGAGCTATCAAGTTACTTGACATACTTTTCCATGAACCCATAAGCCGCCGTAATAGCCACCCATTTACGGATGATGTTTAACAAACCCCAAAGTTCATGAAGCAAGCATGAAGAAACTCGATACTCTCATGGTCTAAGAAATCATGCAAACATTAACTTCCTGTGTTATTAACCATTAACTTATGACGAATGTATCTCATAGCATAACATCAAATCGGGTCGATTCAACACAAATGTTCTGCTAACATTGTGCCCTCAAAGTTGCTGGCAAACACGTGCCCATGATCAGGAAAACAGAACCATCATGCAACACTTGAGCTAGTCTTAGAGGCCAGACTAGGAATACATTTTTCCGTTTATTATCCCACACGTGCACATGAGTTTCCCTCCAAGCCTCGTTTTATTTGCAGACTCGAGAATCATTGCAGTTATAGCATGGAACATAAACTTAATTATGAACAGGGAGATAATCAATAACATTTATTATTGCCTCTAGGGCATATCTCCTACAGACTCCCACTTGCACTAGAGTCAATAATCTAGTAAATGCTAATGCACTTTACACCTGTGGCACATTGGTGTAAATATGCTTCGCTTGTGGTATAGCCTGATGTCCAACGGATCTGACGACTTCAGCTCCGTGTGTATCCTTGCATATCCTCGCGTTTTCACGCTTTCACAAAATTCATATTTTGTGTGGACTTGGCTTTGTATGTATGCGAATCACAGGTCAAACTTGGATTCCTCAGACTGAGTTATGGAGCAACTACCTGCAGTAGTGTCCCATTGACAAAAGCCATCTTGGAACCATACTAAGTTCATGAATGAACTATATGATTCAACAACTTCTTTGTCGCTTCTAAAGCGTCAACATACTTACCCTTTGTCATAGAATTCGCCACAGTATCTTGTTTGAAATAATTTCCAACTACCGTGCCACCATATTGTGTATTACACAAAACCCTTAACTTAAATCGAAAATCGCATGGAGCATTGATGAAGACTGTATCGATGTAATTACTTACAACGAGCACTTCATAATGTCTGCTTGCGAGAAAACATGGCATCAGTACTACTCTAGTACTCAATGACATCTTTCACTGTTGTCCCGTGATCAGTACTTTGATCACTTTGGTATCCATGCTCGCAACTCCTTGGGAGCATCGGACATATCTGGTTGTTTTACATACCATGGAATACATGATTAATCCAAACACAAGAGTGTGTGAAATCTGCATCATGTATTTTGCTCATCAGTGTTTTGGGACACCGAGTCTTGCAAAAACTCTTTCCATGTGACTTTGGCAAGAATCACTCCTTGGCGTTTTAAATGCTAAAAAGGTTTTAGCACCTTGTCAATATGTATTCATTGCTTAGCCCCATTAGGCAAATCTATCGCCATAGATCATCATGCCTAATATTGAGGCTATGTAGCCTAAGCACTTCATCAAAAAACTATTTTCAAATGAAGTCCTAATTCGTGTCAAGAAATTTATTTCCAATTAACAATGTGTCAGGTACACAAGGTTTTTAGAAATATGGTCATGCTCCCACTTACTTTCTTAAAACCACAAGCATCTTCGTTACCCATTGATGAAGTCAAACCCCTTTGACCATTTCATCAAAACACGAAGATTCCAACTCCACTTTGCTCTCTTCTGTCCATCGCTGGAACTCTGAAGTTTGTACCCTTACTAGCTAGCATCCTCTGGATAGACAAAATACCTTGGACTGTAACACATGCAAGTCCTTGGTTTCATTTCCATCAGATGGAAATCCTTTCGTCATCCATGTATCAATTGCTAGTTTAACCCGATCTGACTTTAAGCATCGCTATGGTGAGACAATCTCATCGTAGTCAACTCCTTGAATTTGTTTATTGCAACAAGTCGAGCTTTATGGATAAAACATTTTCATCCGTATCAGTTTATAGTTCCATAAAAGTTCGTTAGACTCTAAGTCTTCCGAAGGGTTCATCAAGATATGATCTTGAATCATTTATATGGATGTAGGAGATATGCCCTAGAGGCAATAATAAATGTTATTGATTATCTCCCTGTTCATAATTAGGTTTATGTTCCATGCTATAACTGCTATGGTTCTCGAGTCTACAATAACCACGAGGCTCGGAGGAAGACTCATATGCACGTGTGGAATAATAAACGGTAAAATTTATTCCCAGTCTGGCCTCTAAGACTGGCTCAAGTATTGCATGATGATCCTGTTTTCCTAATCATGGGCATGGCTATGCCGGCAATTTTGAGGGCGCAATGTTAGTAGAACACTTGTGTTGAATCGACCCGTATTGATGTTATGCTATGAGATACATTCGTCATAAGTTAATGGTTAATAACACAGAGATGGTTAACGTTTGCATGATTCCTTAGACCATGAGAGTATCGAGTTTCTTCATGCTTGCTTCATGAACTTTGGGGTTTGTTAAACGTCATCCGTAAATGAGTGGCTATTACGGCGGCTTACGGGTTCATGGAAAAGTATGTCAAGTAACTTGATAGCTCAAGATTGGGATTTCCTCCTCCGACAATGGAGAGATATCTCTGGGCCCTTTCGGTGTTACGGTATCCATCATCGTCTGGCCAGACACTTTGTGATTTGATCACGGGGATGCCGGAACACGGAACGAGAAAAGAGAACAATACCGGTAACGAGGTAACTGGCATAGTGGACAAGGTGTCGATCCACGGGGATGCCAACATGTCTCACCTCGGGTATTTGTAAACATATTGCGAAGCAACAGGAATAGCACACGACAACTGGAGGTTCACTCGAATATTCATTCGTGTGGGTATAGGGGTCAATATGGGTGTCCACGGCTCCGATGTTGATCATTGATCGGAAAGGGTTCCGGGTCATGTCTATACTTCACCTAACCTATAGGGTCACACGCTTAAGGGTCATCTATCTGCTGAATAGTAGACAGGGAGTCTGAGAGAAAATTACCGGAAAAGTTTCGGTCAACGGAAAAGTTTCGAAGAGAGAGGTCACCGGATGAGTTTCGGTGAAACTGAAAAGTTGTTTCAGAGGATACCATAAAGTCAAATTGGTTTTGGCACATGCCTGATAATTCTTGGAGGGTGCCAGAATCATTCTGGAATTTTCTGGGATGAAAACCGGAAATGTTCCGGAGCTGCCGAAACCGCTTCAGATGCTTTTCGCAGATGAAAATCACTAAACCGGAATTGTTCCGGATCGCATTGAAAATTATTTTAGTGGGTACTGGAAATGTTCTAAGCCCACATAAATATTTTCAGTTTGACCGGACGCTGAAAAATGTCGTCGTGAATAGTGAAAGTGCTTTTTGGATATTTTTTTGGAAAGCCACCTTTTGGGGCTTTTCCCAAAAGGCTTCTAGATGAACTTGGGGACTAAGTAACCCCTTTGGGGGGGCCCCATGAGGGGTGGCCGGCCACACATGTGGAGCTCCATGGAGCTCCACTTGCCTTCCCATTTTACCCTTATGAAGGATCCATGTGATGGGTTTTTTGGGTATTTTTCCCCATGGGCTTTTCCTATAAATAGAGGTGGAGAGGTGCTCTCCACTCTCATTCCATTCTCACATACACATGCCATTGCAATGATCTGGCTTCTTCTCTCCCTCCCAGCGAAATAGTTTCGTAGAGCCGAAAGGCTGTCTGGGTTCCGGCAGGAACTAGTTCTGGACGGCGAAGCCCTGCCGGATAGATGACACCGTATGTGTGCAACTCTGTAGAGAGATCGTAGTTTCGGTCTTAGTTCGAGAGTGCCTCCCAAAGGGCTGTCCGTGTGACCGTCCGAGTTTCGAAGGTCCTCCCGAAGGGCTGTCCGAGTGACCGTCCGAGTTTCGATGGTCCTCCCGAAGGGCTGTCCGCGACACCGTCCGGGGGACTGTCCGACCGCCTCCCGGAGGGCTGTCCGGGGGGGCGGATGAGGGTATACATCCTTGCGGTTGGGAGGTTGTAAATCCTAGCTGCGGGGATCTGCACCGCCTATCGTCATCGACTCTACTTCCGCTGCGCTACGAGCCAGTAACGAAAAGATCAAACCTTGTATGCAGTCTCCATAGTGGTCCTGGGCTGGTGCGTAGGTCGGAAAATTTTTGTTTTCTGCTGCGTTACCCTACAGTGGCATCAAGAGCCGTGCTATGCGTAGATGCAGGTTGTGATCTAGAATACATAGAGATGTATGGGTGTTGCACAATATAATTAGGTAGTAGATGAGATCTATTGCTGAAAATTATTTGTGCGGGTAGCAGATGAAATCTGTTACCCGATGTTCTTGTTACTTCCCTAGAATTTGCATATTTCTGATCTTGATAACATTATGGTGGAGTTTCAATGTTCTGGCAATCCGCGATCCTGATTGATCAACGAAGTCCTAAGAGTTCATTGAATTCCACCGTAGTTAGAAAGAAAGATGAAATTTCGCAGACGAAAGGGCAATGCAGATATGATCTGCACGGGGGTCACGCGTATGACGAATTTTAGTATGGGGCTCGAGATTTTATTATATTGTGTTTCATACACCCCGCAATGTTAATCTAGCGACTTGGATTATAATGCTTGATGATGGACGTTGGTAGCTTCGGTTTGTTTCGAAACCTTAGAAGCCACGTAAAATAAAATTTTGCATGAACCGATTAGAGGCGTCTAACTTGGTTTTGCAACATGGTTTGCATGTGCATATGATGTGGTATAGCAGTGCTCATATTAATTTGATTATGTATGAGATGACTATATGATATAATATTAACATGACCTGCGTGTCATGATTCGGCATGATGGCTGGAGCCATATGATTGTCATTTTAATGACCTACGCGTCAACCTTAAGTAATGCACTTATTTTATTAGCTATAGAGAGAGCAATATTATCTGGTGCATCGACAAGGTGGTGGCAATCTTCACGAAGGTGAACACCGACGCGAATGCCGAAGACGAAGAAATAAAAGACTTCTCCGTCAGAAAGGGTTATACCATATCATGCTATTATGAATTGCCTGAGATGTTTATCCCTTATGATGCACCCTTCCTGATTGCGCGGTAGTCGCTTTTTTATTAGGGTGATCTCTCACAAAATATCAAGTAGTTAGTGTTCTCCCAAGTGTAGCACCGTCACGGCACCTAACTTTTCGGGGTGCGCCATGGATGCATGGGTACGAACGATTAGGGATGTGTGAGGCGGGTGAGTTGAGACCTCGCAGCGAGATCACTTGGTTGTCTTGACGTTCAGGCATGAAAGTCATGAGCTCGGAACACACGCATCGAAAGATGAACAAGAGTCACATAGAGATGTGATCGGCAAGTTGGCCTACCGATTAAAATTCCCGTCATGAGATGGTGATTCTATGACGATGAATTGAAGTCTGAATCTTGTATCACTCAAAATCAATTATGAGAGATATTGATTTGAGTGGGAGCGCACTGAAGAATTAACTTGTTTAATTCTCAGTGCAATTAATCTTGAACACTGTCTAAGTGTGATTTGCATAATAAGTAGAATAATGGCTCGCGTTTCCACCTTCCCTGTTAAAATTGAATAGCTGTTAAATATCTGGTTAAAACTTTACGGTTGGAAACGTAATGTGAGGATTGTCCTCGTGAGTGCCGAGAAGGACTTTGTCCTATCACATACTTTCGGTATTCTCCCGCTAATGCTATGGATGATATGACTCTCGTCCTTCGATCCAAAAGCTAGAATTCCTTTTCAGTCAAAGTGCACTATGTTTGCTTCCATGAGACCCGAACTTCGAAAGTTTGGATAGTTATGTGATATTCATGGAATCTGAAAATCATTTTCAGAGACAGACAAAGGCTAAAAGATATGAGATATCCAAAGCAATGTTTGTTTGCAAACTATTAGCAAAGGAGTTTACTATGCATTAGACTGATAAAGAGAGGGATCCAGGAGAACGCCTGTCATATGATGAAAGGTGAATAAAACAACAACTTAAAGAGAAAGGAAGTGTCCGAAGGGTGTTAGTAAGACTTTCACGCCTAGTAAGTCCGGGGCTAACGCCACTCTTAAGTTGGATGCTTCTTCTGAGAGTAGGAGAAATACTAAAAGTTAAACTGTTAGAAGTATAAAGGCAAAAGGAAAGAAGACTGGAATATCCAGCTCATGTATGAATGTCATACAAGTTTTTGATGTATAGAAGGCTGGTCAAAGATATAGTTCTTGGGAATTATGGTTAAACATGTTAATCACTAATTCTTGGGTATTGTGAGTTAATCACAAAGATACCCGCTTGATTGCATTCTGTTGCAACTCGATGAAAGAACTACTGTGGCCTGAAAGACTAGCCAGGGATGATGTTTAGATACACGCAGGGAACATAGTAAATGTTACTATGCCTTCCATCGGTGTATTCCCTATGTATTTAATTTCATAATTCATTTTAGAGTTTCACACTCTAGCCCTTTGCATAAGGTATCTTGCAAGAAGGTTGTTCATAAGAGAACTTTTGATGTTCGGTGTTATGAATAACATAAGGGCCATACTTTCATTATGAATGAGACGTATGTTATGAATATTGATAATAATACATTACCTCTGGGTTTACTTTCATAATTCAGTTTAGAGTTTCATACACTCTAGCCCATTGCACAATGTTTGTTGCAAAAGAGTTGTTCATAAAAACAATAATTGTTGTTCAGTATTATGAATAACATGAAGGGCCATGCTTCCATCCTAGATGGGATGTATGTTATGAATATTGATGGAAATATGATACATCCATAACACTGACGCTAAAAGTCGCAAGACTAAAAGAATACCACACAAGTGTGGCACTGCATTTAGTCACATTAGAGAAACCCGCATGGAAAAATCCATTATGATGGATTTTGATGTCATTTGATTTTGAATCATCTGACACTTGCAACTTTCCTCTGAAAAGTGAAGTGACTGAAATACCGTTCACAGGCCATAAGAAACGAGCAAAGAACATATTGGTGATCATACATTATGATGTGTGTAGTCCAATAAATGTTGTTGCAAGTAGTGGATTTATCTATCTTCAGAAATGACTCAAGTAGATATATGGATATTTACTTGTTGAGACGTAAGTCTGGATCTTTTGAATTCATTCATAAGGTTTTCAAAAATGTAGTAGAAGTTATTGTAACAAGAAAATTATGTTTCTACAATTCGATTGCAGAAAGGAATATTTGAGTTACAAGTTTAGCGAATGTCTGATGAGTTATGAAAGGGGTTTCAAAACTTGCACCTCCCGGAAAACCACTACAAGTGAAAAGTCCGTGAAGATGTAATCGAACCATTTATGACATGGTAAGATCAAAGATGACATAAATAAATTTGCCATTATCCCTTTTATAGAGTGATGCTTTAGAGACTGTGGCTTTTACACTGAAAAGAGCTCCATCAGGTCTGTTGAAATGATGCCATGGTGTGGTACGCCCAACCATGTTATATCTTTTCTTAACATTTGGAATATGGGGCTTGTGTAAAAGGTTACAAACCTATTCCAAATCAGACAAGTGCTACTTTGTAAGGTTATCCCAAGTCATTGGGTATTCCCCCACCACTATACCGAGGCAAAGGGTTTTGCCGCAAAACGGTATGCTTTTAAAGAGAATAGTTCTTTCAAAAGGTGAGTGGGAGGACAGTGCAACTCGACGAGATAACCAGTATCTTCGTCATCAGATCAAAGGAAAGAAACCTTGGAAGTGATTCCGGAGTTTCCTACTGCGACTGATACGGAAGTCTCTACAATAAAATGTATGGACTTCGGTCGAACTTGCAGCTGAACCACGTAGGCAAAGCTCGTGCAAACCTATCAGGTGCGCAAACGAGATATTGTTGTTAGACAACAGTATACCTACAATACACAAGGAACCGTTGATGGGCCCTGACTCCGGAATTGGGTAAATGCCAATACAATCCGAGATAGTTTCCATATAAGTGATTCGAGATTAAAATCTTGATACACCTTTCGGAAGACTTAGAGTCTAACAAGTATTTATGGAACTAAAAACTGATACGGATAAAATGTTTTATCCATAAAGCTCGACTTGTTGCCATAACAAGTTCAAGGAGTTGACTACGATGAGATTGTCTCACCGTAGCGATGCTTGAAGTCGGTTCGGGTTGAACTAGCAATTAATACATATTTCAATCATGAGATATGAAACATGGATGACAAAAGGATTTCCATCTGATGGAAATGAAACCTAGGACTTGTATGTGATACAGTCCAAAGTAATTTGTCGATCCAGAGGATGCTAGTAAGTATGCAAACTTCAGAGTTCCAGCGATGAACAGAAGAGAGCAAAGTGGAGTTGGAATCTTCGTTTTTGATGGAATGGTCAAAGGGGTTTGACTTCATCAAATGGGTATCGAAGATGCTTGTGATTCAATAAATTAAGTGGGAGCATGGAAATATTTCTAAAAACCTTGTGTACTTGACACATTGTTAAATTGGAAATAAATTTCTTGACACGAATTAGGACTTCATTTGAAAATAGTTTTTCGATGAAGTGCTTAGGCTAAATAGCCTCAATATTAGGCATGATGATCTATGGAGATAGATTTACCTAATAGGGCTAAGCTATGAATACATATTGACAAGATGCTAAAACTTTTTAGCATTTATAAATGCCAAGGAGTGATTCTTGCCGAAGTCACATGGAAAGAGTTTTGCAAGACTCGGTGTCTCAAAACACTGATGAGCAAAATACATGATGGAGATTCCACACACTCTTGTGTTTGGATTAATCATGTATTCCATGGTATGTAAATCAACCAGATATGTCCGATACTCCCAAGTTGTTGCGAGTATAGATACCAAAGTGATCAAAGTACTGATCATGGGACAACAGTGAAAGATGTCATTGAGTACTAGAGCAGTACTGATGACATGTTTTCTCGCAAGCTGAGATTATGAAGTGCTCGTTGTAAGTAATTACATCGATACAGTCTTCATCAATGCTCCATGCGATTTTCGATTTAAGTTAAGGGTTTTGTGTAATACACAACATGGTGGCACGGTAGTTGGAAATTGTTCCAAACAAGATACTGTGGCGAATTCTATAACAAAGGCTAAGTATGTTGACGCTTTAGAAGCGACAAAGAAGTTGTTGAATCATATAGTTCATTCACGAACTTAGTATGGTTCCAAGATGGCTTTAGTCTATGGGACACTATTGCAGATAGTTGCTCCATAGCTCAGTCTGAGGAACCTGGTTTCGACCAATGATTCACACATTTGCAAAGCCAAGTCCACACAAAATATGAATTTTGTGAAAGCGTGAAAACGCAAGGATATGCAAAGTTACACACGGAGCTGAAGTTGTCAGATCCGTTGGACATCAGGCTATACCACAAGCGAAGCATATTTTACACCAGTATGCCATAGGTGTAAAGTGCATTAGCATTGACTAGATTATTGACTCTAGTGCAAGTGGGAGTCTGTAGGAGATATGCCCTAGAGGCAATAATAAATGTTATTGATTATCTCCCTGTTCATAATTAGGTTTATGTTCCATGCTATAACTGCTATGGTTCTCGAGTCTACAATAACCACGAGGCTCGGAGGAAGACTCATATGCACGTGTGGAATAATAAACGGTAAAATTTATTCCCAGTCTGGCCTCTAAGACTGGCTCAAGTATTGCATGATGATCCTGTTTTCCTAATCATGGGCATGGCTATGCCGGCAATTTTGAGGGCGCAATGTTAGTAGAACACTTGTGTTGAATCGACCCGTATTGATGTTATGCTATGAGATACATTCGTCATAAGTTAATGGTTAATAACACAGAGATGGTTAACGTTTGCATGATTCCTTAGACCATGAGAGTATCGAGTTTCTTCATGCTTGCTTCATGAACTTTGGGGTTTGTTAAACATCATCGGTAAATGGGTGGCTATTACGGCGGCTTACGGGTTCATGGAAAAGTATGTCAAGTAACTTGATAGCTTAAGATTGGGATTTGCTCCTCCGACGATGGAGAGATATCTCTGGGCCCTCTCAGTGTTACGGTATCCATCATCGTCTGGCCAGACACTTTGTGATTTGATCACGGGGATGCCGGAACACGGAACGAGAAGAGAGAACAATACCGGTAACGAGGTAACTAGCATAGTGGACAAGGTGTTGATCCACGGGGATGCCAACATGTCTCACCTTGGGTATTTGTAAACATATCGCGAAGCAACAGGAATAGCACACGGCAACTGGAGGTTCACTCGAATATTCATTCGTGTGGGCATAGGGGTCAATATGGGTGTCCACGGCTCCGATGTTGATCATTGATCGGAAAGGGTTCCGGGTCATGTCTATACTTCTCCGAACCTATAGGGTCACACGCTTAAGGGTCATCTATCTGCTGAATACTAGACAGGGAGTCTGAGAGAAAATTACCGGAAAAGTTTCGGTCAACGGAAAAGTTCCGAAGAGAGAGGTCACCGGATGAGTTTCGGTGAAACTGAAAAGTTGTTTCAGAGGATACCATAAAGTCAAATTGGTTTTGGGACATGCCTGATAATTCTTGGAGGGTGCCAGAATCATTCTGGAATTTTCCGGGATGAAAACCGGAAATGTTCCGGAGCTGCCGCAACCGCTTCAGATGCTTTTCGCAGATGAAAATCACTAAACCGGAATTGTTCCGGATCGCATTGAAAATTATTTTAGTGGGTACTGGAAATGTTCTAAGCCCACATAAATATTTTCAGTTCGACCGGACGCTGAAAAATGTCGTCGTGAATAGTGAAAGTGCTTTTTGGATATTTTTTTGGAAAGCCACGTTTTGGGGCTTTTCCCAAAAGGCTTCTAGATGAACTTGGGGACTAAGGAACCCCTTTGGGGGGGGGCCCCCATGAGGGGTGGCCGGACACACATGTGGAGCTCCATGGAGCTCCACTTGCCTTCCCATTTTACCCTTATGAAGGATCCATGTGATGGATTTTTTGGGTATTTTTCCCCATGGGCTTTTCCTATAAATAGAGGTGGAGAGGTGCTCTCCACTCTCATTCCATTCTCACATACACATGCCATTGCAATGATCTGGCTTCTTCTCTCCCTCCCAGCGAAATAGTTTCGTAGAGCCGAAAGGTTGTCTGGGTTCCGGCAGGAACTAGTTCTGGACGGCGAAGCCCTGCCGGATAGATGAGACCGTATGTGTGCAACTCTGTAGAGAGATCGTAGTTTCGGTCTTAGTTCGAGAGTGCCTCCCAAAGGGCTGTCCGTGTGACCGTCCGAGTTTCGAAGGTCCTCCCGAAGGGCTGTCCGAGTGACCGTCCGAGTTTCGGAGGTCCTCCCGAAGGGCTGTCCGCGACACCGTCCGGGGGACTGTCCGACCGCCTCCCGGAGGGCTGTCCGGGGGGCGGATGAGGGTATACATCCTCGCGGTTGGGAGGTTGTAAATCCTAGCTGCGGGGATCTGCACCACCGATCGTCATCGACTCTACTTCCACTGCGCTACGAGTCGGTAACGAAAAGATCAAACCTTGTATGCAGTCTCCATAGTGGTCCTGGGCTGGTGCGTAGGTCGGAAAATTTTTGTTTTCTGCTGCGTTAGCCTACAATGGAAACTATCTCGGATTATATTGGCATTTAGCCAATCCCGGAGTCAGGGCCCATCAACGCTTCCTTGTGTATTGTAGGTACACTGTTGTCTAACAACAATATCTTGTTTGCGCACCTGAGAGGTTTGTACGAGCCTTGCCTACGTGGTTCAGCTGCAAGTTCGACCGAAGTCCATACATTTTATTGTAGAGACTTCCGTATCAGTCGCAGTAGGAAACTCTGGAATTACTTCCAAGGTTCCTTTCCTTTGACCTGATGACAAAGGTACTGGTTATCTCATCGAGTTGCACTGTCCTCCCACTCACCTTTTGCAAGAACTATTCTCTTTAAAAGCATACCGTTTTGTGGCAAAACCCTTTGCCTTGGTATAGTGGTGGGGGAATACCCAATTACTTGGGATAACCTACAAAGTAGCACTTGTCTGATTTGGAATAGGTTTGTAACCTTTTACACAATCCCCATATTCCAAATGTTAAGAAAAGATATAATATGGTTGGGCGTACCTTACCATGGTGTCATTTCAACAGACCCGATGGAGCTCTTTTAGGTGTAAAAGCCGCAGTCTCTAAAGCATCACTTTAAAAGGGATAATGGCAAATTTATTTATGTCATCTTTGATCTTACCATGTCATAAATGGTTTGATTACATCTCCATGGACTTTCCACATGCAGTGGTGTTCCGGGAGGTGCAAGTTATGAAACCCCTTTCACTACTCATCAGACATTCGCTAAGCTTGTAACTCAAATATTCCTTTCTGCAATCGAATTGTAGAAACATAATTTTCTTGTTACAATAACTTCTTCTTCATTTTTGAAAACCTTTCGAATGATTTCAAAAGATCCAGACTTACGTCTCATCAAGTAAATATCCATATATCTACTTGAGTCATTTCTGAAGATAGATAAATCCACTACTAACAACATTTATCGGACTACACACATCAAATGTATGATCTCCATTAAGTTTGTTGTTCGTTCCTTATGGCATGTGAACGGTATTTCAGTCATTTCACTTTTCAGAGGAAATTTGCAAGTGTCAGATGATTCAAAATCAAACGACTTCAAAATCCATCATAATGGAATTTTCCATGCGGGTTTCTCCAATGTGACCAAATGCAGTGCCACACTTGTGTGGTATTCTTTTAGTCTTGCGACATTTAGTGTCAGTGTTATGGATGTATCATATTACCATCAATATTCATAACATACATCCCATCATAATGGAAGCATGGCCCTTCATGTTATTCATAATACTGAACAACAATTGATGTTTTTATGAACAACTCTTTTGCAACAAACATTGTGCAATGGGCTAGAGTGTATGAAACTCTAAAATGAATTATGAAAGTAAACCCAGAGGTAATGTATTATTATCAATATTCATAACATACATCTCATTCATAATGAAAGTATGGCCCTTATGTTATTCATAACACCGAACATCAAAAGTTCTCTTATGAACAACCTTCTTGCAAGATACCTTATGCAATGGGCTAGAGTTTGTAAAACTCTAAATGAATTATGAAAATAAATATAGACGGTAATACACCGATGGAAGGTATAGTAACATTTACTATGTTCCCTGTGTATACCTAAACCTCATTCCTGGCAAGTCTTCCAGGCCATAGTAGTTCTTACATCGAGTTGCAACAGAATGCAATCGAGCGGGTATCTTTGTGATTAACTCACAATACCCAAGAATCAGTGATTAACAATTTAATCATAATTCCCAAGAACTATATCTTTTACCAGCCTTCTATACATCAAAACCTTGTATGACATTCATACATGAGCTGGATATTCCAGTCTTCTTTCTTTTTGCCTTTATACTTCTAACAGTTTAACTTTCAGTATTTCTCCTACTCTCAGAAGAAGCACCCAACTTAAGAGTGGCGTTAGCCCCGGACTTCCTAGGCGTGAAAGTTTCACCAACACCCTTCGGACACTTCCTTTCTCTTTTAGTGGTTGTTTTATTCACCTTTCATCATATGACAGGCGTTCTACTGGATCCCTCTCTTATCAGTCTAATGCATAGTAAACTTCTTTACTAATAGTTTGCAAAACAAACATTGCTTTGGATATCTCATATCTTTTAGCCTTTGTCTCTCTCTGAAAATGATTTTCAGATTCCATGAATATCACATAACTATCCAAACTTTCGAAGTTTGGGTCTCATGGAAGCAAACACATTTGCACTTGACTAAAAACGGAATTCTAGCTTTTGGATCAAAGGACGAGAGTCACATGATCCATAGCATTAGCAGGAGAATACCGAAAGCATGCGATAGGACAAAGTCCTTCTCGGCACTCTTGAGAACAATCTTCACATTACGTTACCAACCGTAAAGTTTTAACCAGATATTTAACGGCTATTCAATTTAAACAGGGAAGGTGGAAACGCGAGCCATTCTTCTACAACTATTATGCAAACCACACTTAGACAATGTTCAAAATTAATTGCACTGAGAATTAAACAAGTTAATTCTACAGCGCGCTCCCACTCATATCAATATCTCTCAAAATTGATTATGAGTGATTCAAGACCCGCATTTCAATTCAACGCCACGGTTCGAGATGAACTCAAATGGCGCGAACTTCAATCGGTAGGCAAACTTGCCAATCACATCTCTATGTGATTCTTGTTCATCTTTCGATGGGCGTGTTTCGAGCTCAGGACTTTCAAGCTAGAACGTTAAGACAACCAAGTGTGATGTAGAGAACCCACAATATAAAGATGTCCAACTCTTTGTCAACTTCCGGGATGGGACTAAACTTTGAGCCACCACTTGCTATTTTATTCATGAGCCACTATTTGAGATTTCAGAATTTGTTAATGGGTCAAGCCCATTTATTCTAACAATTTTGATCTACCACGTGATCATACCTAATATTAGGACATCTTCAACGCTGACTCACAAATTTTCTCCCGCATCCGTCCGCGGACAAATGGGGACCAGTCCACGAAAACGAATGCAGGAGCCGGCCATCCAAACCTAATCATCCGTCTCGACTGCTCGTCTGCATTTTGGACATCGCCGCTCCCCGTGCTTCCCTCCCCTCGGCCGCTCGCCTTTCTCACCCGGTCCCTTCCCCTCCTTTCGCCACTGTCCGTCCGGAGGTTGCAGCTGAAGGGCAATCGAAGTTATTCTTGTGTATCTTTCATGTAAGACTATTTGTATTGTAATTTCGCAAATTTGAAATTATTTTTTGAAACATAATATTGTGAGACTTGATTGAGCTATTTGTGTTATTGTTTTGCCATATAAGATATGACACTTAGATTAGGCTGATTTTTTTTAAACGTGCACACCCTTCATTTTTTTCCTGGGTCCGCCACTGCTGCCAACGACAGAGAGAGAGCCCGAGCCACCCGCCGCTACACCCCTCACCGCCCACACGACCAAGGGGCACAGCCACCACCGCCGCCGTGATGCCCGACGGAGAGCCAACCATGCGGACCGCCATCCGGGACCGCCGCCCCGGCATCCATGTCTCGAGCCACCGTCAACTGTCCACATCACAACACACCAACCGGCCCGGTAGGAAGAGCAGAAGGCACTCCTTCCACTTCTAGTCTGGCATCAGCCACTGGGTCCTGGTCCATGCCTCCACGGTAGGAAGCGCCGACGCCTGCGTCCGCAACCAGTCCCAATGGACCGGGGGGCACAACCCTGTTACTGCCGATGGCCGCCGTCGAGCCTGCCACGGCCATAGCCCTCCGGCCTTGGCCTAGGCGAGCTCGCACGTTGCCTCACCCATGGCCATCGGCGTTGATCGATTTGACGGCATAGCAGCGTCAGAAGAGCCTGACTCGGACTGATGCCACCAACGAGAAGCATGCCAGGAGAGCACAACGCGAAGGCATGTACCGACGCGGACAAGCCAGCCCCTGTACCTGCGCGCCGCCAGACGCCGTCCACCACTACAGACCAGATCCACGCCCCACGCCGACGCAAGTGACGAGGTTATTCCCACTGGGTAGGCTCACTTGGTCGGATGGATGATCACCAAGGAGACAAGTCGGTTGGATCAATACGCAAAGATCAGTCGGCTGGACTCACGCCAGGGGGGCTCACCCGGTTGGGCCTAAGTGCACAATCAAGACGGACATTACTCCACAATCTATGACGCTATTACCCTACCATTACAACAAAGCCATCAAGTGGGAGTTTCTAGTGCATAATTAATAGGAAGTTACCACTCGGCATTAACTATTTCATAACACACCCGGATGTTGTAACTTCAGGGCATGGCACACTCTATATAAGCCTACCTGGAGCACTTGGCTGTGGGGATCTTCTCTTTCTCTCACACTCAATCGCATACTTGCAATCCCTATACACAACTATACGCAAGAACACCCACACACAGGATTAGGGCTATTACCTCCACCGCTGAGGGGCCTGAACCTGTATAATCTCTTGTGTCACCCATTTGTGCCTCGGTAGATCAAGCTCCATTCATACACCTCTCTTACTGTCAGATTTACACCCACGCTAGCCAGCCCGCACCGGTGCACGCTCGCACGCCAGTGACACGGATCGCACCGCCGCGAAACAATAGCAGTCACGCCGCCCCATTGTAGGAGATATGCCCTAGAGGCAGCAACTTCAGTTATTTTGTATCTCCGAGTTTGTAATGAATGTTTAGCTTCCATGCTATAACTGCAATGATTCTCGAGTCTGCAATATCCACGAGGCTCGGAGGGAAACTCATGTGCACGTGTGGTGTACTAAACGGTAAAATGTATTCCTAGTCTTGCCTCTAAGACTGGCTCAAGTATTGCATGATGATCCTGTTTTCCTGATCATGGGCATGTCTATGCTGGCAATTTTTGAGGGCACAATGTTAGTAGAACACTTGTGTTGAATCGACCCGAATTGTTGTTATGCTATGAGATACAGTCGTCACAAGTTAATGGTTAATAACACAGAGATAGTTAATGTTTGCATAATTCCTTAGACCATGAGAGTATCGACTTTCTTCATGCTTGATTCATGAACTTTGGGGTTTGTTAAACGTCATCCGTAACTGGATGGCTATTACGGCGGCTTACGGGTTCATGGGAAAGAATGTCAAGTAACTTGATAGCTCAAGATTGGGATTTGCTCCTCCGACGATGGAGAGATATCTCTGGGCCCTCTCGGTGCTACGGTATCCATCATCGTCTGGCCAAGACACAATGTGATTTGATCACGGGGATGCCGGAACACGGTAACGAGAAAAGAGAACAATACCGATAACGAGGAAACTAGCATAGTGGACAAGTTGTTGATCCACAGGGATGCCAACATGTCTCACCTCGGGTACTTGTAACATATCGCGAAGCAACAGGAATAGCACACGGCAACTGGAGGTTCACTCGAATATTCACTCGTGTGGGTATAGGGGTCAATATGGGTGTCCACGGCTCCGATGTTGATCATTGATCGGAAGGGGTTCCGGGTCATGTCTATACTTCACCGAACCTATAGGGTCACACGCTTAAGGGTCATCTATCTGCTGAGTACTAGACAGGGAGTCTGAGAGAAAGTTTCCGAAAAAAGTTTTCGGAGACAGCGGAAAAGTTCCGAAGAGAGAGGTCATCGGATGAGTTTCGGTGAAACCGAAAAAGTTGTTTCGGGGTATACCATTAAGTCAAAATGGTTTCGGGACACCCCTGATAATTCTTGGAGGGTGCCAGAATCATTCTGGAAACTTCTGCGAATTTTCCGGGATAAAAACCGGAAATGTTCCGGAGCTGCCGGAACCACTTCAGATGCTTTTCGCAGATGAAAATCACTAATCCGGAATTGTTTCGGAATGTGTTGAAAAATATTTTAGTGGGTACTGTAAATGTTCTAAGCCCACATAAATATTTTCAGTTCGAACGGATGCTGAAAAATGTCATCGTGAATAGTGAAAGTGCTTTTTGGGATATTTTTGGTGAGTCACCTTTTGGGATATTTCCAAAAGGCTTCTAGAAGGACTTGGGGGGCCATGAGAGCCCCTCATGGGGGGCCCCCAAGGGGGTGGCCGGCCAAGGGTGGAGCTCCTCCTTGGAGCTCCACATGGCACCCCATTCCCCTCTTATGCCCTTTGTGTGTGACATAAAGTGGGGGTACTTTGGTATTTTGAATGTCCATCCTACCCCTTGGCTTTCCTATAAATAGAGGAGGAGAGGGCTGCCATCTCTTCATCCTTGCTCTCATACACATGCCATAGACTTGTCTGGCTTCTCTCTCCCTCCCCGCGAAATAGTTTCGTAGAGCCGAAAGGCTGTCTGGGTTCCGGCAGGAACTAGTTCTGGACGGCGAAGCCCTGCCGGATAGCTGACACCGTATGTGTGCAACCCCGTAGAGAGGTCATAGTTCCGATCTTTTGCCCGAGGGGCTGTTCGAGTGTCCTCCCGAAGGGCTGTCTGAATTTTTGTTCGAGTTTCGAGGGTCCTCCCGAAGGGCTGTCCGTGACATCGTCCGGGGGACTGTCCGACCGCCTCCCGAAGGGCTGTCCGACGAGGGAGTACATCCTCGCGGTTGGGAGGTTGTAAATCCTAGCTGCGGGGATCTGCACCGACGATCTCCACCGACTCTTCTTCCGCTGCGCTTCGAGTCGGTACGGATCAGATCAAACCTTGTATGCAGTCTCCATAGTGGTCCTGGGCGTGCTCGCTGTACCGAAAATTTTCGTTTTCTGTCGCGTTCCCCTACACCCATCGCCGCCCGAGGAACCCCGAGCAACGCCGAGCCCTCGTAGCGTCGCCAGATCCGCGTCGAATCCACGCCGCCACAAGGCACCCGCCGCCCACCTCCCATCAGAGGATCAGACGGGCCTCCTCCATCGCCCCACGCCGCACGTCGGCCCCCGGCTTCGTATCCCGCCGAATCTGGACGGAATCCAACCTGCACGCAACCATCTGAACCTGCGCCTCCACGCCCCAGCCAGATCCCCCTGGCAGAGACCGCCCCGAGGCAGCCCCGCAGCCAGACGCACCGCCACCATCCACCTGGGATACCAGCCTAAGCAGCGCTCGCCTCCCACTCCCTATCGCCCACAGTTGCCAGGGCGCTAGATCCGGCCGAGGTGCCCCCGCCGCCGTGGCACGCCTCCACTACTGCATTGCCACCGCCGTTTGCCGCTCAGCCGCGCCACCAGCATGCCCGCACAGGTCGCCGTCGCGCCGCCCCACACGAGTGCCGCGCCCCCGCGAGGCCGCTGCAGCCCGCGGTACGAGCAACCGGGCAGAGGGGAAGAGGGACCCCGCTGCCGCCGCCGACCGGGCTTCGCCCGGCGCGGGGGGGGGGGGGGGGGGGGGGGGGGAGAGCCGACGGTGCTAGGGTTTCGCCTTGCCGCCCGTGGGAGTGGCACGGGCGAGCAGGCGTTTTTCGACTTTATCGTCTGAGCTTGTATTTACTAGCCCTTTTATTCTCTTTGAGCAATATGGCGACATTATCACATATCTCAAAAAATAGGTTGGACACCGTATTTCGACATTTGTGTATCTAGTACCTGAGGAGCTTGCATTCATACGCATAGATTCCTTTTACAGTACATCAAACAATTATGGGCCGTCCATTCTCATCATCCTGAGGGTCCAGATCCAGCCATACTACCTCATAAAAGGTGTAGTACTTTTGTTCGTTAGGGTAAAAAAGTACATACTAGTAATTTTGCCGTAGAAGGCCAAAACCGTATGGATATTATTCACAGGTTGTGCCTAATTCACGGAGATGCCCGGCAGTGCACAGGCGGCCATGTTTTGTTAATACGTGAACTGACTCAACTCTATGTGATGGATTGACGGGCGACTCCGCCGAGCGTAAATCTTACCCTAATCTTCCCCTAATATATATATATATATATATATATATATATATATATATATATATATATATATATATATATATTAATCTTTCCCTAATAATAATAAAGCAAATAGTGCTTCTGGTCGTCCGTCATGGCATTTTTCAGAAAAATGATCTTTCTATTTCAGAGAATTCAACCCGCGGTCTTGTTTTAATTAAAAACGAATCGTTTTTTCGTATTTTACATAAAAGCCCATGTGTTTTCTTGAAATCAACCCGTAGTCCGGATTTAAGTCACACCCGAACCGTTATTTTACATTTTTCGAAAACCCCCCTGATCTTTTAGGTAATTCATCCGCGGATTATATTTAAGTCAAACAAATGCTTTTCTAAATCATCCATATCTTTTAAACCGTAACTCCGATTTGAACATGTTATATATGAAATTTGATTAGAAAAATATGTAGAATATGAATATGAGATTATTTTTACCTGTTAAATATTTTTAAATATTAATTTAAAATATATTTAAGTCAAACAAATAATTTTCTAAATTATCCGTATCTTTTAAACCATAATTTCGATTTTAACATGTTATATATGAAATTTGATTAGAAAAATGTGTGGAATCTGAATATGATGTTAATTTTACCTGTTAAATATTTTTTAAATATTGTTTTGGAAGCAAACTTATAATTTATAGCACACGATCCGTTTTTTTTCCGTACCGGCGGCGATCCGGATTGCAAATAAACTGTTGGGGAACGTCGCATGGGAAACAAAAATTTTCCTACGCACACGCAAGATCTATCAATGGTGATGAGCATCTACGAGAGGGAGGGTGAATCTACATACCCTTGTAGATCGCTAAGCGGAAGCGTTAAGAAACGCGGTTGATGTAGTCGAACGTCTTCGCGATCCAAATCGCAAGTCGTCCCTCGATCCAAACACGATCTAGCGCCGAACGGACGGCACCTCCGCGTTCAACACACGTACGGCTTGATGACGCCTTCACCTCCTCGATCCAGCAAGCGATGGTGAAGTAGTGGATGAGTTCCGGCAGCAAGACGGCGTGGTGATGGTGGTGAGGAACAATCTCTGCAGGGCTTCGCCAAGCACTACGGAGATTGTGACGGGAGGAACTAGAGGGTTAGGGTTGCCGGCACACGGCTTGGGAAATCTTGATCTCTCCCGTGTGCTAGCCCTGCCCCTCTATTTATATGTTGAGCCCTAGGGTCTAAACATGGAGAGAAAGCCTCCACAAGGTCGGTTTTGCCCGCACAAGGTCGGTTTGGCCCGCACGGAAAGAGTTCCACTCGGATTCCAGCAGTACCGCGTACAAGCGGTAGTACCGCTCACGAGCGGTAGTACTGCTTCACACAAGCGGTAGTACCGCTTACGCGGTAGTACTGCCTTACCAGCAGTAGTACCGCTTAAGGCAGCAGCAAAACTTCCTTTTGCGCTTTCCAATACCTCGTGGGCTTTACCCCTTTGGCCCATATAAAGTGTTGTTGCACCCGAACACTTTGGTAAACATCCGGAACCCCTTCCGGTGAATTCCGGAACCCTTCCGGAGATCAAAACACTATTATCACATATATCAATCTTTACCTCCGGACTCTTCCGGAGATCCTCGTCATGTCCGGGATCTTATCCGGGACTCCGAACAACCTTCGGTCACCAACACAATAACTCAACTATACTAATCGTCACCAAACGTTAAGTGTGTAGACCCTGCGGGTTCGAGAACTATGTAGACATGACCGAGACACCTCTACGGTCAATAACCAATAGCGGGACCTGGATGCCCATATTGGTTCCTACATATTCTACGAAGATCTATATCGGTCGAACCTCTATGTCAAGGATTCAGTTAATCCCGTATGATGTTCCCTTTGTTCTTCGGTATGTTACTTGCCCGAGATTCGATCGTCGGTATCTCTATACCTAGTTCAATCTCGTTATCGGCAAGTCTCTTTACTCGTTCCGTAATACAAGATCTCGTGGCTAGCACTTTAGTCACATTGCTTGCAAGGCTCATTGTGATGTTGTATTACCGAGTGGGCCCTAAGATACCTCTCCGTCACACGGAGTAACAAATCCCAGTCTTGATCCATGCCAACCCAACAGACACCCTCGGAGATACCTGTAGAGCATCTTTATAGTCACCCAGTTACGTTGCGATGTTTGATACACACAAGGTATTCCTCCGGTGTCAGTGAGTTGCATGATCTCATGGTCATAGGAATAGATACTTGACATGCAGAAAACAATAGCAATAAACTAACACGATCATATGCTACGTTTATAGTTTGGGTCTTGTCCATCACATCATTCTCCTAATGATGTGATCGCGTTATCAAATGACATCTCATGTCCATGGCTAGGAAACCTTCACCATCTTTTGATCAACGAGCTAGTTAACTAGAGGCATACTAGGGACACAGTGTTGTCTATGTACCCACACATGTATTTGAGTTTCCAATCAATACAATTATAGCATGGATAATAAACGATTATCATGAACAAGGAAATATAATAATAACCAATTTATTATTGCCTCTAGGGCATATTTCCAACAGTCTCCCACTTGCACTAGAGTCAATAATCTAGTTCACATCACTATGTGATTTACATTGTAATGAATCGAACACCCATGCAGTTCTGGTGTTGTTCATGTTTAGCCCTTGGAAGAGGTTTAGTCATCGGATCTGCAACATTCAGATCTGTGTGTACTTTGCAAATATTTATGTCGTCCTCCTTGATGTAATCGCGAATGGAATTGAAACGTCGCTTTATGTGTCTGGTCCTCTTGTGAAATCTTGGTTCCTTGGCTAGAGCAATGGCACCAGTATTATCACAAAACAGAGTCATTGGGTTAAGCGCACTAGGCACTACTCCAAGATCTGTCATGAACTCCTTCATCCAGACACCTTCCTTCGCCGCCTCCGAGGCAGCGATGTACTCCGCTTCGCATGTAGAATCAGCTACCACGCTTTGCTTGGAACTGCACCAGCTAACCGCACCCCCATTAAGAATAAATACGTATCCGGTTTGCGACATAGAGTCATCCGGATCAGTGTCAAAGCTTGCATCGACGTAACCCTTTACGACGAGCTCTTGATCACCTCCATAAACGAGAAACATGTCCTTAGTCCTTTTCAGGTATTTCAGGATATTCTTGACCGCCGTCCAGTGTTCCACTCCTGGATCACTTTGAAACCTTCCGGCCATACTTATGGCAAGGCTGACATCGGGTCTTGTGCACAGCATTGCATACATGATAGAGCCTATGGCTGAGGCATAGGGGACGACACTCATCTTTTCTCTATCTTCTGCAGTCACTGGGCATTGAGTCTTACTCAACTTCACACCTTGCAATACAGGCAAGAACCCCTTCTTGGACTGATCCATTTTGAACTTCTTCAAAACTTTGTCAAGGTATGTGCTTTGTGAAAGTCCTATTAAGCGTCTCGATCTATCTCTATAGATCTTGATGCCTAATATGAAAGCAGCTTCTCCTAGGTCCTTCATTGAAAACCTCTTGTTCAAATATTCCTTCACGCTTTCCAACATTTCTATATTGTTTCCAATCAACAATATGTCATCCACATATAATATTAGAAACGCTATAGAGCTCCCACTCACTTTCTTGTAAATACAAGCTTCTCCGTAAACTTGTATAAACCCGAACGCTTTGATCACCTCATCAAAGCGAAGATTCCAACTCCGAGATGCTTGCACCAGTCCATAAATGGATCGCTGGAGTTTGCAAACTTTGTCAGCATTCTCTGGATCGACAAAACCTTCTGGTTGCATCATATACAATTCTTCCTTAAGCAAACCGTTAAGGAACGCTGTTTTGACATCCATCTGCCCAATTTCATAATCGAAAAAGGCAGCTATTGCTAACATGATTCTGACGGACTTAAGCATCGCTACGGGTGAGAAGGTCTCATCGTAGTCAACTCTTTGAACTTGTGAAAAACCCTTTGCCACAAGTCGAGTTTTAAAGACGGTGATATTACCGTCCGCGTCCGTCTTCCTCTTAAAGATCCATTTGTTCTGAATGGCCTTACGCCCTTCAGGTAATACTTCCAAAGTCCACACTTTGTTTTCATACATGGATCCCATCTCGGATTTCATGGCCTCTAACCACTTCTCGGAATCCGGGCCCATCATCGCTTCTCCATAGCTCGTAGGTTCATCGTTGTCCAACAACATGACCTCTAAGACAGGGTTGCCGTACCACTCAGGAGCAGTACGCGTCCTTGTCGACCTACGAGGTTCGATAGCAACTTGATCCGAAGCTTTATGATCATCATCAACTTCCTCTTCAGCTGATGTAGGCTCTACAGAAACATCTTTCTGCGCTGCGCTACTCTCAGGTTGAAGTAAAGGTTCAACAACCTCATCAAGTTCTATCTTCCTCCCACTCAATTCTTTCGAGAGAAACTCTTTCTCAAGAAATGTTCCGTTTTTAGCGACAAACACTTTGCCTTCGGATCTGAGGTAGAAGGTATACCCAACTGTCTATTTTGGGTATCCTATGAAGACGCATTTCTCCGCTTTGGGTTCCAGCTTTTCAGACTGAAGCTTTTGACATAAGCATCACATCCCCAAACTTTAAGAAACGACAGCTTTGGCTTCTTGCCAAACCAAAGTTCATATGGCGTCGTCTCAACGGATTTCGATGGTGCCCTATTTAAAGTGAATGCAGCTGTCTCTAATGCATAACCCCAAAACGATAGTGGCAAATCAGCAAGAGACATCATAGATCACACCATATCTAATAAGGTTCGATTACGACGTTCGGACACACCATTACGCCGTGGTGTTCTAGGCGGTGTCAGTTGTGAAACAATTCCACACTGTCTTAAGTGACTGCCAAACTCATAACTCAGATATTCTCCTCCTCGATCAGATCATAGGAATTTAATCTTCTTGTTACGATGATTCTCAACTTCACTCTGAAATTGCTTGAACTTTTCAAACGTTTCAGACTTGTGTTTCATTAAGTAAATATACCCATATCTACTTAAGTCATCAGTGAAGGTGAGAAAGTAACGATAACCACCGCGCGCCTCAATGCTCATCGGACCGCACACATCAGTATGTATGATTTCCAACAAGTCACTTGCCCGTTCCATTGTTCCAGAGAACGGCGTCTTAGTCATCTTGCCCATGAGGCATGGCTCACATGTGTCAAGTGATTCAAAATCAAGTGACTCCAAAAGTCCATAAGTATGGAGCTTCTTCATGCGTTTTACGCCAATATGACCTAAACGGCAGTGCCACAAGAAAGTGGTATTATCATTATCAATTCTACATCTTTTGGCATCAATGTTATGAACATGTGTATTATTACTATCGAGATTCAATAAGAATAAACCCCTCACTTCGGGTGCATGACCATAAAAGATATTACTCATATAAATAGAACAACCATTATTCTCTGATTTAAATGAGTAACCATCTCGTAATAAACAAGATCCAGATATAATGTTCATGCTTAACGCAGGCACTAAATAACAATTATTCAGGTTCATCACTAATCCCGATGGTAATCGAAGAGCGAGCTTGCCGACGGCGATCACATCAACCTTGGAACCATTTCCCACGCGCATCGTCACTTCGTCCTTTGCCAGCCTCCGTCTATTCCGCAGTTCCTGTTTTGAGTTGCAAATATGAGCAACCGCACCGGTATCAAATACCCAGGCACTACAACGAGAGTTGGTAAGGTACACATCAATAACATGTATATCATATATACCTTGTTTGTTGTTGGCCGCCTTCTTGTCAGCCAAATACTTGGGGCAGTTCCGCTTCCAGTGTCCAGTTCCCTTGCAATGAAAGCACACAGTTTCTGGTTTGGGTCCAGCCTTGGGTTTCTTTACGGGAGGAGCAACTGCTTTGCCACTCTTCTTGGAGTTACCCTTCTTACCCTTGCCATTTTTCTTGAAACTAGTGGTTTTATTGACCATCAACACTTGATGCTCCTTCTGAATTTCAGACTCAGCGACTTTCAGCATCGCAAACAGCTCGGCGACTGACTTGTTCATCCCGTGCATGTTATAGTTCAACACGAAGCTCTTGTAGCTAGGTGGCAATGATTGAAGAACTCTGTCAGTGATAGCCTCTGGCGGAAGGGGCATCCCTAATTCAGCCAGACGGGTGGAGTACCCAGACATTCTGAGTATGTGATCACTAACAGACCCGTTCTCCACCATCTTGCAAGCATAGAACTTATCGGAGGTCTCATACCTCTCGATCCGGGCATTCTTCTGAAAGATAAACTTCAACTCCTGGAACATATCATATGCTCCATGACGTTCAAAACGTCTTTGAAGTCCCGGTTCTAAGCCATACAACATAGCACATTGAACTATTGAGTAATCATCAGAACGAGCCTGCCAGGCGTTCACAACGTCTAGAGACTCAACTGGAGCGGGTGGATCACCAAGCGGTGCATCAAGGACATAAGCCTTCTGGGAAGCCGTAAGGATAATCCTTAGATTACGGGCCCAGTCCACAAAGTTACTTCCATCATCTTTCAACTTAGCTTTCTCTAGGAACGCATTAAAATTCAGGGGTGCTACTGCGCGAGCCATGATCTACAACATAAATATAGCAAAGACAACTTAGACTATTGTTCAAGATAATGAGTTTAGTTAATCATATTACTTAAAAAACTCCCACTCAAATTGACATCCCTCCGGTCATTCAAGTGTCACATGATCCAAATCCACCAACTCAAGTCCGATCATCACGTGAGTTGAGGTGGTTTCAATGGTGAACATCTTCATGTTGATCATATCTACTATATGACTCATGTTCGACCTTTCGGTCTCTTGTGTTCCAAGGCCATGTCTGTACATGCTAGGCTCGTCAAGTTTAACCCGAGTGTTCCGCACGTGCAACACTGGCTTGCACCCGTTGTATGCGAACGTAGAGTCTATCACACCCGGTCATCACGTGGTGTCTCGAAACGACGAACTTTCGCAACGGTGCACACTCGGGGAGAACACAATTTTATCTTGAAATTTAAGTGAGGGATCACCTTATAATGCTACCGTCGTCCTAAGCAAAAATAAGATGCATAAAAGGATTAACATCACATGCAAATCATAAGTGACATGATATGGCCATGAACTTGTGCTTTTGATCTCCATCTCCAAAGCATTGGCATGATCTCCATCGTCACCGGCATGACACCATGATCTCCATCATCTTGATCTCCATCAACGTGTCGCCATGAGGTTGTCGCGCCGACTGTTGCTTCCACGACTATTGCTAACTCATAGCGATAAAGTAAAGCAAAACGGCGAAAATAATTAAAGACAACTCTATGGCTCCTGCCAGTTGCCGTACTCATCGACATGCAAGTCGTGATATTCTATACAACACATGATCATCTCATACATCACATATATCTCATCATGTAATTGGCCATATCACATCACAACATACCCTGCAAAAACAAGTTAGACGTCCTCTAATTCTTGTTGCAAGTTTTACGTGGCTGCTACGGGTATCTAGCAAGAACAATTCTTACCTACGCAAAAACCACAACGGTGATACAAAAATTGCTTTTCAACCTTCTCAAGGACCTCCTTTGTCAAATCCGATCCAACTAAAGTAGGAGAGACAGACACCCGCCAGCCATCTTTATGCAACGAAGTTACATGTCAGTTGATGGAACCGGTCTCTCGTAAGTGTACGAGTAATGTTGGTCCGAGCCGCTTCATCCCACAATACCGCCGAAACAAGAAAAGACCAAGGGAGGAAGCAATCTGAATATCAACGCCCACAAACTCCTTTGTGTTCTACTCGAGATCTCATCTACACATAGACCTAGCTCTGATACCACTGTTGGGGAACGTCGCATGGGAAACAAAAAATTTCCTACGCACACGCAAGATCTATCCATGGTGATGAGCATCTATGAGAGGGAGAGTGAATCTACATACCCTTGTAGATCACTAAGCGGAAGCGTTAAGAAACGCGGTTGATGTAGTCGAACGTCTTTGCGATCCAAATCGCAAGTCGTCCCTCGATCCAAACACGATCTAGCGCCGAACGGACGGCACCTCCGCGTTCAACACACGTACGGCTTGATGACGCCTTCACCTCCTCGATCCAGCGAGCGATGGTGAAGTAGTGGATGAGTTCCGGCAGCAAGACGGCGTGGTGATGGTGGTGAGGAACAATCTCTGCAGGGCTTCGCCAAGCACTACGGAGATTGTGACGGGAGAACTAGAGGGTTAGGGTTGCCGATACACGGCTTGGGAAATCTTGATCTCTCCCGTGTGCTAGCCCTGCCCCTCTATTTAGATGTTGAGCCCTGGGGTCTAAACTTGGAGAGAAAGCCTCCACAAGGTCGGTTTTGCCCGCACAAGGTCGGTTTGGCCCACACGGAAAGAGTCCCACTCAGATTCCAGCAGTACCGCTCACGAGCGGTAGTACCGCTCACGAGCGGTAGTACCGCTTGAGCGGTAGTACTGCTTCACCCAAGCGGTAGTACCGCTTACGCGGTAGTACTGCCTTACCAGCGGTAGTACCGCTTAAGGCAGCAGCAAAACTTCCTTTTGCACTTTCCAATACCTCGTGGGCTTTACCCCTTTGGCCCATATAAAGTGTTGCTGCACCCGAACACTTCGGTAAACATCCGGAACCCCTTCCGGTGAATTCCGGAACCCTTCCGGAGATCAAAACACTATTATCACATATATCAATCTTTACCTCCGGACTCTTCCGGAGATCCTCGTCATGTCCGGGATCTTATCCGGGACTCCGAACAACCTTCGGTCACCAACACAATAACTCAACTATACTAATCGTCACCAAACGTTAAGTGTGTAAACCCTGCGGGTTCGAGAACTATGTAGACATGACCGAGACACCTCTACGGTCAATAACCAATAGCGGGACCTGGATGCCCATATTGGTTCCTACATATTCTACGAAGATCTATATCGGTCGAACCTCTATGTCAAGGATTCAGTTAATCCCGTATGATGTTCCCTTTGTTCTTCGGTATGTTACTTGCCCGAGATTTGATCGTCGGTATGTCTATACCTAGTTCACTCTCGTTATCGGCAAGTCTCTTTACTCGTTCCGTAATACAAGATCTCGTGGCTAACACTTTAGTCACATTGCTTGCAAGGCTCATTGTGATGTTGTATTACCGAGTGGGCCCTGAGATACCTCTCCGTCACACGGAGTAACAAATCCCAGTCTTGATCCATGCCAACCCAACAGACACCCTCGGAGATACCTGTAGAGCATCTTTATAGTCACCCAGTTACGTTGCGACGTTTGATACACACAAGGTATTCCTTCGGTGTCAGTGAGTTGCATGATCTCATGGTCATAGGAATAAATACTTGACATGGAGAAAACAATAGCAATAAACTGACACGATCATATGCTACGTTTATAGTTTGGGTCTTGTCCATCACATCATTCTCCTAATGATGTGATCCCGTTATCAAATGACATCTCATGTCCATGGCTAGGAAAACTTCACCATCTTTTGATCAACGAGCTAGTTAACTAGAGGCATACTAGGGACACAGTGTTGTCTATGTACCCACACATGTATTTGAGTTTCCAATCAATACAATTATAGCATGGATAATAAACGATTATCATAAACAAGGAAATATAATAATAACCAATTTATTATTGCCTCTAGGGCATATTTCCAACATAAACACCCCACTATAACCATATAGGGAAAAGAAAACATCGATAACTACACATGCATACCTCTGAAAAACGTCGCAGGGGAAAACAACAAATTTCTCATCGCGAGAGTGAGAGAAAGCGAGAGAGAGAGAGAGAGAGAGAGAGAGGGAGAGGGAGGAGAGAGGGAGAGAGAGACGCCTTAGGATTAACCATATTCAAACACGTTTTGTTTTGTTTTGTTTTGTGTGAACACCGAGGCCATCGCCGGCGAGGGTGAGAAGGAGGATAAGCGACAACACAAATATGATGCCTCGCTAAAATAAAGGAGATGGACCTATTGTCCTCTTGAGTGATGGTTATTGGGTTAAGAGCGTGTGTTATGTTTTCTCTCCCGTTGCAACGCACGGGCTCTTTTGCTAGTAATAATAAAGCAAATAGTGCTTCTGGTCGTCCGTCATGGCATTTTTTCAGAAAAGTCCCTCTATTTCAGAGAATTCAACCCGCAGTCTTGTTTTAAGTAAAAACGAATCGTTTTTTCGTATTTTACATAAAAGCCCCTGTGTTTTCTTGAAATCAACCCGCAGTCCGGATTTAAGTCACACCCGAACCGTTATTTTATATTTTTCGAAAACCCCCCTGATCTTTTAGGTAATTCATCCGCGGATCATATTTAAGTCAAACAAATGCTTTTTTAAATCATCCATATCTTTTAAACCGTAACTCCGATTTGAACATATTATATATGAAATTTGATTAGAAAAATATGTAGAATATGAATATGAGATTATTTTTACCTGTTAAGTATTTTTAAATATTATTTTCGAAGATATTTAAGTCAAACAAATGATTTTCTAAATTATCCGTATCTTTTAAACCGTAATTCTGATTTTAACATGTTATATATGAAATTTGATTAGAAAAATGTGTGGAATCTGAATATGATATTAATTTTACCTGTTAAATATTTTTTAAATATTGTTTTGGAAGCAAACTTATACTTTATAGCGCACGATCCGTTTTTCTTTCGTACCGGCAGCGATCCGGATTGCAAATAAACACCCCACTATAACCATATAGGGAAAAAAAACATCGATAACTACACATGCATACCTCTGAAAAACGTAGCAAGGGAAAACAACAGATTTCTCATCGCGAGAGTGAGAGAAAGTGGGAGAGAGAGAGGGAGAGGGAGGAGAGAGGGAGAGAGAGATGCCTTAGGATTAACCACGCATACACACCTCTGAAAAACGTCACGGGAAAAAACAACATATTTCTCATCTTATTCTGAACGAGTGTGCGTGCGAGAGAGAGAGACGCCTTAGGACTGACCACATTCAAACGCATTTTCGTTGTGTGAGCATTGAGGCTACCGTCGGCAACACAAATGTGTAGCCATGTGAAAATAAATGACATGGACCTGTTAGGGTCTTGAGTCATGGTTATTGCGTTAACAGCGTGTGTTATTTTCTCTCACGTTGCAACGCACGGGCATATTTGCTAATAATAATAAAGCACAGAGTGCTTCTGGTCGTCCGTCGCGTCGTTTTGCAGAAAACCCCAAACGTTATTCATTAATTAACCCGCAGTCCATCTTTAAGTGGGAGCGAATCGTTTTTTTCCGCATTTTACACAAAACCCCCTGCCTTTTATAGTTATCAACCCGCGGTCCATATTTAACTCAGCCGAATCGTTTTTTTTTTAACAGAAAACCCCCTGACTTTTTGGTTAATCAATTCGCAGTTTATCTAAAACAAAATTATACATATCTTTTAAACCGTAACTCCGATTTTAACATGTTATATATGAAATTTGATTAGAAAAATGTGTAGAATCTAAATATGATGTTATGTTTAGCTGTTAAATATTTCTAAAATATTGTTTTTGGTGCAAACTTAATATATGGTGCACGATCCGTTTTTTTTTCATACGAGAGGCGATCCGAATTGGCAATAAACACCCATTAAAACCACATTGAGAGAAAAGAAACATCGATAACCACGCATGCACACCTCTGAAAAACTCCACGAGGAAAAACAACATATTTCTCATCTTATTCTGAGCGAGTGCGCGTGCGCGCGCGAGAGAGAGACGCCTTCGGACTAACCACATTCAAACACATTTTCGTTGTGTGAGCACTGATGCTACGTCGGCAACACAAATGTGTAGCCATGTGAAAATAAATGACATGGACCTATTAGGGTCTTGAGTCATGGTTATTGGGTTAATAACGTGTGTTATTTTCTCTCACGTTGCAACGCACTGGCTCTTTGCTAGTAAACTTAAAAGAACTCCATCAAAGCGCTAGATAACTGTGGGACTGCGAGGGCATCCTCCAATAGACCGCCGAGGATCTGCGCATCCTCTCCCACTGGCCGGTGCATCACCGCGCTCGCGACGTGTAGTGGGACAACATCGATTCCAGGGAGACACCGTGCATCAGGAAGATGTATTGTTCGTAAGTTCAAACGGATTATTTAGTAGATTGAAGGCAAGGGCACGCATAAAAAATAGCAAAGCTTATAGCGGCAACCTGGTGGAGTCGTGGGCTCATGGACACCATCTCCATTCACAAGCGGAGGGCATCAGCACAGGAAAGGGGGTAGACAATGGACGCAGACGACCAGGGGTGGACCGAGTAGACATGGACGGACCACGCTCGCTAGGCATGAATGGAGAACGGGGCGTGTGATCGGACTGAATTGAATTAAACCTGAAAGCTATGGACATTTAACTACGTACTCTAAACATTAGCCGTTAGATTAGATCAATACTACACACCCAAACCAGTAGTATGATGTACCGTAAAATCTCTCCTTGCATAAGAGACCATGGATCGATGCAGATCATGGGAGTCTGGAGGGCTGGAGAATGGGATCGACCTGCCTTGGTTCATGTACTTTTGTAAGTTGTGAGTGTCCGTGAAATGTTTCGTCATGGGTGTTCCAGCCCGCCTGATGAATGGCCTTTGATGGTGTTAGTTATCTGTTGCTGAACTTGAATATGGTACAGGCCAGTGGACGTGTGTTCGCTGCTTGCGCAAATCTGTTTGTGTGATTATTGGAATGGACAACGTGCCAAGTCAGTGCTAATCGTGGTCCGGTCATTATTTGAAATATATATAGGGAAGTGAGGCACGCGAGCAGGTGTTAACCCGGTCGGTTATTCACTTACTGATTTTGTTGCAGACTTGCCAGTGTGATGAATCGTTTGGAACCTGAATGTATGTGAACCTGAATCGTTTCTCAAGTTCTGAAGTTCTTGGGCGCTCAATGCCTTAGCTATGACCAACCACACTCCACAGAGTCAGTCCCTCGGCCTCATTCTAACAGAGTAACAGTAGAGCTTTTACACGAAAGCTGTGTAAACTGAAATGAAACGAAACGTGGAAGCCCGTCCACCTTTGGCGAACATTTGCACTGGTCGTCCTGAATTAATCTCCACATCTTTTTGCCGGCTATGTATCAAGTATCTCCAGGCCAGCAGCCGGAGGAGATCTGGAAGGTTAATTAGTGGGCACCGCGAATCGATCTTCAGTCCCGCTGTAAATTCGTACTCCACTAATATTGATACTGACCAGGGCCATTTGTAGAGGGCAAGCGGAGGCCAAGGTTAGCGTAGCACTGACTGATTTACAGTTCAGCTAAGTGGTGGTGACCTGGCGGGGATCTGCAGCTAGCGTGGTTAGCTGGTACATCGACCCCGACCCCTCCAAGCGGCCGTCGATGCAGATCATCGACCTCTCCGCGGCCTGATCGACACGTAATTCTGCGCGGGTTAAACACAGTTCGAGTGTGGGGGCTCTGCAATGCTGCTCCTAGTCTGATATGATACTGAACCTTGTTCTGCCTTTTGATGATTGTTGTGCTGGACTGCTCTGTGTCTGTGGTGAATGTGAAGCGCGTGATTCGATGGCATAGTGGGTGCATTTGCACATGACAGCATCCAAAGTGCTCAGGGGATCATCCTTCTTCATGAAACTTGGATACGCAGCCAGCCAGCCAGCCAGTGAGTATCTGCTTAGCTCTACCAGATAAAAGAGTTGCCGCTTTGCCTTGAAAAAAAAGAGCTGCCGCTCGCCATACATACATCTCTACTCCTAATGTCTCAGTTGGTAGGATTGCGTCCACGATTTTTTTCGTCCCACCACTTTCGTCCGGTTTTTTTTCAACTGGTTTTTTTTAGTCCCCTCCCCGCACCCCCACGCACGCACCTACCCCGCACGAAACACCGCTCCTCTCGATCCCCTTGAGTAAACGCCGCCGCCGTCCTCTCCGAGAAGACCCCGCCGGATCTCGTGCGATCTCGTTGCCGCCGACGTATGGGATCGCCGCCGCGGACGTAAGGGATCATCGCCGCCGACCTCCCTGAGGAAACGCCACCGCCGCCGACCTCCGAAGGGAGACGCCGCCGCCACCTGCGCTAAACCCCTGGCGCACGGTGATGCAGGCGCGACCGTCGGGGCATGGTGGCGCCCGATGTGGCGCGGGGTGGAGGAGCTACGAGGGGTGCGGCAGATCCGGCTGGAGTTGTGCACGTGGTCTGGTGATGGTGGCCTCCGCCGCAGCCGTAGCCACGTTGAGGTCAGTATTCTTCTGCTAGCTCCGCGCATGGGAAGCAGGTTGGTTAGCGGCTTCCTTGAACAAGCAGGAACCATTCCCATTAGCAGAACCCAGTTTGTTGGCTTCAGCATTCGGGTCAGTTAACCTATTTATGTTTAGGCAATTCGTTCTCCCATGTAACCATTGATACAATTTGTCTGTCTTACAACTCATGCAGGGTGAGTCACCAAGAGGAAAAGAAAACATCCGATTCAGGTGCTAACCTATGTTTATTGCTGATTTCACCTACCACCTGTGTTCAGGCAGAGATGTAGCCTACCTTCTCCAATTTGTTCTTGGAGAAACCATGAACGGCCACTGATGGTGATGGAAAAAGAAAGAAACAGAAGCAGGTAACTGGACCTATCTTCAGGCTTGGACTGTTACATTTTGTCATAATCTGTCTTATTGGTACCTTCCTCTTTGTCTCACAATGTCATAATCTGTCACCGTTGTTACTCTGAATCTGACCACAGCCAAGCGGTCCTGATCTTTGTACCAGTCTGTGTGTCGTCTCAGGGGACTGCAAGGACGAGGAGGGTGTCAAGGGCCAGTGCGGCACCATCAACAACTACACCTCCCAGCTCCTCACTTACGGATCATCGTCGCCATCTTCTAAATCTTCCTCTTCCCGCCAATGTAATGCTCAGTTAGATTATACAAACTTAGCACATCTCTTTTGGTATACTGAATTACTGAAGGTGCCATGTTTTCTCTGTATGGAATACTGCAGATAACCTGACGGAAGCACTTCTGTTCCTCTCCCACTTCAAATGAGACATCCACTACACAGTACTCCTGCAAAACCCTAATTACCAGAATTTGCAAGTGTTTCTATTTCAGGCTGCAACTTCAGCTGATACTTCTTGTTTATGTAGCCACTGCATGTGGGTTTTGCCTCTGGCAAAGGAGGGAACACCATCGATGTACACTGGTTCAGAAGGAAGACCGTCCTCCACCATGTAAGAACCTCATGTAGTTCAAACTTCAGACTGAACCCTGTGATGTATCATTCTGGCCAAAAAATGTGGCAATAATTTTACCTTTTGGTTGTTGTATGTTGTCAGGTTTGGGACGTGAACATCATCCAGACGGTGGAGAAGGACTACTACGATCAAGGCGCCGGCGAATTCATCGACGCGCTGAACAAGAACATAACGGTGTGGAATAGTTATCAAGAATTTTTTCGTATGATCTGTATATACAGTAGCTGGTTCGTCACGTGGTGATCTGCTTTGTAAATTTCTGATATTGTAGTGACTGACGCAGATTGATTGAGAGATTGCAGGGGGTGTGGTCAGACAAAGTGCAGGAATGGGAGGAGTGTGCTAAGAATGAGACGGCGTTCCCTGACATGTACGCATGTTTGTTTGTTTTTTCATTTTTTCAATGGAAAAGGAAAAAAAATGTTCACTATTTATTCGGTTGTGTATAATTAGGAGCGCGTATTCCCTAAAAAAAGGAGCGTATAACTGTTTATTTATGGTACAAATTATCATTTGCCGTTCTATATTGCCACAAAAGTTTCTTGAAAATCACAAAAAGAGGGCAAGTGATGCTTATGTGAAAGAAGGAAATAAAAGCACGTAATGTGACCTACCATTTTGTTCATACTCTTTGTATTCTTTAAAGTAACTGCCTTTCAGAACTCGAGTGAATGTGCCTGGAAACGCATCCGCCCTGGCCAAAGGACGAAGTCCAGCCCCGGCTGGCGTACGATGGGACCAACAGGCTGTTTCATCACAGCACGGTAATATACTGACTCTTCCTCTTTTTAATCAACAGATTTCTGTTCATCGAATTTACGAGAAAATGAGCCATTTGTATTCCTAATTATAATGTGTGTGAGAAGTAATTGAAGAACAATACATCAGCTAATCTTAGTGAATTTCAAAATACATGACGACAAATGCAGCAATTTTTAGATAACAAGATGCATGTTGTTGCAGTACACAAAATTGAGAACTAATCCTACTTAAGAGAAGCAAATTACAAGATAATGCTTTTTTTTATGTCCCAACATGAATGACGAGAGTCCGCAAGTGAAAACAATCCATTATATATTCTACTTACAAGTTCAAACAATAACCCTAATTTATCATGTAGTAAATTAGTTGTACTACATGTACTCCATTTTTCCTATGTACCTAGCTTGCTCAATTTAAATAAGGACAACATTTTGTTAATTTTCTTGAGCTTTGAAATCTAGATTTATTTGATGGAATATGTTGCAAATAAGATAGGAATGTGGAGGCGAATGGAGCGAGTGCAATAGGGGACAAGAGAGATGGCGGGGAGAGGAGGTGTCGCCCGATGCCGTGGAGGGGAGAGGAGGGTGCAGTGACACCGTCAAGGGAAGGGAGGCGGTAGGGACATGGGCGGATGGACTCCGCCAGTGGCGTGGAGAGGAGGCGTGTTGATGCCGTGGAGGGGAGAGGAGGCTGCGGTGAAGTTGTCGAGGGAAGGGAGGCGGCAAAGACAAGAGCGGACAGGCTTCGCCAGTGGCGTGGAGAGGAGGAGCGCCAACATCGTGGAGGGGAGAGGAGGGGCCGCCCAGACTAATGAAGGGGCAGTGTCTTCTGGTTGAACAATGCCAACATCGCATAGTGGGTCATCTCAATTTCATATGACCAAGAGTTGTGATGTATTTGAATATATGTTGATATGATGAGGTAATAATATTTTGGTCAACATACAGTAGCTGGTTTGTCACGTGGTGATCTGCTTTGTAAATTTCTGGTATTGTAGTAACTGACGCTGATTGATTGAGAGATTGCAGGGGGTGTCGTCAGACAAAGTGCAGGAATGGGAGGAGTGTGCTAAGAATGAGACGGCGTGCTCTGACATGTACGTATGTTTGTTTTTTTTCATTTTTTTCAAAGGAAAAGGAAAAAAAATGTTCACTATTTATTCGGTTGTGTATAATTATGAGCGCGTATTCCCTAAAAAAATAGGAGCGTATAATTGTTTATTTATGGTACAAATTATCATTTTCCTTTCTATATTGCCACAAAAGTTTCTTGAAAATCACAAAAAGGGGGCAAGTGATGCTTATGGGAAAGAAGGAAATAAAAGCACGTAATGTGACCTACCATTTTGTTCATATTCTTTGTATTCTTTAAAGTAACTGCCTTTCAGAACTCGAGCGAATGTGCCTGGAAACGCATCCGCCCTGGCCAAAGGACGAAGTCCAGCCCCGGCTGGCGTACGATGGGACCAACAGGCTGTTTCATCACAGACCCACGGTAATATACTGACTCTTCCTCTTTTTAATCAACAGTTTTCTGTTCATCGAATTTACGAGAAAATGAGCCATTTGCATTCCTAATTATAATGTGTGTGAGAAGCAATTGAAGAACAATACATCAGCTAATCTTAGTGAACTTGATAATACATGATGACAAATGCAGCAATTTTTAGATAACAAGATGCATGTTGTTGCAGTACACAAAATTGTGAACTAATTGTACTTAAGAGAAGCAAATTACAAGATAATGCTTTTTTTATGTCCCAACATGAATGACGAGAGTCCGCAAGTGAAAATAATCCATTATATATTCTACTTACAAGTTCAAACAATAACCCTAATTTGTCATGTAGTAAATTAGTTGTACTACATGTACTCCATTTTTCTTATGTACCTAGCTTGCTCAATTTAAATAAGGACAACATTTTGTTAATTTTGTTGAGCTTTGAAATCTAGATTTGTTTGATGGAATATGTTGCAAATAAGATAGGAATGTGGAGGCGAATGGAGTGAGTGCAATAGGGGACAAGAGAGATGGCGGGGAGAGAAGGTGTCGCCCGATGCCGTGGAGGGGAGAGGAGGGTAGTACTTTGTCCATTTTTAAATGTTCAGTTATTAAGTAGCTTGCACTGATCAAAGAAATCATGAGCCCTTGGCTTGATCAAATGTATGTTTGCTAATTTATTTTGAAAGTGTGTTTCCTCCTATCACATTTACTTGCCAACATGAAACTATCTATCACATGCAGCTGTGTTTGCTCCCTGGAGCGTAGCACTATGAGATGCTCTTATATTTTTATCACTTGTAATATCTCATTGACTGTTTACATGCCGTGTATACCAAGAATACAAGAGTCGTGACTTTATTTTATTTTCTGACGTAGTGCCCAATTAGGCTTAGAAATTTTTGTATTAGTGGTACTCCTGTCGTCAAGCTTATGAAGAATGTATTCCCTTGAAAAATATTTCATCCATTTGGATTTAGGTGACATGTGTGGTGGCACGAGAAAATGGAAGACCCTTGGATGAAAGAGAGCATCAATTGAAAGAATGCCTACGTGGGGATGGGACCCGCTTCGCAGAGGCAGCGCGCCGCTGACCATCGACGGCGGGGAGACGACGTTGCTGGCGGCGGAAGGGGTGCATGAGGAAGGAGGTGGAATAGGCGGCAGCGGTGGGGATTCGTTCTTCTCCAGGGCTGGCGGGCTCGACGGGGCCAGCAGGCACTGCGGGATTGTCAAGCAGGTAAAGATCGCCAAGTTGTGTTCTTTGATTAGTTCTTTATACTGCAGTCATGTCCAGTTTGATGCTTTTCCACTGCTGGATAATGGGTTCATGCCGTGTGTGGTGTAGACTGGATGTATCCATATGTTCTTGAAGTGTTTTTGGTACTGTGTGTTCTCCGTCGAATCTGTGTTTGATCTGTTCACTATTACTTCCTTATTGCACGATGGTGGATGTAAATTTGTTCTTTTTTGCCCTGAAAAGAAGGTTGCTATATTAGTAGTCTAATTGATCATATGCTGGTGAGGGAGGGTTACTGTATAGGTTGTTTTCGATCGAGTACATTATGCTCCGCTTTGTGCTTGGACGGGGTTAGAAATGTGATGGTTCAGATGTGTAATAGAGAGGCCAAAAGTGTTATTCTTTTCATTGTTTCCTTGCATGTTTAGGTTATAATGTTGATGTAGCCATGTAGGCAGTGCGCCGCTGACCATCGATGGTGGGGAGGTGGCATTGCTGGCGGTGGAAGGGTTGCTTGTGGAAGCAGGTGGAATATGTGGCAGCGGTGGGGATTCGTTCTTCTCCGGGGTTGGCGGGCTCGATGCCAGGCTCGACGGGGCCAGCAGGCGCTGTGGGTTTGTCAAGCAGGTAAAGATCATCAACCTGTGTTCTTTGATTAGTTCTTTATACTTCAGTCTTGTCCAGTTTGATGATTTTCCACTGCTGGATAATGGTTTCATGCCATGCATTCTGTAGACTGGATGTATTCGTATGTTCATGAGGATTTTTTTGGTACCGTGTGTTCTCCGTCGAATTTGTGTTCGATTTGTTCACTATTACTTCCTGCTTGTGGAGGGTGGCCGCAAATTTGTTATTTTTTGCCCTAAAAAGAAGGTTGCTAGATTAGTAGTCTAATTGAGCAGATGCTGATGAGGGAGGGTTACTGTATAGGTTGTTTCTGATTCAGTACATTATGCTCTGCTTCGTGCTTGGGCGGGGTTTGAAATTTGATGGTTCAGATGTGTTATAGAGGGGGCAAAAGTGTTATTCTTTTCATTATTTCCCAGCATGTTTAGGTTATAATGTTTATGTAGGCAAGCATCACCACTGTTTATGTGCCCATGGGTATATTTCTTGGACACCTGATGAAGTGTTTGGTGGTAATGACCGGCTGGAAGTATCGTTATCTTTTGGATCAATATGTGGTCTATGCTTTTATTGGTTCATTTGATTGCCCATTTATGTTTTCCTGATTGTGGAAAACAATTGGTGCTTTGTTCGTTTCTTTTGATATATTTGTTCATATATTCCTTAAATAATTACCTATGCTTGGGTGTTAGCTTTTACTTTTGTGTATGAGTACAATACATGACAAGAAATTAGTGGATGACATCCGAGTTGAAATCTACTAATTCATGATGTACCGGCTGAGATTATCTGCATTCCAACTCAGGTCATCTTAAAAAATACTGCATTCCCAAAGCCACAAGGTTTGACTGATTCACTCACTGGGTAAACTTACAAATAGACTTCCCACCAACAGATTTTGAAGAACTTCTATATATGCTGGGATTTACTGGGAGAAATTATCTGGAGAAATTTTTGGCCAAATTCAAAAAATTGAGAGAGCCAAAAAGACGACACATATAGAAAGAGAGGTATAACACTTGTGGGCCTTCTGAGAACCTACACCAACAGCTCGACGAAGAAGAGGGTGGTAACTAAGTATGTGTCATAACTTATAACTGGTTCTATATGTTGAAACAGTGTTATACATGCATTTTAGAATAAAATAAGCATTGTGTGGTTCAAAATATTGGGTACATGAAGACTTGTTAAAATCATAAAAAATATCATAGTGTTTCATCTTTTATGTTAACTGGGCAATATAAATAGGCTCGTGTCGTTACATAATTCACTTGTTAGATGTCAAGCCATTGCTTGGTTAATCAAGATGGAGCAACTGCAAGAAGGGACAATGGCCAATCACATGCCCTATGTCTAAGCCTTTTTTCGATAGTGCTCGACATTACTTCAGGAGATTTTCCAATATGACTTGCGAAGAATTTAAAAAGTTATCCAAGTGTATGAAATCCTAAAGATGTGTGTTAGATATGATTAGTGTAACTATTAGAATATGTATGCCCCCGCAGCAATTACTCTGCATTTTTATTTGTCCTTTATTTTAAGTTTTGATGCTCATGTTGCAGGGTTCACCGTACTACTTCAATATTGTAGGAAGTTCTTGTGGTCTCGAATTGGAAGCATTAGTAAAGACAGTTATGTAGTAAAAAAAAAACTCATAGAAGCTTTTGATTTTTGTTTTGGACCCAATGCATGAGCAAAGAATGCTAGCTGCCAAATGCCTTTGAGAAGATATGTAGGAGAGTATATTGATTGATGTTTTCAGGGAAGGAGAGTATATAATTTAATCACAAGGGACAATATCATTTTACTTTTACTATGGCATATGCTAATGCTTGATTTTTTGCAGCCAGATGAGCAAGCACGATAAGAATCTGTGTGAAATTTTTGAAGGTTCATATGTCACACATGCCTCTTTTCAGTTTTTCTGTCTGAAAGTAAGCAAGTGACTTATTTGGAGTTAATCTTAGAGATGTGTCTGTAGCCTAGCCGCCGGACATGATGCATCCAACCATTTGCGAGATAAAGTGGCAGACCTAGCCCACTGGACCGGGGTGCGCCAGCAGTGCTACTATACATATACATTTTTTCGTTCATTTTTAGCCTTTCTCCTATGGTCTAAATGCCCACCCTGGCCACCCTCTACCTCCACCACTAGCGAGATAGCTATAGTTCTGAGTGCACCAGATCAGGTTATCTCCTGAATGTAACCAGGGGTACAATTTACCATGATTTGATGTCTTTGATTCCAGCAAGTCTCATATGCATCTGTGCACTAACAAAATGGAACACTAATTCATACAAGATGTGCAAGATCATGCAACCAGCAATGGGACAGATCATACTGATGAAAGAATGCCAAAGTTGGCATGAAGTTCTTTTTTTCTTTTCTTAAGAGGAGGCTTATTCCTTTCAACCTAGATTTTCTAGCTGAACAACTTTCCGCTTTCTATGTATGTTAGTTAAAATAATTACCAAATTCCGTCAAAACATGTGCTACCAACATATCAAAGTTAGTAGAAGCACCAACATGTATTAGTCATGGTTTTGTTTTGCACCATAATCTTTCACATGCACATTTGAGAAAAACAAAGGGATGGTTCATTGTGTTGCAACCAACTGAATTATATATTGCTTTATCTATGCAATTATCCATTGAGAGAAGAATTGCTATAATTTGTGTATACACCAAAGGGTTCGATTAGCATGTGGTAGATTGGTTAACTGTTTTCGAGAAGGCAAGCATATAAGTTGCTCGGCAAAACAAATTTTGTTGTGTAGATATTGCTATACTAGAGATCCATTCCTATAGTTTACTGATATGCATGCTTGAATAGTAGTACTTATGTTACATGAGGAGTAATGTAAAATGAAGTGAAAAATGGTGGACACTGCTTCATGACGGAGCCGGCAGAGATTTGTTGAGGCCGGCGGCGGAAGAAATGGCCAAATGGGGTTCCTCAGTGCTAGCGAGGAGGCTGATCAGTTCCCGTGGATCAATGCAATTTTGCAACAAGAACGTATTGGGTTCCATTTTCAGGTGGAGAAGAACTAATGAACGGCATTTGCGTGATTCATTTGTTCATTCATTTGATCCTTCCTTATTTCACTCAACTCAGATTCATTTACTTTTGCACTTACCCATGGTTTGATGGATTGAGGAATTTAGTGACATTAATTCAATGAGGAATGTCATATAACAATAAATCTAAAAAAACTTTAGTAGAACATGATCATGATGAACCAGTAAGGTTTTTGAAGTGCCCGTGGCAACGCACGGGCATTCTACTAGTACATACATACATACATACATACATACAGATGCCGGCCCACGAGCACGCATGCAGAGTTGGGCTTTGCCCGTAATGCCGACTAATACTTTCTCTGTAAATAAATATAAGAGCGTTTAGATCACTATTTTAGTGTTCTAAACACTCTTATATTTCTTTACGGAGGGAGTACTTATTTGAGCCGGAATGGGGGCGTATATCGATCTCGTTAACTAATCCTTACTTTTGCCTAAAAAAAACAAATCCTTACTTGTGTTTAAAAAAAAACAAAAAAAAAACAAATCCTTACTTGTTCGATATTCTTCCGGTGTGAGTGACGGTGTGGGTCAACGAGCACTCCTCTAGGCCACCTTCCACCCAAGCTTCCTCCTCCTGCCTCGGTCGATCCGCTCCGCTGGACTGGCACTGGCCGACTGACGCATCCGCATCTGGACTTTTTTGGTGAGCAGTTTCCTTCCTTTGCTCTAAGTATTCCCTTCTCTCCACTCCTATACTCTTCATCCGCTTCAGGTACTGTACGTATCGCCTCCTCTGCTTCAGCTTCAGCTTCAGCAACGAGCGAGCCGGCGTCGTGTGAAATAAGTGCCGCTGCTCGCCCCCATCCCGGTGTGGTTGTTGGCGACGCCGGCGAGCTGGTGGCTTGGTGGCCTCGCAGATCCGTCGATCTGTGGCGGAGGGGTCTTCCTGCTGTCCCGTGGGGATGGATCAAGGCTGGTGCGGCGGCGGCATCGACCTTGAAGGGGATTTTGTGCTCTAGCTTCGCCGTTGCGTCGGTGTGGAGCCACGGAGCTTGTACAGGAGTGCTGGACCGGCGCTGCTGCGTTGGTCTTCTGGAAGGCGCCAGATCTTCCTCCCTCTTGGTCGTCGGTGAGGGGGGCTTCGTCTCGATTCCGGTGGTTTCTCGTCCTTCTTCATCTCCGGCGTGCTGGTCCTTCAGGGCCGAGGTTGACGACTTCCCGTTCGCAAAGATCCCGTCTGCAGATGTCAAGGTCACGCTGGCTCCGGGGAAGCAGCGGCGCGCCTTCATCCCGCGTCGGAGGTGCTGGTGGGACGGTGCTCCAAGGACCTGTTTGTTATTTCCGTTTTTTATGGGGTGCTTTGTACCACTGGCTGTTCTTAATATAAGATCTGGGGTCTTTTTTAAAAAAAAGAGCAACGAGCGAGCAGCGTTAACGTTTTTTTCCCCCTCTTTTTCCTCCCCAGGTAGCTTTAACGATTGTCGCAAAGCTTATGCTCCCGGCAACAGGGGATTTATTTATTTATTTTGACTATTGGTACCAGGAGATTTACAGTTTGCCTACGTCTCCATTTGGTGGGACTGTTTTAGTATTTAATTAAATCGATTTTTGAGAAAAGTACTTAACTTGTGGTGGAGTTAAAATTACAACCCCAACCCTCAATACCCTTTAAAACACCCTCGGTCGCTTAAATGAAAAGTTAACTTCTGTCCTGCTTCACATTAGGAGTATATTTTGATATGATTTCCCGTATGGTTTTGAAAATTCATAGGCTTTAGCGCGCTATGGTCCTACACTTCTACTTGCAGGCAATGATCCTAACAGTGCTTTTCTTTTGTGCATTACGGTTTAGTAAATTGCCACATCGCCAGAGACAATGGCATCACGTATGTTGGGCGTGGAGGTCGTAAGTGCCCGTGACCTGATGTAGTACAAGTATGGGCAAGGTTCTGCATATGCCTGTGTTGAGCTTGGCTTTGAAGGTCAGCGGTTCCGCACGATTATCAAGGAGAATGAACTGAACCCAGTGTGGAGCGAGCGCTTCTACTTCAACGTGTCGGATCCGTCTAGTATTCAAGAGCTAGTCCTCGAAGCACGTGTATACAACGCTAACAAGTCCAAAGGTACCAAGTCATCCCTTGGTACATGTTTTTGGGCGGAACATGCGGAAACCGGGAAGACAAAGGGGACTACTTGCCCTCGAATTGAACCCCAGGCATAGGTTCGCCCTAATGTCCTCGAAAGCAAGGGAGGCCGTCTTGATGTACGTGAGACTTCTGCCGGTGAAGATCCGCCTGTTGCGCTCCTTCCAAATGTTCCATATGGCGTCCTCGGACATTTGACCTCATGTGACACCGCCGTGTGCAGCATGCTCTCCCACCATTCGTTGACCGTAGCGAACTGGTTGGCATGCGTGAAAACCTGATTTCCAGTAGTCCAGAGGCATAGCTGGTCCCACACTGCGCGCGAGTACGGGCATTCCATGCACAAATGGTTTTCCGTTTTCGGGGCGTTGAGACAGAGCTGACAGGTCGGGTTATGGGGCCAACCCGCCAGCAGGTCCGCCGTTAGGATTCTGCCGTGAAACACGAGCCAGGCAAAGAAGCGGCACTTTGGCTAGGGGGGGTGAGGTTGATGGAGTCTTGCATGCTATGAGTAGGAATAAAAGGACATAAACCAAAGAGGTACATGGTAGCAACGAGGACGTCAATGGTGGTACAAATTTTAGCTTCGCACTCATGCTCACAATAGAAGTACCTTCACGTCCATGCCTCGAGATATTTATTTTTCACTCCGTAGCAATACACAGGTATTTAGAGCATCTACAGCCAGACCTAGCAAATTCGGCTCCCTAAGAGCATTTATAGCCGGACTTAGCTAATCCGGCCCCCTATACGTCCGCGAACGCGTCTGGATGCGTCCGCGGAGAGGGCCTGGTCACCCCTCATTTTCGTCCGGTGCAACCAAGTACCTCAAATATCATACCTCAAATCCGTACTACACATGCAACACAAAAGCTACGTACTACTACGTATATAAACCTAGCCTACTTTTACTCATCGTCGGAAATGTAGACGACCTCCGTGCCGGCAGTGCCGAACGGACCTGCCTCCTAGTGGATGGCCGCCTCCCGCAGCTCCGGCTCCTCGTCGAACTCCATGTCCGCGAAGAGTTCGTCCACCTCCACCCGTGCCTCGCGGAGGTAGCGGCGGTTTGCCTCCACCTCCGCCTCCGAGCGGATGGAGTCGAGGATGGCCTGCTGCTCCGCTTGGGCGACCTCTAATACGTCTCCAACGTATCTATAATTTATGAAGTATTCATGCCATGTTTATTATAGCTTTGTATGATTTTGGTGCACTTTTATATGGCTTTTATATGATTTTCATGGACTAACATATTGACCTAGTGCCCAGTGCCAGTTGCTGTTTTCTGCCCTGTTTTTGTTTTACAGAAAATCAATACCAAACGAAGTCCAAATGCCGCGAAATTTTTTGGAGAATTTTTATTGGCTAAGATAAACACTAGAAGCTTCGGGAGGAGGCCAGAAGACCCACAGGGGCTCCACGAGGCACCAGGGTGCGCCAGGCGCGCCCTGGTGCCTCGTGGGCCCCCTATGGCCCTTCTTCGCGTGATTCCAACGCCAAAAAATCATATATATTCAGAAACCCCCGAAAGTTAACCTAGATGAGTTTTTACGCCACCGCAAGCCTCTGTACCAGAGAGATCCCATCTACAGCCCTTTTTGGGCACCCTGCCGGAGGGGGGAAATCATCACCGGAGGCCACCTTCATCATCCCGGCGGTCTCCATGACGAGGAGGGAGTAGTTCACCCTCGAGGTTAGGGGTATGTACTAGTAGCTATGTGTTTGATCTCTCTCTCTCTCTCTCATGTTCTTGAGATGGCACGATCTTGATGTATCGCGAGCTTTGTTGATATAGATGAATCATATGGAGTTTTCCCCTCTCTATCTTCTTGTGATGAATTGAGTTTTCCCTTTGAAGTTTTCTTATCGGATTGATTCTTTAAGGATTTGAGAACACTTGATGTATGTCTTACATATGGATATCTGTGGTGACAATGGGATATTCACTTGAGTCACTTGATGTATGTTTTGGTGATCAACTTGCAGGTTTCGTGACCTTGGGGATTTATGCATAAGGGTTGGCACACGTTTTCGTCTTGACTTTCCGGTAGAAACTTTGGGGCACTCTTTGAAGTTCTTTGTGTTGGTTTGAATAGATGAATCTGAGATTGTGTGATGCATATCGTATAATCAAACCCGTGGGTACTCATGGTGACATTGGAGTGCCTAGGTGACATTAGGTTTTTGGTTGATGTGTATCTTAAGGTGTTATTCTAGTACGAACTCTAGGGCTGTTCGTGACAATTAATGGGGATGGCTCATAAGATTGATCGGGAAGGATAACTTTGAGGTGGTTTTGTACCCTACAACAATTTCTTCGTTTGTTCTCCGCTATTTGTGACTTTGGAATGAACTCTTTGTCGCACGCGAGGGATTTACATATGATTCAACTATGTCAACAATGTTGGGAGATCGCACTAGTGAAAGTATGAACCCTAGGCCTTGTTTCTAAGCATTGCAATATTGTTTGTGCTCACTTTTCCTACTTGTTACCTTGCTATTTTTATATTTTCAGATTACAAAAACCTATATCTACTATCCATACTACACTTTTATCACCATCTCTTCACCGAACTAGTGCACCTATACAATTTACCATTGTATTGGGTGTGTTGGGGACACAAGAGATTTCTTGTATTTGGTTGCAGGGTTGCTTGAGAGATATCATCTTCAACCTACGCCTCCCACGGATTGATAAATCTTAGGTCATCCATTTGAGGGAAAATTGCTACTGTCCTACAAAACTCTGCGCTTGGAGGCCCAACACGAGTCTACAAGAACAAGTTGTGTAGTAGACATCAAGCTCTTTTTTGGCGCCGTTGCCGGGGAGGTGAGTGCTTGGAGGTATATCTTTAGATCTTGCAATCGAATCTTTTAGTTTCTTGTTTTATCACTAGTTTGATTTTATAAAAGAAATCTACAAAAAAAATGGAATTGAGGTTGCCTCATATTATTCGTCTTTATCATGTCTTTCTTGAAAATAAGGATTCCAAAAATTGTGCTCAATTGATAGAAGAAGAATTCAATAAAATGTTTGGCATAAAATCTTTGAATGATGAACATGATTGCAATGTTGTTAGTATGAATTCTATGAATATCCAAAATACTAATGATGATCACACTAGACCGACAACAGGGAGCTCCGAACCATCCAAGCCACTATCGCTCGATCGTCCCCGGAGATCGTTTGGTGATGTCCAATGCACTTCCCTTCCCAGATTTGATGTTGCCGCCTGTCGCTCGATCATCCCCGGAGGTCGTGTGATGATGTCCAATGCACTTCCCTTCCCCAGATTTTGGTGCCGCCCCCTACCAACATGCAGTGCAGGCTTGCTCAACCCAGCCTCTTGTGTTCATGGTCGCCTTGATTTTTCCTTTAGAGAAAGGGTTTGAAAGTAGGTTATGTGCTTTAGACGACTGAATGTCTTGCAATATCATCAACCTTCAGCGACCAGTGGCTCCAAACTCCATCGTGTCAAACGGCATATGATAGATTAATATTTGCCATCATGTGCTTTGTGAGCCAATTTCAGCTGGCCTTGACCCTGCATGTATCTTCATTTTTAGTTGTCGAACTGTAGACTATGAAACTGAGAAAGACCTAAGGCTTTTGATAGGTCAGGCGTTTTTACTAAAATGTTGGATTTCTAAGAAAATGTCCAGCAATATAAGCTCTCGTTGCATCACTGGCCCAATCCCCATCTGCATGGAAGCTACTATATCTTTGATAGATAGAACAAGGAGACACTTCGATAGGAGAAAAGGAAACGGAAGAGCATGACAGAGGACGACTTCAAACATGCATAACAGAAGAACCGTTTCAAATGTCACTATGTTCCTTTTCGCTATTAGATGTTGAGAACCTAAATAATGGACACAAGTTTATATATTCCTTGTGATGGTAGTGTGTCGTTGTAGTTTTTTGTTAACCAGGTGTGTTGGTTGTCCTACTTAATGTTCATTTTCTCTCTCAAAAAAAAACTTAGTGTTCCTGTCAGTTCGAACTCATCACATCGTTCTTGATTTTCAGCCATGCTTTGAGCTTTCATTTGCAACTATATGAAATCAAAAATCATGTCTTAGGCTCAAGGTAATGTTGAAACTTGGAGGCGATCAAATCATATGCTTTTTGGGCTGTAAGAGCTTAAACTAACTATTGCATACATCTTGGCTCTAGATTTCTAGTTTGTATTTTCCCAAGATGAAGATACGGCGCACATAGAGCTTGATTTGTTAAGCTTTCTTCTATAATCAAGGAGGTCAAATGGTACCTCTTGTTAACAAAGAGGACAACCTTGAAATCAAGCTGCCCCTTCATAGAGAAGTACTTGAACGGAATACCTTAAAAAAAGTGCTTGAACAAAGATTCTCCTCCGTCATCTGACGTATATAGAAATAGCTTTTATGATGGTCACACTTGTAGAAAACAGGGAACTAGTCCCGGTTCCAGAGGGCCTTTAGTCCCGGTTCTGGAACCGGGACAAAAAGGTCGGGACTAAAGCCCAAAACCTTTAGTCCCGGTTCTCTTACGAATCGGGACAGAAGGGGCTCCACGTGGCCGCTGCGGGGCGCCCAGGCAGGAGGCCCTTTAGTCCCGGTTGGTAATACCAACCGGGACCAAAAGGCATCCACGCGTCAGCATCTGGCAGGAGCTGGGTTTTTTTTTTGAAAAGGGGGGGTTTAGGGGTTTTGGAGGGTTTAGGGGTTTGCGTGTCGGCCATCCCGCGACTCCCCCCAGTGGATAAGCCCACCCCACCATCCTCTCGAACCCTCCCCCCCCCCGCACTCTCCCCTTTCCTCTTGCTCTCTCTCTCCCTGCCTTGCATCCGAGCGGGCTCGTCGCCACCGTTCGCCGCACCGACTAGTCCAGGAGGACAGACCTCTCTTTCTCCGTGCTTGGTCGACGGTAGCTACTACATACAGAGAGAACGTACTCGACGCTAGCTAGTAAGCAAATGAAGGAACCATTAATTACACAACATCGTGATCATGAACATATATAGAGAGAAGTGACCTCTCTTTCTCGGTGCTTGGTCGAACAACAAGTTTTCGTATATCTATCCGAAGCTATTACATATAGTACACGTCGATGCATATATCTATTCATAAATTTGCATATCCCGATAGCACTCTCCGTCTTTAGGAAAGACGTGGTCAACAAAGAATCCCGCCAACTCCTCTTGAATTGCGCGTAGGCGATCCTCTGGTAGGAGTACGTCCCACTTCCGCCAGGTCTAATTTAAAGAAGGGGGGTCAATATATATATATGAATGAAATCAACACAATTGATTGTGATAAAATAAAATTGTGAATATTGTTTACGTACTTCAAAATCTTGTTTAGTCATGCCCCTCCCAATGACCTCTTGGCGAATGAACTCGCAGACGTAGTATTCACATAAATCATTTCCGGGTTGCTGCCACATGCACTTTACGAGAATATAGTTCAATCAAAATGATAATCAACCATGATAATGATATTGAAACTAGAATCAACGAGAGATGCGCGGAACTAGCTAGCTAGTACTACTTACTCTGGGTTGTGTAATTCGCAGCTCCGGTCTCCATTCACCGTTAACCTGCTTGATGAAGTTTTTCCAAACCCTGCCCGGCAAAGAAAATGATTACTTGATATCAGGAAATGAACGAAAGTTGCCGATATAGTGCGATAATGATTGAACTTACTTCTGGAGCATTTCGATCATGTCCGCAAACTCGGTAAAATCTTTACGTTTTGAGTCCAAGACAAATACTGCTCCCTCGTCAAGCGTAATGACTAGCAGAATAAAGTGGAACCAGCGCGCGCGCATAACTCGTCAATTACACTTAACCTCGAGTAAGCGAAACAGAATATGCAGAAGACAGTAACACTCACTTGAAGTTGTAGGGAAAGAGTATTTTCCTTTTGTTTTGGTGACGAAGGAACGACCTTAGCAAGACTTCCTCAGTCTCCCGGGCTCTGTTCTGTACCATATATTCATTTATGACATTTGGGTTAATGAACCCAATGTCATAGATTTGTTTTGTTTTGAATTCGATGATCTTCAATCTGCATAATATAGTGAGGATATAATTATATACATGCAATGAACGAGTTAATCGCTAGAGACTTAATTACAGAAATAATACTTACAGACAATAACAAGCGATGAGAGTTTTGTCGAGGGCTTTTTGATTGTATAACTGAAAGAATTCGTCAAATTCAACGTAGAAATAGTCGTCTCCAATGAACTCGTGATCATCCTTAATTCCCACCAAGATAGTGCCCTTCCCGTCCTTGCAGGAATCCAAGTACAATCTATGCAATCTTCGCATCATCGTTGATAGATTCAGTTCATCATCATCACTTCTGACGAGACGCTTCCCGTGCTCGTATTTAAAGATTTCTACCTCACCGGATTCGAACAGTACATCATCGCTTAGGTAGTCACCAGGATTGAAACCAGGAGCAACGGACGCTACCCTCGGTGTATCGTTAAACACCTTGAGCGGGGGGCACGATTGCTTTTCCTGTTCGTCGAGCTGGGGGATTGTTTTCCCAATTCTTGCACCACTACTGCTACTTCTCGACCGACTCATAGCTTCGTCATATGTCTTTCAAATAATGCGGTCAAAGTTTGATAGCGGCGGAGGCGGAGGCGGTCACCGAAGGGCTTCCAGAGTGTGTTTGGCCTTTACTGGATCTATCTTTTCCTTTGGAGGCGGAACTTTCCATTGAAAATGGGCCTGCACTTCGGCATCACTGATTTCCTTGAGCTCCGCGTCAGTCCTCTCATATGGTAACTTTGGAAGAGGCTTGATGCTTGGACCATATTTGTATTTCTTCCCACCACCTCTTGTACTGCTAGCCGCCGGAACTGCGGCGGCTCTCTTCTGCCGTTGCTGACACGCCGGAGGAGGCAGAGGAGGAGGCTGAGTGCCCTGACGCGCCGGAGGAGGCGGAAGAGGAGCCGGAGTGCCCTCACGCGCCGGAGGAGGCGGAGTGCCCTCACGCGCCGGAGGAGGAGGCGAAGGAGGAGGCGGAGTGCTCGTCGGAGGAGGCGGAGTGCCGTCACGCGCCGGAGGAGGCGGAGGAGAAGGCGGAGTGCCCTGATCACTCGCCGGAGGAGGAGGCGGAGGAGGAGGCGGAGTTCCCTGATCACTCGCCGGAGGCGTCCAGTTTGGAAGGTTGATGTACTCCTTCCTCCACAGACAGGTACTCCTCAAAGCATAAACCAGATGATTCTCCCCTTCACCTGTAGGGTGGTCAAGCTCCAGCTCCTCAAATCCATGCATTATTTCATCCACCATCACAACAGCATAGCCATGTGGAATCAGACGGCAGTGAAAAGTTCCGTCAGCTTGAGGAGGTGCAACAGAGCCGACAGCCGCCTTCAAAGTCAGGTTCTGCGATTTCGTCATTAGCTCGTCTCCTTACGGAAGTTTGGCTCGATTCGGAGGGCTGTAAAAGAAGAAAGAAGCGTTAATATATGTACATACCAAAACAATTAATGCATCAATTAGTCAGCACAGGCTTAATTAATATATATACCTCGCCGGACTTTGCAACAGCTCCCTCCTCCGTTCGGTCACCGGAGCCGTCATCATGGTCTTCTTCTTCCTCCTCCATTGTTGGATCACCGGAGCCGTGATCCTCTCCTTCCGTACCATCGGTGTCGTTGAGAAACGACAAGGGATCACCTCCGCCGAGGATTATATCCCCCAACAACTGTTCTTGTTCCAAGTCTCTTTCCATAGTTTCTGCAAATATTACAACATGGCAATATACAAACATGAGAGATGGATATATTAGTGGCAAACATAGACCTAGCTAGCTAATCACAACAAGGGATCATATGCATATATGAGCTATGGATTAGTTGGGGTGGCCTCGACAACGCTCTTTTAACTTGGTAAATTTGGGTGGCCTCGACAACGCTTCTAGGGTTTGGGGTGGCCTCGACAACACTTCTAGGGTGGACTCGAGAGTTTGGTTGGGCGAGAGGGGGTTGATCGACGTCCCCCCTCATGTTGAAGAATTACCGGAGTTTTCTATGAACAAAAAAAAATACTACCTATCACATCTCAGTCCCGGTTTGGGTGGACTCGACCCCATGACATGTCCGGTGACCGGACCGGACCGCCTCTCTCATGAATGTCCGACGTTCGGACCGCCTCTCTCATGAATGTCAAACAAGGTATTCTCTTAACCTTTAAGGGATTTAACAAAATGGCGCCATTCTGGATGTGCAGAAAATGGTCCATATTTTTCCTGATCTCATCTACCCTTCTATATGTCACGTTGTCTAGTGTCAAAGGATTCAAGAAAACCATGGCTTCATCATTAGCCGGAAGTAACAGGCGCATGATGGTACGAAGCTCTCCAAAGTTGTTTTGGAACGGAGTCCCGGATAAGATAATTTGCTTTTTGGTACGAAGTTCAGCAAGAGCCTTCCGAATATCGCTATTTGGAAGGCCTTTGCTGAACTTCGTACCAAAAAGCGAATTATCCTATCAGGACTCCGTTCCAAAATAACTTTGCAGAGCTTCATACCATCATGCACCTGTTACTTCCGGCTAATGATGAAACCATGGATTTCTTCAATACTTTGACACAAGAGAACGTGCACATATAGAAGCGTAGATGAGATCAGGAAAAATATGGATCAACTTACTTATGCACATCCATAATGGGGGCATTCTTGATAAATCTCTTATTAATGGGGGCATTCTTGATAAATCCCTTATTAAATGTTGCATATGTCAAAATTCAAACTTTGACATATGATCAAATGTTGCATATGTCAAAAGTCAAACTTTGACATATGAGCAAACTTTGATATATGTCCACCGCGATATAAAATGATACATAGATGACAACAATTCTTTATTAGAAAGCAAACCCGATATCCAACATATCTACATATCGTCCGATATATCTAGACTTGTTTTTCCGATATATCTAGACTTGTTCCGGTTTGGGGGGGCCTCGACAACGCTTTTTCAGTCCCGGTTTGGGTGGACTCGAGAGTTGGTCGGGCGAGAGGGGGTTGATCGACGTCCCCCCTCATGTCGAAGTTACTTGAGCACAAGAGCTCCGATCGAGACGATTCCGGATCCGTTGGAAAGCTCTCGGGGAGCCGATGCCAACGTGATGATAGGGGGCCGGGGTGCTCCCATGGCTCGGTGCGACGTGGCCTCGGTGGAAAAACTTTATGAAAATGCGGTGGTGGCCGGGCCGGGCGGTTTTCTTTTCCTTCTTCATTTTTTCCTTTGTTTTTTCTTATATGTTTGTTTTCGTTTTCACTGTACATTTTCGTACATATGAAAAACAACGAAGTTTGTATACAAAAGTGCACATATACATCTCGGCGTCCCCGCCTCTCTCATGAACAAAAAAAATATTCTATGAATAAAAAAAATCATATTCTATGAACAAAAAAACATCATATTCCATCCACATCCATGCATACATATGAACAAAAAAACATCATATATATGATCATCTATGAACAAAAAAACATTATATTCTATGAAAAAAAATCATCATATATATGAACAAAAAAAATTATGAAAAATCAGGACATATCATCATATATACACATACATATCATCATATACACTACATATCATCTATGAACAAAAAAATCATCATATATATGAAAAAACGGACAGAGAGGAGGACAGGGAGGAAAGGGGCGCCGGCCGGACCGAACGGGGAGGAGACGTGCGGCGTGGTCGGGGCAGGCCGGGGGCGCGGGGCGGCGTCGGGGCAGGGGCACGTGGCGGCCGGCGTCGAGGCAGGGGGCACGGGGCGGCCGGCGTCGAGGCAGGGGGCACGGGGCGGTGCGTCGGGGCAGGGCAGGGGCGCGGGGCGGCGCGTCGACGTCGGGGCAGGGGCGGCGCGTCGACGTCGGGGCAGGGACGGTGACGGCGACGAGGAGCGGGCGATGACGGCGACGGCGACCTCGGGGCGGCTCGGGGAGGCGACGGCGTCGAGGGCAACAGCAGCAGCCTGGCGGCGTCGTTGAGAGAAGAATGGCGGGTGGGGGGAAATTTCCTAAGTCTTGGGTTATATAGCAACCACCTTTGGTCCCGGTTCGTGGAACCAACCGGGACCAATGCCCCCCTTTAGTCCCGGTTGGTGCCACAAACCGGGACCAAAGGTCTCTTTTTGTCAGCCCAAAGGGCGGGAAGCAGAGACCTTTGATCCCGGTTGGTGGTACGAACCGGGACGAAAGGTGGCTATTGGTCCCGGTTCGTTCCACCAACAGGGACCAAAGGTAGGTATTGGTCCCGGTTGGTGCCACCAACCGGGACGAAAGGGGGGTGCTGCCCGGGGCCAAAAGTTTAGTCCCACCTCGCTAGCTGAGAGGCTCGAGAGTGGTTTATAAGCGCTGCTGCGCCAACCCTCTCGAGCTCCTCTCAACTGCAGGCTTACGGGCCTAATTGCACTGTCTTCTGCCTGTGGGCCTACTGGGCCTGCTGCGGTCCTTAATCCTGGCCCAACTAGCTGGTTGGGTTTCTAGTCGTATTCAGGCCGTGGTGGCCCAGTAGGTGGCATTTTTTTTAATTTTTTTCCAGTTTTTTTGTTTTCTTTTTTTGCTTTATTTATTTTCTTTTGTTTCTACTTACATCTAAATACTTACAGTTTTTCAGTGATTCTTTTTGCTTTTAGGTCACAAAAATTATAAACTTTCTGTTAGTGCCATTAGTTTTCAAATTTGAATAGTTTAAAATTGAATTAGTTTAAATTGGTGTGAATCACTAGTTTGTGAATAACTTTACTATAAAATAGATGTTTGAGTGATTCTTTTTCCTGCTATTTAATATTACTGTGTTTTATCATTATATTCAATTTGGTAATTTTTAGGTTATTTTAAATGTCTGTTTGCTATTAAATTTTCTAACAAAAAAATTCTTTATGAAAATTCTTTTTGCTATTAATGTTTTGAACAAAAAATACTTTGATAATTTTAGTTGCATAAATTTTATATAATTTTAGTTTCAAAAATACTAGAGGTTTATAAAATCTTTTTAGTTGATTCCTTTTGCTATTAGAGTTTTATAAAAGCTTTTTAGTTGATTCTTTTTGCTATTGAAGAATATTATAGTTTTGTTTTAGTTGATCATAACAACATATTTTAATTGATTATTTTTAGTTCATTCTTTTTGCTATTAGAGTTTCATAAAAGTTTTCTAGTTCATTCTTTTTGCTATTAGTTCATTCTTTGAGCTAAATGACCCTGAAATTGAAAAGCACTTCAAATGAACTCTGAAAAGGTTGAAAGTTGGCATGGTATCATCATTTCACCCACATAGCATGTTCTAAAAAGTTGAGAGGGTTACGGCAAAAACTGGATGCACTTCGTGTACAAAATGAACAATCAGTTTCGAAGTATCAGGGTTTCGGACGAAAACTCATCTGTTACAAAAGGGATTTCATTTCTTCACATGTAACTGCAGTAATATTCTAGATCAAAGGCATCATCATAATAGTTGTGGAGAGAAAGTCTTCACTTTTTCTTCGCTTGTGTCCTTTGCTTATTGCGTCGTAACCATGGATAATCTTCATCGTTTAACAGGATGCTTGGGTCAGCCTTGACTTTGAAGGGAGGAATTTCATGAAACTTTTCATAATCTTCAGACATGTCTGTCTTGCCTCCCACTCCCACGATGTCTCTTTTTCCTGAAAGAACTATGTGGCGCTTTGGCTCATCGTATGATGTATTCGCTTCCTTATCTTTTCTTCTTCTCGGTTTGGTAGACATGTCCTTCACATAGAAAACCTGCGCCACATCATTGGCTAGGACGAATGATTCGTCTGTGTACCCAAGATTGTTCAGATCCACTGTTGTCATACCGTACTGTGGGTCTACCTGTACCCCGCCTCCTGACAGATTGACCCATTTGCACTGAAACAAAGGGACATTAAAATCATGTCCATAGTCAAGTTCCCATATGTCCACTATGTAACCATAATACGTGTCCTTTCCCCTCTTGGTTGCTGCATCAAAGCGGACACCACTATTTTGGTTGGTGCTCTTTTGATCTTGGGCGATCGTGTAAAATGTATTCCCATTTATCTCGTAGCCTTTGTAAGTCAATGCAGTCGAAGATGGTCCCCTGGCCAACGAGTACAGCTCATCAGAAATAGTGTTCTCACCCATGAGACGTGTTTGCAACCAACTGTCGAAAGTCCTGATGTGTTCACATGTAATCCAGTCGTCACACTGCTCCGGGTGTTTGGAGCGCAGAATATTCTTGTGTTCATTGACATACGGGGTCACCAAGGTAGAATTCTGTAGAACTGTGTAGTGTGCTTCAGACCAAGAATGCCCGTCACTACATATTATTGAGTCCGCTCCTAGCGTACCTTTTCCAGTCAATCTCCCCTCATACCGCGATTGAGGGAGACCAATCTTCTTAAGGTCAGGAATGAAGTCAACACAAAACCCAATGACCTTCTCTGTTTGATGGCCCGTGGAGATGCTTCCTTCTGGCCTAGCACGGTTACGAACATATTTCTTTAAGACTCCCATGAACCTCTCAAAGGGGAACATATTGTGTAGAAATACAGGGCCCAGAATGGCAATCTCGTCGACTAGATGAACTAGGACGTGCGTCATGATATTGAAGAAGGATGGTGAGAACACCAGCTCGAAACTGACAAGACATTGCGCCAGATCACTCCTTAACCTTGGTAGGATTTCTGGATCGATCACCTTCTGAGAGATTGCATTGAGGAATGCACATAGCTTCACAATGGCTAATCGAACATTTTCCGGTAGAAGCCCCCTCAATGCAACCGGAAGCAGTTGCGTCATAATCACGTGGCAGTCATGAGACTTTAGGTTCTGAAACTTTTTCTCTGCCATATTTATTATTCCCTTTATATTCGACGAGAAGCCAGACGGGACCTTCATACTGAGCAAGCATTCAAAGAAGATTTCCTTCTCTTCTTTGGTAAGAGCGTAGCTGGCAGGACCTTCATACTGCTTTGGAGGCATGCCGTCTTTTTCGTGCACACGTTGCTGGTCCTCCCGTGCCTCCGGTGTATCTTTTGTCTTCCCATACACGCCCAAGAAGCCTAGCAGGTTCACGCAAAGATTCTTCGTCACGTGCATCACGTCGATTGCAGAGCGGACCTCTAGGTCTTTCCAATAGGGTAGGTCCCAAAATATAGATTTCTTCTTCCACATGGGTGCGCGTCCCTCAGCGTCATTCGGAACAGATAGTCCGCCGGGACCCTTTGCAAAGATTACTTGTAAATCATTGACCATAGCAAGTATGTGATCACCAGTACGGACGGCGGGCTTCTTCCGGTGATCTGACTCGCCTTTGAAATGCTTGCCTTTCTTTCGACATTGATGGTTGGTTGGAAGAAATCGACGATGCCCCAGGTACACATTCTTCCTGCATTTGTCCAAATATATACTTTCGGTGTCATCTAAACAGTGCGTGCATGCGTGGTATCCCTTGTTTGTCTGTCCTGAAAGGTTACTGAGAGCAGGCCAATCATTGATGGTTACAAACAGCAACGCATGCAGGTCAAATTCCTCCTGTTTGTGCTCATCCCACACACGTACACCTTCTCCATTCCACAGCTGTAACAGTTCTTTAACTAATGGCCTTAGGTACACATCAATGTTGTTGCCGGGTTGCTTAGGGCCTTGGATGAGCACTGGCATCATAATGAACTTTCGCTTCATGCACAACCAAGGAGGAAGGTTATAGATACATAGAGTGACGGGCCAGGTGCTATGATTGCTGCTCTGCTCCCCAAAAGGATTAATGCCATCCGCACTTAAACCAAACCATACGTTCCTTGCGTCACCTGCAAAGTCCCGCCACCTTCTCTCGATTTTTCTCCACTGCGACCCGTCAGCGGGTGCTCTCAACTTCCCGTCTTTCTTACGGTCTTCTTTGTGCCATCGCATCAACTTGGCATGCTCTTTGTTTCTGACAAGACGTTTCAGCCGTGGTATTATAGGAGCATACCACATCACCTTGGCAGGAACCCTCTTCCTGGGGCGCTCGCCCTCAACATCACCAGGGTCATCTCGTCTGATCTTATACCGCAATGCACCGCATACCGGGCATGCGTTCAATTCCTCGTACTCACCGCGGTACAGGATGCAGTCATTAGGGCATGCATGTATCTTATGCACCTCTAATCCTAGAGGGCAGAGAACCTTCTTTGCTCCGTACGTACTGTCAGGCAATTCGTTATCCTTTGGAAGCTTTTTCTTTATTATTTTCAGTAGCTGCTCAAATCCCTTGTCAGATACACCATTCTCTGCCTTCCATTCCAGCATTTCCAGTGTGGTACCGAGCTTTGTGTTGCCATCTTCGCAATTTGGGTACAACGGTTTTTTGTGATCCTCTAACATGCGATCGAACTTCAACTTCTCCTTTTCAGTCTCGCATTCTCTCTGTGCATCAACAATGACCCGGCGAAGATCATCATCGGGCACATCGTCTGGTTCATCTTGATCTTCAGCTTCCCCCATTGCAGTATCACCGTATTCAGGGGGCCGATAGTTGTCATCATACTCTTCTTCTTCGTTGTCTTCCATCATAACCCCTCTTTCTCCGTGCTTGGTCCAAACATTATAGTGTGGCATGAAACCCTTCTCAAGCAGGTGGACGTGAAGGGTTTTCGACGAAGAGTAAGACTTCGTATTCCCACAGATAGGGCATGGAAAACACATAAAACCATTCTGCTTGTTTGCCTCAGCCACTTCGAGAAAATTATGCACGCCCTTAATGTACTCGGAGGTGCATCTGTTACCGTACATCCATTGCCGGTTCATCTGCGTGCATTACATATAATTAAGTGTGTCAAAAACCATTACAGAACATCATGAATAGAGAAGTGACCAAATTAATAGAAGTTCATCATCACATTAAAACAATAATAAAATTAAGAAAATTATACAAGTATCTATCTAAACCATACAAGTAAGAATTTTTTTTTCTTTTACAAAGAAGATAAGAACAACAGGCTCACCACGGTGGTGCCGGCGACGAGATCGGCGCGGGCGATCGACAGCGGTGAGGACGGGGACGGGACAGGACGGACCGGCAAACCTAGACAAATCTTGAGGAAAATAGAGCTTGGACAAGGAGCTTCGAGAGGAGAAAGCTTAAGTGTGGCTCGGGCATTTCATCGAACACCTCATGTGCATAGGAGGTGAGCTAGAGCACAACACACCTCTCCCACACCTCTCCCAAAAAAACAGAGCAGTGAGCTGAGCTGAGCGCGCGGGTATATATAGGCTGCTCTTCAGTCCTGGTTTGTGGCTAGAACCGGGACAGAAGACAGACATTTGGTCCCGGTTCCAGCCACAAACCGGGACTAAAGGTGGTGGGCTAGGAGCGAGGCCCATTAGTCCCGGTTCGTGTCTGGAACCGGGACCAAAGGTGTCAGACGAACCGGGACCAATGGCCACCGAGGCCCGGCCGGCGCCCTGGCCTCACGAACCGGGACTGATGCCCCCTTTGGTCCCGGTTCGTGAGTGAACCGGGACTAATGCCCTTATCCTGCCTCAACCAAAGCCCTGTTTTCTACTAGTGTCACATGTTTTGTAGTAAATATACCTCTTTCGCAAGTCATTTTTAACTTGGGTCAGGAAGTAGTATATGATATTTAAGAGGGTTTTTTCACGGGATGTTATTTAAGAGGGTCTATTTTTCTAGAAAAAAAGTTTTTATTCTTTTCTTTCTATACAATATTTTGCACGCTCATAGAGTAAATGTTTCATTTTAGTTAGTTGTGAGTGGTATTGCTTAAGTTTTCTTTCAAGTAATTGATTGCCAAAAAGAGATTAAAGAATATTTCAAATCGATAAAAATATATAAGATATAAAGTAAAGGGTTTTAAAAAGAGGGTTCACACACTGTGATGAGAAAAAGGTGAAGGGAAGGGAATGGCAAGGAGAAAGATGTACCTTTATCTTCTTGCAAGGAGAGAGTGGCTAAAGAGAGACGAAGATTGCCTACGAAGGAAGAAGCGGGAAAGAGCATAAACAAATTTCCTCATGGCGGGCAGTGAGCGCGTTGTTTTAAAGGCTCAAAACTGGCAGTAGAAAGTGACAAAAAATGAAAATTTTCACACACAAACGTATGCATGTGCAGTCAAATTTCGTTCAAAAGTATGTTATATTGTGTGCTGCAAAAAAGACAAAAATCCAGAAAAAAAACAAGGTGATTTTTGCAGGAGTATGTCTTTTTTTCTCTCACATACAAACACGGATTTTATGAAAATTTGTACGAATATACTACACTTCTGTTTGTGCCCATGCAAAAAAAAGTTTGGTTTTCTTAGCTGTATAAAAATCCATTTCTTTGAAATAAAAAAGGGCTTAAGGTCATCGGGCTCCAAATACATTATTCGGATAGAGAATCAATTTGTTATAGGAATTGGAACTACATGATGTCAGGTTCAATGCACATTTCTCAATTAGAATAATTATTTAATTACCATATTTTTTTTGTTCCATGGCAACAAACGAGCATTCAATTAGGTTGATTAGGTTCGATTTTCGTCCAATGCCTTTTTGTTCGGTTGATTAAGATCAATTTTCATCCTACGTTGTTGTGTTATACACTGGAGTGGGATTTGCGTAGCATTGTGCTTTTTCTAAGGAAGACTATAATGGCTCTCTTGCATTATTTATGAGATTACATCGAAGGAAGGGTTCATCGACGCAATACAATGTTTCTTATAATTAAAACAAAACACGGCTAACTCTTTCATCATATGAGTTGCTTCTCTTCGGAAGTGCTTAATTTGACCTTCCCATTTGATCGTCAAAATTTAAGCATGTTAGGGAATCAAAGTGGTCAATGGAAAGGTGGGATATGGAAGAGGAACTTTAGCGCTTGTTGTAACGTGCTCATGGCATTTCTCACCTTCTGCCCATAGCAACGCACGGACATTTCTGTATACACATGTGTGAAGATGATATGGGAGTCATCCGATTTTAAAGGAGAGGGCTCCGGCGAGAAATGTCTCGATACGACGGGAAACCGAGCGGAAAGGGGATGGTCTGGTAGAAAAAGGGAATGGTGCGTCGTGGGGTGGTTTTTTTTTTGTTGGACCCGTGTGTTGAAGATAACATGAACGGATAGTCCGAACAACCACATCCCCCCCACACATATGATCTGGATTTGGGGAGCCCGGACTGTCCAGACGGTTGAATTTGGGACCCGCTGGACAACCATACATGCCTCGACATATGAGGGAGAAATGAACTTCGACCATATGAGGGAGAAATGATCTTCGACCTTGGAGACGATCTTAATCATTTGTTTGTTTTATTTATATGCACTGTAGCCCGTAGCAACGCACGGGCATTCTACTAGTCAATCCTAGTACTAGTGTTGATCGTGGTCGATTCGTCGCTCGACATACATACATACAGAGGCCGGCCGAGGAGCAGGGCAGCATCATGATGCGTTGGTTGGGCTTCGGACGCAAGTACCTAGCGATTTGGCCGGCGTATATCCAGACAGATCTGTAGTATATATTGTACGGAGTAATATCGTTGACAACAAGAAACCGTGTCTGTATGCATTTGGTCTTTTGAGATAGCTTATTACAACATAGGCCACTTGGGCACGTGGATCAAGGGAAGGAGTCAGCTAGCTTGGTGCTGTCGACGCTTCCAAATTTTCTTCTTCTTCTTCCACTAGGCTGTGACAACGACCCAACCGTCCAAGGCTCCAAGCCTCCTCTTCTAGTCCTCTCCGACCTCGATCTGCTCTACCGGACTGGCGCATCCTATCCGGACTTCGGATACATGCCATGCGAGACATCGGTGAGCAAATCTAACTTTTTTCCATCATTTTTTTTCTCCCACTGGTCTTTTCGCTAGCTGCTCTAATCAAGCATACTGTACATGCATCCAGTTTGTTGTGGATTCGTTTGCTGCTTTCGTTGAATGGGGGAGAACTAATACGAGTTTAATTTGCTGCTTAATCGCCGGAGATATATCCAGTGGGCAGTGGCAGTCCCTTATTTTTCCAAAGAAAATTCGATCCTCCCTTATCTGCAGCTATTGTAGGCATATATCGCCTCCTTTACTCACTCCCCTTCAGCTTTAGCATCACCTATATATAGGGGATTTAACTTAGTGCACTACTGGAAAATTCCTTTTTGCCGAGTGTCAGCGTCTTTACCGAGTGCATTTCATATCTTTGCCGAGTGTCATCGAAAAAATACTCGGCAAAAATGCGAAACTCGGTAAACAGATGCTTTGCCGAGTGTCGTGGACAAAACACTCGGCAAAACAATGGTACTTGGCAAAACAGTGCTTTGCCGAGCGCTACACTCAGCAAAAGGGTGTCTTTACTGAGGGTTGCACTCGGCAAAAGGGGGTATTCACTTCGCTGCGGTGCTTTGGCTGTCGAGATTGCATACGACCTCGGATGAAGATGATCCAAAAGGCAAAGTTTTTCATTTTGACGACACAAATAATCTTCATGTTTAGAACTTTTTCATTTTAGGCCATATTAATTACTCTTTTTTCCATGCCAAAATATGGTCTCAAATGACCAAGGTGATGACCATATTCATTGCATAATTTATTATAATGTGCCCATATTAGACACATAGGTGCATCTTGCCATTACAAATAATGTTGCCAAATAGATTTTCTGACTTATTTGTACAAAAATCCATTTTTCACTTTCTTAGTGTCAAAAATGGTATTTTTTGTGAAGCAAGTACAAAAAACATGGTGCAAAATGGCACCACTTCAATTTCCACAGTAAGTAGACCTTATTTTATACACAATTCCCAAGTTTGATGGATTTTCTAGATTTCTAACTACTTTCGCACATTTAAATAACTTTATGTCAATTTCCTGAAAGTAATTCAAATTTGAACTACAAGTGTATGATAGTTCAGTCCTAAAAATTAGCAAAAAATATTTTTAGGTACACAAATAGTCATTATATGGAAGAACCACTTAGAGTTTTGAGAGATTCAAACCCTTACCATGAATAGCCATGCCGACCATTTTAACCCCGTTTCAAATGTCACTATGTTCCTTTTCGCTATTAGATGTTGAGAACCTAAATAATGGACACAGGTTTATATATTCCTTGTGATGGTAGTGTGTCGTTGTAGTTTTTTGTTAACCAGGTGTGTTGGTTGTCCTACTTAATGTTCATTTTCTCTCTCAAAAAAAAACTTAGTGTTCCTGTCAGTTCGAACTCATCACATCGTTCTTGATTTTCAGCCATGCTTTGAGCTTTCATTTGCAACTATATGAAATCAAAAATCATGTCTTAGGCTCAAGGTAATGTTGAAACTTGGAGGCGATCAAATCATATGCTTTTTGGGCTGTAAGAGCTTAAACTAACTATTGCATACATCTTGGCTCTAGATTTCTAGTTTGTATTTTCCCAAGATGAAGATACGGCGCACATAGAGCTTGATTTGTTAAGCTTTCTTCTATAATCAAGGAGGTCAAATGGTACCTCTTGTTAACAAAGAGGACAACCTTGAAATCAAGCTGCCCCTTCATAGAGAAGTACTTGAACGGAATACCTTAAAAAAAGTGCTTGAACAAAGATTCTCCTCCGTCATCTGACGTATATAGAAATAGCTTTTATGATGGTCACACTAGTAGAAAACAGGGAACTAGTCCCGGTTCCAGAGGGCCTTTAGTCCCGGTTCTGGAACCGGGACAAAAAGGTCGGGACTAAAGCCCAAAACCTTTAGTCCCGGTTCTCTTACGAATCGGGACAGAAGGGGCTCCACGTGGCCGCTGCGGGGCGCCCAGGCAGGAGGCCCTTTAGTCCCGGTTGGTAATACCAACCGGGACCAAAAGGCATCCACGCGTCAGCATCTGGCAGGAGCTGGGGTTTTTTTTTTTGAAAAGGGGGGGTTTAGGGGTTTTGGAGGGTTTAGGGGTTTGCGTGTCGGCCATCCCGCGACTCCCCCCAGTGGATAAGCCCACCCCACCATCCTCTCGAACGCTCCCCCCCCCCCCGCACTCTCCCCTTTCCTCTTGCTCTCTCTCTCCCTGCCTTGCATCCGAGCGGGCTCGTCGCCACCGTTCGCCGCACCGACTAGTCCAGGAGGACAGACCTCTCTTTCTCCGTGCTTGGTCGACGGTAGCTACTACATACAGAGAGAACGTACTCGACGCTAGCTAGTAAGCAAATGAAGGAACCATTAATTACACAACATCGTGATCATGAACATATATAGAGAGAAGTGACCTCTCTTTCTCGGTGCTTGGTCGAACAACAAGTTTTCGTATATCTATCCGAAGCTATTACATATAGTACACGTCGATGCATATATCTATTCATAAATTTGCATATCCCGATAGCATTCTCCGTCTTTAGGAAAGACGTGGTCAACAAAGAATCCCGCCAACTCCTCTTGAATTGCGCGTAGGCGATCCTCTGGTAGGAGTACGTCCCACTTCCGCCAGGTCTAATTTAAAGAAGGGGGGTCAATATATATATATATGAATGAAATCAACACAATTGATTGTGATAAAATAAAATTGTGAATATTGTTTACGTACTTCAAAATCTTGTTTAGTCATGCCCCTCCCAATGACCTCTTGGTGAATGAACTCGCAGACGTAGTATTCACATAAATCATTTCCGGGTTGCTGCCACATGCACATTACGAGAATATAGTTCAATCAAAATGATAATCAACCATGATAATGATATTGAAACTAGAATCAACGAGAGATGCGCGGAACTAGCTAGCTAGTACTACTTACTCTGGGTTGTGTAATTCGCAGCTCCGGTCTCCATTCACCGTTAACCTGCTTGATGAAGTTTTTCCAAACCCTGCCCGGCAAAGAAAATGATTACTTGATATCAGGAAATGAACGAAAGTTGCCGATATAGTGCGATAATGATTGAACTTACTTCTGGAGCATTTCGATCATGTCCGCAAACTCGGTAAAATCTTTACGTTTTGAGTCCAAGACAAATACTGCTCCCTCGTCAAGCGTAATGACTAGCAGAATAAAGTGGAACCAGCGCGCGCGCATAACTCGTCAATTATACTTAACCTCGAGTAAGCGAAACAGAATATGCAGAAGACAGTAACACTCACTTGAAGTTGTAGGGAAAGAGTATTTTCCTTTTGTTTTGGTGACGAAGGAACGACCTTAGCAAGACTTCCTCAGTCTCCCGGGCTCTCTTCTGTACCATATATTCATTTATGACATTTGGGTTAATGAACCCAATGTCATAGATTTGTTTTGTTTTGAATTCGATGATCTTCAATCTGCATAATATAGTGAGGATATAATTATATACATGCAATGAACGAGTTAATCGCTAGAGACTTAATTACAGAAATAATACTTACAGACAATAACAAGCGATGAGAGTTTTGTCGAGGGCTTTTTGATTGTATAACTGAAAGAATTCGTCAAATTCAACGTAGAAATAGTCGTCTCCAATGAACTCGTGATCATCCTTAATTCCCACCAAGATAGTGCCCTTCCCGTCCTTGCAGGAATCCAAGTACAATCTATGCAATCTTCGCATCATCGTTGATAGATTCAGTTCATCATCATCACTTCTGACGAGACGCTTCCCGTGCTCGTATTTAAAGATTTCTACCTCACCGGATTCGAACAGTACATCATCGCTTAGGTAGTCACCAGGATTGAAACCAGGAGCAATGGACGCTACCCTCGGTGTATCGTTAAACACCTTGAGCGGGGGGCACGATTGCTTTTCCTGTTCGTCGAGCTGGGGGATTGTTTTCCCAATTCTTGCACCACTACTGCTACTTCTCGACTGACTCATAGCTTCGTCATATGTCTTTCCAATAATGCGGTCAAAGTTTGATAGCGGCGGAGGCGGAGGCGGTCGCCGAAGGGCTTCCAGAGTGTGTTTGGCCTTTACTGGATCTATCTTTTCCTTTGGAGGCGGAACTTTCCATTGAAAATGGGCCTGCACTTCGGCATCACTGATTTCCTTGAGCTCCGCGTCAGTCCTCTCATATGGTAACTTTGGAAGAGGCTTGATGCTTGGACCATATTTGTATTTCTTCCCACCACCTCTTGTACTGCTAGCCGCCGGAACTGCGGCGGCTCTCTTCTGCCGTTGCTGACACGCCGGAGGAGGCGGAGGAGGAGGCTGAGTGCCCTGACGGGCCGGAGGAGGCGGAGGAGGAGCCGGAGTGCCCTCACGCGCCGGAGGAGGCGGAGTGCCCTCACGCGCCGGAGGAGGAGGCGAAGGAGGAGGCGGAGTGCTCGTCGGAGGAGGCGGAGTGCCGTCACGCGCCGGAGGAGGCGGAGGAGAAGGCGGAGTGCCCTGATCACTCGCCGGAGGAGGAGGCGGAGGAGGAGGCGGAGTTCCCTGATCACTCGCCGGAGGCGTCCAGTTTGGAAGGTTGATGTACTCCTTCCTCCACAGACAGGTACTCCTCAAAGCATAAACCAGATGATTCTCCCCTTCACCTGTAGGGTGGTCAAGCTCCAGCTCCTCAAATCCATGCATTATTTCATCCACCATCACAACAGCATAGCCATGTGGAATCGGACGGCAGTGAAAAGTTCCGTCAGCTTGAGGAGGTGCAACAGAGCCGACAGCCGCCTTCAAAGTCAGGTTCTGCGATTTCGTCATTAGCTCGTCTCCTTACGGAAGTTTGGCTCGATCCGGAGGGCTGTAAAAGAAGAAAGAAGCGTTAATATATGTACATACCAAAACAATTAATGCATCAATTAGTCAGCACAGGCTTAATTAATATATATACCTCGCCGGACTTTGCAACAGCTCCCTCCTCCGTTCGGTCACCAGAGCCGTCATCATGGTCTTCTTCTTCCTCCTCCATTGTTGGATCACCGGAGCCGTGATCCTCTCCTTCCGTACCATCGGTGTCGTTGAGAAACGACAAGGGATCACCTCCGCCGAGGATTATATCCCCCAACAATTGTTCTTGTTCCAAGTCTCTTTCCATAGTTTCTGCAAATATTACAACATGGCAATATACAAACATGAGAGATGGATATATTAGTGGCAAACATAGACCTAGCTAGCTAATCACAACAAGGGATCATATGCATATATGAGCTATGGATTAGTTGGGGTGGCCTCGACAACGCTCTTTTAACTTGGTAAATTTGGGTGGCCTCGACAACGCTTCTAGGGTTTGGGGTGGCCTCGACAACGCTTCTAGGGTTTGGGGTGGCCTCGACAACACTTCTAGGGTGGACTCGAGAGTTTGGTCGGGCGAGAGGGGGTTGATCGACGTCCCCCCTCATGTTGAAGAGTTACCGGAGTTTTCTATGAAAAAAAAATACTACCTATCACATCTCAGTCCCGGTTTGGGTGGACTCGACCCCATGACATGTCCGGTGACCGGACCGGACCGCCTCTCTCATGAATGTCCGACGTTCGGACCGCCTCTCTCATGAATGTCAAACAAGGTATTCTCTTAACCTTTAAGGGATTTAACAAAATGGCGCCATTCTGGATGTGCAGAAAATGGTCCATATTTTTCCTGATCTCATCTACCCTTCTATATGTCACGTTGTCTAGTGTCAAAGGATTCAAGAAAACCATGGCTTCATCATTAGCCGGAAGTAACAGGCGCATGATGGTACGAAGCTCTCCAAAGTTGTTTTGGAACGGAGTCCCGGATAAGATAATTTGCTTTTTGGTACGAAGTTCAGCAAGAGCCTTCCGAATATCGCTATTTGGAAGGCCTTTGCTGAACTTCGTACCAAAAAGCGAATTATCCTATCAGGACTCCGTTCCAAAATAACTTTGCAGAGCTTCATACCATCATGCACCTGTTACTTCCGGCTAATGATGAAACCATGGATTTCTTCAATACTTTGACACAAGAGAACGTGCACATATAGAAGCGTAGATGAGATCAGGAAAAATATGGATCAACTTACTTATGCACATCCATAATGGGGGCATTCTTGATAAATCTCTTATTAATGGGGGCATTCTTGATAAATCCCTTATTAAATGTTGCATATGTCAAAATTCAAACTTTGACATATGATCAAATATTGCATATGTCAAAATTCAAACTTTGACATATGAGCAAACTTTGATATATGTCCACCGCGATATAAAATGATACATAGATGACAACAATTCTTTATTAGAAAGCAAACCCGATATCCAACATATCTACATATCGTCCGATATATCTAGACTTGTTTTTCCGATATATCTAGACTTGTTCCGGTTTGGGGGGGCCTCGACAACGCTTTTTCAGTCCCGGTTTGGGTGGACTCGAGAGTTGGTCGGGCGAGAGGGGGTTGATCGACGTCCCCCCTCATGTCGAAGTTACTTGAGCACAAGAGCTCCGATCGAGACGATTCCGGATCCGTTGGAAAGCTCTCGGGGAGCCGATGCCAACGTGATGATAGGGGGCCGGGGTGCTCCCGTGGCTCGGTGCGACGTGGCCTCAGTGGAAAAACTTTATGAAAATGCGGTGGTGGCCGGGCCGGGCGGTTTTCTTTTCCTTCTTCATTTTTTCCTTTGTTTTTTCTTATATGTTTGTTTTCGTTTTCACTCTACATTTTCGTACATATGAAAAACAACGAAGTTTGTATACAAAAGTGCACATATACATCTCGGCGTCCCCGCCTCTCTCATGAACAAAAAAAATATTCTATGAATAAAAAAAATCATATTCTATGAACAAAAAAACATCATATTCCATCCACATCCATGCATACATATGAACAAAAAAACATCATATATATGATCATCTATGAACAAAAAAACATTATATTCTATGAAAAAAAATCATCATATATATGAACAAAAAAATATATGAAAAATCAGGACATATCATCATATATACACATACATATCATCATATACACTACATATCATCTATGAACAAAAAAAATCATCATATATATGAAAAAAAGGACAGAGAGGAGGACAGGGAGGAAAGGGGCGCCGGCCGGACCGAACGGGGAGGAGACGTGCGGCGTGGTCGGGGCAGGCCGGGGGCGCGGGGCGGCGTCGGGGCAGGGGCACGTGGCGGCCGGCGTCGAGGCAGGGGGCACGGGGCGGCCGGCGTCGAGGCAGGGGGCACGGGGCGGTGCGTCGGGGCAGGGCAGGGGCGCGGGGCGGCGCGTCGACGTCGGGGCAGGGGCGGCGCGTCGACGTCGGGGCAGGGACGGTGACGGCGACGAGGAGCGGGCGATGACGGCGACGGCGACCTCGGGGCGGCTCGGGGAGGCGACGGCGTCGAGGGCAACAGCAGCAGCCTGGCGGCGTCGTTGAGAGAAGAATGGCGGGTGGGGGGAAATTTCCTAAGTCTTGGGTTATATAGCAACCACCTTTGGTCCCGGTTCGTGGAACCAACCGGGACCAATGCCCCCCTTTAGTCCCGGTTGGTGCCACAAACCGGGACCAAAGGTCTCTTTTTGTCAGCCCAAAGGGCGGGAAGCAGAGACCTTTGATCCCGGTTGGTGGTACGAACCGGGACGAAAGGTGGCTATTGGTCCCGGTTCGTTCCACCAACCGGGACCAAAGGTGGGTATTGGTCCCGGTTGGTGCCACCAACCGGGACGAAAGGGGGGTGCTGCCCGGGGCCAAAAGTTTAGTCCCACCTCGCTAGCTGAGAGGCTCGAGAGTGGTTTATAAGCGCTGCTGCGCCAACCCTCTCGAGCTCCTCTCAACTGCAGGCTTACGGGCCTAATTGCACTGTCTTCTGCCTGTGGGCCTACTGGGCCTGCTGCGGTCCTTAATCCTGGCCCAACTAGCTGGTTGGGTTTCTAGTCGTATTCAGGTCGTGGTGGCCCAGTAGGTGGCATTTTTTTTAATTTTTTTCCAGTTTTTTTGTTTTCTTTCTTTGCTTTATTTATTTTCTTTTGTTTCTATTTACATCTAAATACTTACAGTTTTTCAGTGATTCTTTTTGCTTTTAGGTCACAAAAATTATAAACTTTCTGTTAGTGCCATTAGTTTTCAAATTTGAATAGTTTAAAATTGAATTAGTTTAAATTGGTGTGAATCACTAGTTTGTGAATAACTTTACTATAAAAATAGATGTTTGAGTGATTCTTTTTCCTGCTATTTAATATTACTGTGTTTTATCATTATATTCAATTTGGTAATTTTTAGGTTATTTTAAATGTCTGTTTGCTATTAAATTTTCTAACAAAAAAATTCTTTATGAAAATTCTTTTTGCTATTAATGTTTTGAACAAAAAATACTTTGATAATTTTAGTTGCATAAATTTTATATAATTTTAGTTTCAAAAATACTAGAGGTTTATAAAATCTTTTTAGTTGATTCCTTTTGCTATTAGAGTTTTATAAAAGCTTTTTAGTTGATTCTTTTTGCTATTGAAGAATATTATAGTTTTGTTTTAGTTGATCATAACAGCATATTTTAATTGATTATTTTTAGTTCATTCTTTTTGCTATTAGAGTTTCATAAAAGTTTTCTAGTTCATTCTTTTTGCTATTAGTTCATTCTTTGAGCTAAATGACCCTGAAATTGAAAAGCACTTCAAATGAACTCTGAAAAGGTTGAAAGTTGGCATGGTATCATCATTTCACCCACATAGCATGTTCTAAAAAGTTGAGAGGGTTACGGCAAAAACTGGATGCACTTCGTGTACAAAATGAACAATCAGTTTCGAAGTATCAGGGTTTCGGACGAAAACTCATCTGTTACAAAAGGGATTTCATTTCTTCACATGTAACTGCAGTAATATTCTAGTTGTGGAGAGAAAGTCTTCACTTTTTCTTCGCTTGTGTCCTTTGCTTATTGCGTCGTAACCATGGATAATCTTCATCGTTTAACAGGATGCTTGGGTCAGCCTTGACTTTGAAGGGAGGAATTTCATGAAACTTTTCATAATCTTCAGACATGTCTGTCTTGCCTCCCACTCCCACGATGTCTCTTTTTCCTGAAAGAACTATGTGGCGCTTTGGCTCATCGTATGATGTATTCGCTTCCTTATCTTTTCTTCTTCTCGGTTTGGTAGACATGTCCTTCACATAGAAAACCTGCGCCACATCATTGGCTAGGACGAATGGTTCGTCTGTGTACCCAAGATTGTTCAGATCCACTGTTGTCATACCGTACTGTGGGTCTACCTGTACCCCGCCTCCTGACAGATTGACCCATTTGCACTGAAACAAAGGGACATTAAAATCATGTCCATAGTCAAGTTCCCATATGTCCACTATGTAACCATAATACGTGTCCTTTCCCCTCTTGGTTGCTGCATCAAAGCGGACACCACTGTTTTGGTTGGTGCTCTTTTGATCTTGGGCGATCGTGTAAAATGTATTCCCATTTATCTCGTAGCCTTTGTAAGTCAATGCAGTCGAAGATGGTCCCCTGGCCAACGAGTACAGCTCATCAAAAACAGTGTTCTCACCCATGAGACGTGTTTGCAACCAACTGTCGAAAGTCCTGATGTGTTCACATGTAATCCAGTCGTCACACTGCTCCGGGTGTTTGGAGCGCAGAATATTCTTGTGTTCATTGACATACGGGGTCACCAAGGTAGAATTCTGTAGAACTGTGTAGTGTGCTTCAGACCAAGAATGCCCGTCACTACATATTATTGAGTCCGCTCCTAGCGTGCCTTTTCCAGTCAATCTCCCCTCATACCGCGATTGAGGGAGACCAATCTTCTTAAGGTCAGGAATGAAGTCAACACAAAACCCAATGACCTTCTCTGTTTGATGGCCCGTGGAGATGCTTCCTTCTGGCCTAGCACGGTTACGAACATATTTCTTTAAGACTCCCATGAACCTCTCAAAGGGGAACATATTGTGTAGAAATACAGGGCCCAGAATGGCAATCTCGTCGACTAGATGAACTAGGACGTGCGTCATGATATTGAAGAAGGATGGTGAGAACACCAGCTCGAAACTGACAAGACATTGCGCCAGATCACTCCTTAACCTTGGTAGGATTTCTGGATCGATCACCTTCTGAGAGATTGCATTGAGGAATGCACATAGCTTCACAATGGCTAATCGAACATTTTCCGGTAGAAGCCCCCTCAATGCAACCGGAAGCAGTTGCGTCATAATCACGTGGCAGTCATGAGACTTTAGGTTCTGAAACTTTTTCTCTGCCATATTTATTATTCCCTTTATATTCGACGAGAAGCCAGACGGGACCTTCATACTGAGCAAGCATTCAAAGAAGATTTCCTTCTCTTCTTTGGTAAGAGCGTAGCTGGCAGGACCTTCATACTGCTTTGGAGGCATGCCGTCTTTTTCGTGCACACGTTGCTGGTCCTCCCGTGCCTCCGGTGTATCTTTTGTCTTCCCATACACGCCCAAGAAGCCTAGCAGGTTCACGCAAAGATTCTTCGTCACGTGCATCACGTCGATTGCAGAGCGGACCTCTAGGTCTTTCCAATAGGGTAGGTCCCAAAATATAGATTTCTTCTTCCACATGGGTGCGCGTCCCTCAGCGTCATTCGGAACAGATAGTCCGTCGGGACCCTTTGCAAAGATTACTTGTAAATCATTGACCATAGCAAGTATGTGATCACCAGTATGGACGGCGGGCTTCTTCCGGTGATCTGACTCGCCTTTGAAATGCTTGCCTTTCTTTCGACATTGATGGTTGGTTGGAAGAAATCGACGATGCCCCAGGTACACATTCTTCCTGCATTTGTCCAAATATATACTTTCGGTGTCATCTAAACAGTGCGTGCATGCGTGGTATCCCTTGTTTTTCTGTCCTGAAAGGTTACTGAGAGCTGGCCAATCATTGATGGTTACAAACAGCAACGCATGCAGGTCAAATTCCTCCTGTTTGTGCTCATCCCACACACGTACACCTTCTCCATTCCACAGCTATAACAGTTCTTTAACTAATGGCCTTAGGTACACATCAATGTCGTTGCCGGGTTGCTTAGGGCCTTGGATGAGCACTGGCATCATAATGAACTTTTGCTTCATGCACAACCAAGGAGGAAGGTTATAGATACATAGAGTGACGGGCCAGGTGCTATGATTGCTGCTCTGCTCCCCAAAAGGATTAATGCCATCCGCACTTAAACCAAACCATACGTTCCTTGCGTCACCTGCAAAGTCCTGCCACCTTCTCTCGATTTTTCTCCACTGCCACCCGTCAGCGGGTGCTCTCAACTTCCCGTCTTTCTTACGGTCTTCTTTGTGCCATCGCATCAACTTGGCATGCTCTTTGTTTCTGACAAGACGTTTCAGCCGTGGTATTATAGGAGCATACCACATCACCTTGGCAGGAACCCTCTTCCTGGGGCGCTCGCCCTCAACATCACCAGGGTCATCTCGTCTGATCTTATACCGCAATGCACCGCATACCGGGCATGCGTTCAATTCCTCGTACTCACCGCGGTACAGGATGCAGTCATTAGGGCATGCATGTATCTTCTGCACCTCTAATCCTAGAGGGCAGAGAACCTTCTTTGCTCCGTACGTACTGTCAGGCAATTCGTTATCCTTTGGAAGCTTCTTCTTTATTATTTTCAGTAGCTGCTCAAATCCCTTGTCAGATACACCATTCTCTGCCTTCCATTCCAGCATTTCCAGTGTGGTACCGAGCTTTGTGTTGCCATCTTCGCAATTTGGGTACAACGGTTTTTTGTGATCCTCTAACATGCGATCGAACTTCAACTTCTCCTTTTCAGTCTCGCATTCTCTCTGTGCATCAACAATGACCCGGCGAAGATCATCATCGGGCACATCGTCTGGTTCATCTTGATCTTCAGCTTCCCCCATTGCAGTATCACCGTATTCAGGGGGCCGATAGTTGTCATCATACTCTTCTTCTTCGTTGTCTTCCATCATAACCCCTCTTTCTCCGTGCTTGGTCCAAACATTATAGTGTGGCATGAAACCCTTCTCAAGCAGGTGGACGTGAAGGGTTTTCGACGAAGAGTAAGACTTCGTATTCCCACAGATAGGGCATGGAAAACACATAAAACCATTCTTCTTGTTTGCCTCAGCCACTTCGAGAAAATTATGCACGCCCTTAATGTACTCGGAGGTGCATCTGTTACCGTACATCCATTGCCGGTTCATCTGCGTGCATTACATATAATTAAGTGTGTCAAAAACCATTACAGAACATCATGAATAGAGAAGTGACCAAATTAATAGAAGTTCATCATCACATTAAAACAATAATAAAATTAAGAAAATTATACAAGTATCTATCTAAACCATACAAGTAAGAATTTTTTTTTCTTTTACAAAGAAGATAAGAACAACAGGCTCACCACGGTGGTGCCGGCGACGAGATCGGCGCGGGCGATCGACAGCGGTGAGGACGGGGACGGGACAGGACGGACCGGCAAACCTAGACAAATCTTGAGGAAAATGGAGCTTGGACAAGGAGCTTCGAGAGGAGAAAGCTTAAGTGTGGCTCGGGCATTTCATCGAACACCTCATGTGCATAGGAGGTGAGCTAGAGCACAACACACCTCTCCCACACCTCTCCCAAAAAAACAGAGCAGTGAGCTGAGCTGAGCGCGCGGGTATATATAGGCTGCTCTTCAGTCCTGGTTTGTGGCTAGAACCGGGACAGAAGACAGACATTTGGTCCCGGTTCCAGCCACAAACCGGGACTAAAGGTGGTGGGCTAGGAGCGAGGCCCATTAGTCCCGGTTCGTGTCTGGAACCGGGACCAAAGGTGTCAGACGAACCGGGACCAATGGCCACCGAGGCCCGGCCGGCGCCCTGGCCTCACGAACCGGGACTGATGCCCCCTTTGGTCCCGGTTCGTGAGTGAACCGGGACTAATGCCCTTATCCTGCCTCAACCAAAGCCCTGTTTTCTACTAGTGTCACATGTTTTGTAGTAAATATACCTCTTTCGCAAGTCATTTTTAACTTGGGTCAGGAAGTAGTATATGATATTTAAGAGGGTTTTTTCACGGGATGTTATTTAAGAGGGTCTATTTTTCTAGAAAAAAAGTTTTTATTCTTTTCTTTCTATACAATATTTTGCACGCTCATAGAGTAAATGTTTCATTTTAGTTAGTTGTGAGTGGTATTGCTTAAGTTTTCTTTCAAGTAATTGATTGCCAAAAAGAGATTAAAGAATATTTCAAATCGATAAAAATATATAAGATATAAAGTAAAGGGTTTTAAAAAGAGGGTTCACACACTGTGATGAGAAAAAGGTGAAGGGAAGGGAATGGCAAGGAGAAAGATGTACCTTTATCTTCTTGCAAGGAGAGAGTGGCTAAAGAGAGACGAAGATTGCCTACGAAGGAAGAAGCGGGAAAGAGCATAAACAAATTTCCTCATGGCGGGCAGTGAGCGCGTTGTTTTAAAGGCTCAAAACTGGCAGTAGAAAGTGACAAAAAATGAAAATTTTCACACACAAACGTATGCATGTGCAGTCAAATTTCGTTCAAAAGTATGTTATATTGTGTGCTGCAAAAAAGACAAAAATCCAGAAAAAAAACAAGGTGATTTTTGCAGGAGTATGTCTTTTTTTCTCTCACATACAAACACGGATTTTATGAAAATTTGTACGAATATACTACACTTCTGTTTGTGCCCATGCAAAAAAAAGTTTGGTTTTCTTAGCTGTATAAAAATCCATTTCTTTGAAATAAAAAAGGGCTTAAGGTCATCGGGCTCCAAATACATTATTCGGATAGAGAATCAATTTGTTATAGGAATTGGAACTACATGATGTCAGGTTCAATGCACATTTCTCAATTAGAATAATTATTTAATTACCATATTTTTTTTGTTCCATGGCAACAAACGAGCATTCAATTAGGTTGATTAGGTTCGATTTTCGTCCAATGCCTTTTTGTTCGGTTGATTAAGATCAATTTTCATCCTACGTTGTTGTGTTATACACTGGAGTGGGATTTGCGTAGCATTGTGCTTTTTCTAAGGAAGACTATAATGGCTCTCTTGCATTATTTATGAGATTACATCGAAGGAAGGGTTCATCGACGCAATACAATGTTTCTTATAATTAAAACAAAACACGGCTAACTCTTTCATCATATGAGTTGCTTCTCTTCGGAAGTGCTTAATTTGACCTTCCCATTTGATCGTCAAAATTTAAGCATGTTAGGGAATCAAAGTGGTCAATGGAAAGGTGGGATATGGAAGAGGAACTTTAGCGCTTGTTGTAACGTGCTCATGGCATTTCTCACCTTCTGCCCATAGCAACGCACGGACATTTCTGTATACACATGTGTGAAGATGATATGGGAGTCATCCGATTTTAAAGGAGAGGGCTCCGGCGAGAAATGTCTCGATACGACGGGAAACCGAGCGGAAAGGGGATGGTCTGGTAGAAAAAGGGAATGGTGCGTCGTGGGGTGGTTTTTTTTTTGTTGGACCCGTGTGTTGAAGATAACATGAACGGATAGTCCGAACAACCACATCCCCCCCACACATATGATCTGGATTTGGGGAGCCCGGACTGTCCAGACGGTTGAATTTGGGACCCGCTGGACAACCATACATGCCTCGACATATGAGGGAGAAATGAACTTCGACCATATGAGGGAGAAATGATCTTCGACCTTGGAGACGATCTTAATCATTTGTTTGTTTTATTTATATGCACTGTAGCCCGTAGCAACGCACGGGCATTCTACTAGTCAATCCTAGTACTAGTGTTGATCGTGGTCGATTCGTCGCTCGACATACATACATACAGAGGCCGGCCGAGGAGCAGGGCAGCATCATGATGCGTTGGTTGGGCTTCGGACGCAAGTACCTAGCGATTTGGCCGGCGTATATCCAGACAGATCTGTAGTATATATTGTACGGAGTAATATCGTTGACAACAAGAAACCGTGTCTGTATGCATTTGGTCTTTTGAGATAGCTTATTACAACATAGGCCACTTGGGCACGTGGATCAAGGGAAGGAGTCAGCTAGCTTGGTGCTGTCGACGCTTCCAAATTTTCTTCTTCTTCTTCCACTAGGCTGTGACAACGACCCAACCGTCCAAGGCTCCAAGCCTCCTCTTCTAGTCCTCTCCGACCTCGATCTGCTCTACCGGACTGGCGCATCCTATCCGGACTTCGGATACATGCCATGCGAGACATCGGTGAGCAAATCTAACTTTTTTCCATCATTTTTTTTCTCCCACTGGTCTTTTCGCTAGCTGCTCTAATCAAGCATACTGTACATGCATCCAGTTTGTTGTGGATTCGTTTGCTGCTTTCGTTGAATGGGGGAGAACTAATACGAGTTTAATTTGCTGCTTAATCGCCGGAGATATATCCAGTGGGCAGTGGCAGTCCCTTATTTTTCCAAAGAAAATTCGATCCTCCCTTATCTGCAGCTATTGTAGGCATATATCGCCTCCTTTACTCACTCCCCTTCAGCTTTAGCATCACCTATATATAGGGGATTTAACTTAGTGCACTACTGGAAAATTCCTTTTTGCCGAGTGTCAGCGTCTTTACCGAGTGCATTTCATATCTTTGCCGAGTGTCATCGAAAAAATACTCGGCAAAAATGCGAAACTCGGTAAACAGATGCTTTGCCGAGTGTCGTGGACAAAACACTCGGCAAAACAATGGTACTTGGCAAAACAGTGCTTTGCCGAGCGCTACACTCAGCAAAAGGGTGTCTTTACTGAGGGTTGCACTCGGCAAAAGGGGGTATTCACTTCGCTGCGGTGCTTTGGCTGTCGAGATTGCATACGACCTCGGATGAAGATGATCCAAAAGGCAAAGTTTTTCATTTTGACGACACAAATAATCTTCATGTTTAGAACTTTTTCATTTTAGGCCATATTAATTACTCTTTTTTCCATGCCAAAATATGGTCTCAAATGACCAAGGTGATGACCATATTCATTGCATAATTTATTATAATGTGCCCATATTAGACACATAGGTGCATCTTGCCATTACAAATAATGTTGCCAAATAGATTTTCTGACTTATTTGTACAAAAATCCATTTTTCACTTTCTTAGTGTCAAAAATGGTATTTTTTGTGAAGCAAGTACAAAAAACATGGTGCAAAATGGCACCACTTCAATTTCCACAGTAAGTAGACCTTATTTTATACACAATTCCCAAGTTTGATGGATTTTCTAGATTTCTAACTACTTTCGCACATTTAAATAACTTTATGTCAATTTCCTGAAAGTAATTCAAATTTGAACTACAAGTGTATGATAGTTCAGTCCTAAAAATTAGCAAAAAATATTTTTAGGTACACAAATAGTCATTATATGGAAGAACCACTTAGAGTTTTGAGAGATTCAAACCCTTGCCATGAATAGCCATGCCGACACGTTTTAACCCCGTTTTGGAAAAAAATGAAAGAAAAGGAATACAAGTTCAAAAAATGTAATCCTTTCGCATGGAGTTCTTTTATGTGTACTAGTTGGGAGGAAAAATACCCAACTTTCAATATGACAAATTTGAAAAAAATTCCTTCACAAAACGGGTTATCGCGTATGAACATTCATGGCTTTCAAGCCAAATGACCAAGGTGAAGGCCATATTCATTACATAGCTTATTAGAATGTGCCCAAATTTGGTTCATAGAATGCTTCTTGCCATTACAAACAATGTTATCAAATAGTTTTTCCAACTTTTTTGTACAAAAATATCATTTTCCATTTTCTAAGTGTCAAAAATGGGTATTTTTTGTGAAGCCGGTACAAAAACCAGGGTACAAAACAGTACCACTCCAATTTTCACAGAAATTAGACCATATTTGATGTACAATTCCCAAGTTTTATGTATTTTCTAGATTTCTAGCTATTTTCACACATTTAAATGACTTTATGTTGATTTTTTGAAAGTAATTCAAATTTGAACTACAAGTGTGTGATAGTTCTGTCCTAAAAATTAGCAAAAAAATATTTTTAGGTACACAAGTAGTCACTATATGGAAGAACCACTTAGAGTTTTGAGAGATTCAACCCTTGCCATGAATAGCCATGCCGACCATTTTGACCCCGTTTTGAAAAAAATGAAAGAAAAAGAATACGAGTTCAAAAAATATAATCCTTTCGCATGGAGTCCTTTTATGTGTACTAGTTGCGAGGAAAAATACTAAACTTTCAATATGATAAATTTGAAAAAAAATCCTTCACAAAACGGGCTATCGCGTATGAATATTCATGGCTTTCAAGTCAAATGACCAAGGTGATGGACATATTCATTGCATAGTTTGTTATAATGTGCCCAAATTTGATGCATAGGTGCATTTCACCGTTACAAACAATGTTGACAAATAAAGTTTTCCAACTTTAAAAAAAAAATCATTTTCTATTTTCTAAGTGTCTGGAAGAAACGCACATTCATGTGCTGCATCATGATTGGTTGAAAGGAGGAAGGTGCGGATCGCTGAGGTGGCGTCCAATCTCACCACAGATCTCCCCTATCTCTCCTTATCTCCTCCACTCTCTCTCTCCTTCTTATCTTCACGCACACATAAAAATCTCCTCTCGTCTCTCTTCTCTCACAGCCACACACAGAAACACATCTCTCTCCTTTCTTCTCTCCTGTGGCGCTCGTCACCACCGGCAGCAACTCACCGCGCCATGCTGTGTCTCCGGCCTGCACCAAGGAACTTCACCAGCACCGCGCGACGACGACGACGTGCCTCAGCGAGCTGCTCGCCAAAGTCGGCCAGTGGCTTCGGCAAATCGACACTGCGCGAGATCTTCTCCGGCCGACTCCATCCATCCACGTCCTCATCACCTCCGCGGCTACAGCTCTCTTCACGGGCAGCCGGGATCCACGGCCGGACAACGCTGGAGGAGGCGGCTGCTCCATGTCCAGCTCGCCACCGCGGCCAGCACTAGCACGGCGCAATGGCGGGGCGCACGGAACGGTAAGCTGCACTAGCAGCGGGGCGCGCGACCACAACAGCGCTGGCGCTAGGATTTGGCCACCATCGGATCTGAGATGGGATTGGGCGGTGTTTTTTTTTTTCTATAATTCCCCTTTACCGAGTGGTGCCCTCGGCAAACAACCTGCGCCACGTGGCTACTACGCCGTCTGCTCCATCCGTCTGTTCACTTTTTTTCGCCGAGTACATGCATTTGATACTCAGCAAAGTCTTTGCCGAGTGTCCGACAAAGGGAACTCGGCAAAATTCTGTTTGCCGGAAGGGTGTATGCCGTGTACCCTTTGCCAAGTACAACACTCGGCAATACCTTTACCGAGTTTAAATCAGCCTTTGCCGAGTTTTTTGGGTACTTGGTGAAGATGGAAATTCTGGTAGTGGTGTGTATGTAGTATCAGTGTTCAGTTCAATCAAAAGGTCAAGGGCTCTCTTTGGTTCATAGGATTTGCAATGGGGTTTTGGAAAAATCCAGCCCTTGAGAAATTTTTCTACATGAGTTGTTTGATTTGTAGGATTGCTATCCTTACGATTTTCTTTCTCTATGATGTGATTCATGTGTGTTAGGAAGTTAGACAATCTCGTGATTGCTCGTCCCAAGTATCCGAAGCAGGGTCAATCAACTCATTTACCTTTGTGACAAGTATACCTCCCCTTTCCGTAATGATTTTGCTATTGGGACTCCTGAAACCCAAGGGTTGTTCCATTTGTTAATTTGCTCTCCAGTAAATAAATTCATAAGTAAAACAATTATTAGCATGCATATCTCTAGCATACTAAATGAACAGTGCAACATAAACAGCAATACTGCACATGCAGCAACAACCATAATTATAGATTGGATTAGATTACTACGCACATACTGATAGTTTGTAGACGAAGTAAGTCACGGTTACTACAGAGGCGATGTTGGTGATGACAACGTTAGTGAAGACCGGCCGAAGCAGACCGTAGCGGAGACGACGGTACGCGACGCCTCCAGACTTGGAAGGAAAACTACCTGTGTTGAAGAATGTGAGTAGTCGCGTGGAGCGCTTCCCAAAAACCTAATCCACCCTCTCCTGATGTAGAATCGCAAGGACGAGAGGGTCTGGAGGCCTGATCTCGCGCTCGCCGGTGTATGCCAACATTCGGGATGGAGTAGAGTACGGTGGCGACACAATTAGAGAGCAGAGGCAAAACCCTAACTTGTTTCGGTGAGTATTTGGCGGTAAGCGATAAGTTGTATATGTAGGAGAACTCATGCGGTCTCGTGTCACGATCCAAACCAATCAGGTTTCCAAAACTAAATGGTCAAGAAACTAAAAAATAAAACGTCAAAAGAAAGTCACGCTCCTGCAAGGCCACAGACCGGATTTTGGTAGACCATTCACGCGCATGTCGCATGTCACACGCCTGCGCCCTTCGCCCTGGCCAAGCCAGCGTGCGTATGGTGTTATGTTTCTCTCCTCATACCAATCACTAAGTGTAGTGAGGACAACCCACTATATAAGGTGGTCTCACACCACCTCCATTTGCGACATGGGAATAAAGATTTGCACCAACTCTTACAATTTATTCAAGCCCATTAATTCTAACAATTTATAATTATTTTCATATTTTTTTTTACTCCAGCCGTATGTGAAGAGTAATATATCTTCTGTCACAAACGAACTTTCCTACAATCATGTAGTATTCAACATGTCATGACATTGTATTCATGTGTTTTTCTCTTTTGTGTCTTAGAAATCTTGTGAATAAAAAATGCCCTTACTTAAGTCATGCCAGGCATTTATATTCAGGATGCTAATGCATTATGATATGATCTCACCTTTCACGGTCCATTTAGGTCGAATGGTTTTCCAATTCAGTTACAAACTTTCAGAGCCACTTCACTTCCTGGACTCCTTCCTGCTTGTAGCCAATGATGCTAAGTAACTATGTTTTTTCTCTTTTGCAGCATTACGGTCTAGTAGACTGCAACATCACCGCCAGAGACAATGGCAAGATATAAGCTGGGTGTGGAAGTCGTGGGTGCTCGTGGCCTGATGCCTAAGGATAGCCAAGGTTCCTTGAGCGCCCGTGTCCAGCTTCGCTTCGATGGACATCGGCTCTGCACGGCCGTCAGGGAGAATGATCTAAACCCGGTGTGGAATGAGCGTTTTTACTTCGACGTGTCTGATCCATCAACTCTTGACGAACTTGCTCTCGAAGCATATGTCTACCACGTCGAAAAATCCACACAAGGTGGTGACGGATCCTCCTTCTTCCTTGGCAGCGTCCAAATTGCTTGTTCCACAATCGCGGACCTCTCTGATGTTGTAATATCACAATATTACAAGTTGGAGACGCGCTCGCTGCAGAACCGTTCACTTCTCCGGTGTGTCAGTGGGAAGTTGGGTTTGAAAGTATACCTCGCCACCAGTAATTCCTCTGTCGAAGCTTCGGAACCTCCTCCACATCAGCTGATGGATAATGTGATATGCTCCTTCTCAGCACCACTGTTACAGGACGATCGGAGCCCAACACCGCATGCTATACCATTACAATATCTGAAAGAAATCACAAACAACTTCTCTGATGAGCGAATCCTTGGTCAAGGTGGTTACGGTGTGGTATACAAGGTAGTAAGATTATAGCATGTCGTTGTTGTATTTTATTTTTTTGCTACATTAACATTATAGAGCTAATCCAGAAACCCATATATGTATTAATAGGATGAGACTTTTAAACAGGGAGTGCTACGAAATGGGGAAGCGATTGCTATCAAGAAGATCGTGTCTTTCTTAATGTCAAGCCAGAAACAATTTGAGAACGAGGTCTATCATCTTATGATGCTTAAGCACCCCAATATAGTGCGCTTTGTAGGCTACTGCTATGAAACAAAAAATGAGTGTTTAGAGTACAATGGGAAATATGTTTTTGCAGAGATGGTGGAAAAGTTAATTTGCTTGGAGTATATGCCCAACGGAAGCCTTGATAAGTATCTATCGGGTAAGTCTTTCAGTATGGAATGTTGTTTCTCGGTTTGAGATTCTACTTTGTGAGGTTTGAGCTTTGCTCCGCAAAACTTATTTTATCCACATACACTAAGTGTTAAAACGGATAGATATTTGATGCTGATATCAATCAATAATGGACAAATGAGAACATGCTGTAAAATTTTATAGACACCATATTTGAATATATTATCTAGAGAACAACCACAAAGATTTTCAGGCAACATCTGTGAGAATGCTCTTCTACTAATTACCAATGTAGATGAATCTTCTGGACTTAATTGGAGCACACGCTATAAAATAATCGAGGGGATCTCCTATGGTTTACACCATCTTCATACAGAAATTGATAAGCCTATTATTCACCTGGACCTAAAACCTTCAAACATATTGCTCGATGATGGTATGGTGCCGAAAATTACAGACTTTGGTCTGTCAAGACAGTTTGGTCAACAAACTATTTGCACTTCATCTCGTGATGGGACATTGTAAGTTCATGCCGCTTGTGAATACCGTGCATTTTTGTCATGGGAAGTTTGTATTTTCATTACATACTCTTTAATACTTCAAAACTGTATGTGTGTTCTGATTCAGTGGTTACATGGCACCGGAATTTTTGCACGGAGGTACAATGACACCAAAATCAGACATATTCAGTTTGGGTGTACTAATCTTGGAGGTCATAACAGGACATAGGGACTACCCCGACGTTACTAGAACACCTTCAGATGACTTTATAGAGCTTGTAAGGAAACTTTCCTGACGTTTCCAGATGGAGGTCTTTCTTTTACAGACACGGTGACACATTTGATCATCTACACACTAAAGTTGCACATGTTTGTTCTGATTCTACAGACGGTTGAGAAATGGAGAAATGCGTTGCCGAGATCACCGGGGTATGGGTCCATAGAAACATGTTGCAAACAGATAAAGAAATGCCTCCAGGTAGGTTTATTATGTGTGAATCCTGACCGTACCAAAAGGCCTCCAATAACGAACGTTATCAGTATGCTCCAAGAATCCAAAAGTATCGGCTGTCACATTAGCAACGAGGCTGCGTTATTGGTGGACCAGGTATATGTATGATCACTCAACGGTCATGGGTGTCATTTGCTAGCCCTTTTCATTGTCTTTGAGCAATATGGGTAAGGTATCGCATCTCTAAGGATACACGCTAGAAAATATGTATCTAGTATCTGAGGAGCTTGCGTTCATATGCAGTGTGGTGAGAAGACACTTGTATAAGTGACCGTGGATCGATGCAGACCATGAGAGGCCGGATGGCTGGAGAACGTGATTGATCTGCCCTACTCCGCTTTGGATTGTTGTTATTGAAGTCAGGGACAGTGACTGTGTTTCGCTTCCTACCCAAGTACGAAGCATGTATGTATACAATTGTCGGAATGTACAGCAGTGCGGATCCAGTGGTCTAGTCATTGGTTCAAACTTCAATATACTCCCTCCGTCCCAAAATAAGTGACTTAAAAGTGACTCAACTTTGTACCAAAATAAGTGACTCAAAAGTGACTCAACTTTGTACAAAGTTGAGTCACTTTTGAGTCACTTATTTTGGGACGGAGGGAGTAGTAGCCCAGTCAGTTTCTTCACCGACTGAAACTTGACAGTCTGATGAATCGTTTGGAACCTGGATGCATGTGTCATGTGTGGGTTTTTTTAAATTGATTTTTGCGAATGTTACAGAAACATAGAGGAACCTAGCTAGGCTCTGGCACTGCCGAGGAAAGCAAACCAGGCATCGACCGCCCCCCACAGTGCGACGGGGAGGCTAACACGCCGAGGGACGGCATCGTCTCAGCACAGTTTCATGCTACCCAGTAGCAACAACTCCAGCCCTTGGAGGACGACGGCGTTGGGTGTTTCGACGGTTGACAGCAGCAGAGTGGAACGAACGTCGAGGGCGAGTGCCAGGGCACTGGGCACGGCGGGGGAACCGAGAGCGACTGCAGTTTGCGGACGCTCTTAGCAGCAGTCTGTCGTGGGAAACGAACACCTATGGGATCGCTATCGAGCGGATCCCTTTACGGTTCGGTAAGGGGAGAGGATTGCACAAAGAGCGGAACTAACGAACAGCACGCGGGGATTTACCCAGGTTCGGGCCGTACGGATGCGTAAAACCCTACTCCTGCTTTGATTGTATTATTGTGGATGTTCTTAGGCCAAGTTCTGGGAGCTACAGTGTTTCGTAGCTACGCATGCAGAATGGGCTTCCGAAGTGCCCCCTCCATACGCCTCGGGCCTCCTTTTATATAAGTCAAAGGGGCTACCACAGTGGCATATGAGATAAGGCATGAGGTGGAAAGTAGCTACAGTGTTATCATACCTAACCCTGACGGCTTAGGACAAACTCATTAAATGTACCGTGAGGTGTCCGTCGAGGTGTCCCTTAGCGTCTCGGGCTTGGAAGAGCTTTACAGGGGATGGGCAAAAGCAGCCGTCCCATCAGCACCGCTTAAGCATCTCGTGGCCAGCATTATGCCACGTCACCATGAGGACAAGCCCTAAACGACAAGGCTGGCCGCTGCACTGGAGCGATAGCGCTGCACTGTGCAGAGCCTTGCCGGGACCGAATCCTTGCCGGGCCCGGGGCTTGCCGGGCCCGGGGCTTGCCGGGACCGGGTTTTGCCGGGCGCGAGGCCTTGCCGGCAAGGGTCTTGCCGGGCCTCCGCAACCCTTTGGTCTTCTGTCTGGTCGTTGACTTGAACGTCTCCTTGGCATCTTAGTCTCGTGATTACTCCTAGCTATTCCCCGGCAAGGCTTGCCGCGGTATGGCTACAACTGCCCGTGCACAAGTAAGGGGTACTAAAAAGACCCATACTTTAGTACACCGACAGGAGCCCCCGGGCCTAGGCCACACACGGGTGCCAGGCCTGTTGGGCTAGGCCCAAAACAGTGCACGGGCACGTGTGGCAGGGAATAACTGCTCGCAATCATTATCTCTTTTACCACGCCCCTCCACTATGCGCATTAATCGCGCGACGTGGGAGACGTGGGCGGAAACTCCGCTGCAAAAGCGGGCGGTAAAGAGCCTGCCTCGCGCCTTCCCCATAAAAAGGGAATCGCAGAGGGCACTGCTCATTTACCCCCCTCCGCCTTTCCAATCTCAATCTCAGAATTGTCGCCGTCGTCTTCTTCCTCGCGCCCAAAGCAGAGCTTGTCTCCCTCCACCCTCCTCCACCGTGCTCTCGACGTCTTCAGCGCCCACTTCGATAGCCACCATGCCGCCCAAGTCGAGCAAGGGCAAGGCGGCGGAAGCGGCCGCCGCGGAGAGCAGGTTGGTGAAGATGCGGAAGGAACGCGCTGTCTTCCCCTCGACGCTTGACGTGGAGACCTTGAAGAAGAGGTACCAGTTCGCATGGGCGACTGAGACCACGGCGCACCCAGCCACCAAAGTGAGTGTAGCTTCTCGTAGGGCAGACCCAGGAGATTATCCCTTCTTTGCCGATTACTTCTGGTGCGGCCTCTGTCCTCCGTACTCGGATTTCTTCGTAGATATCATGCTCACCTACGGCTTCCAGCTGTTAGATTTCACGCCGAATGCCGTGACTTGTATGTCCGTCTTCGCGCACCTTTGCGAGAATTTTGTTGGGGTCATCCCGAGCACTGCACTTTTCCGGCACTACTTCTACCCCCGCATCCAAAAGGGCGACGCCCTCTCTGGCAGCATCGCTTGGATTCCGAGGTCGGCAACCAAGGAGACGTACCTAGAGGGGCTCTACCGCGAGAGATGGGATGAGTGGCGCGGCAAGTTGTGCTGGGTCCGGGAAAAGGAGCCCAAACCGTTCTGCGAGGTGAGGAAGCAGAAGGTGGTCCGCGGCAAGGATTGGGGCGCCGCGGACCCTGACGACAGCAAGCTCACCATCGCCATCACCAGGATACTGCGCCTCAGGGCTGCCTGGTTGAAGGTGGAGATGATTGCTTCGGATTTCCTTCGCCGGCGCATCGCCCCACTGCAGAACAAGGGGCGCCCTGCCTGGGAGTACGCGAACGCCGCCGACGTCATGAGGGTGCGGCCTGGGCTGGATAATGATCTGACAGCTATAGGGCACACAGCCCTCTGCCAACAGCTGTTCAAATCTGGAGCAGTGGGAGACTTGCCGGCAGGCGTCGTTCCACTATGCAACAACTCGTCGCTGACCTCCATTATCGCCATGATGCCGGTGTTCAATGCCCATAGCATCGACGAGAGGTGGATCGAGCCGTCCGCGGAGCAGGCGCTGGCGTTCTTCGACAACTTGACGAAGAAGGCCATCCGCGGGGAGAACCTTGTCCGCGCCACCACGGAGGAGGAGCTCGCCTACATCGCCAACAGGGCGGAAGAGGCGAACCTTGCCGAAGAAGCCGGCAGCACCGAGTCTAGCGAAGACGAGGACTTGCTGCGGGAAGATCTTGCCTGGCGGGGTCAGGCTACCGGGGAGCCGAGCGGAGCCGCTGCCGGGAGTTCTTCTGCCGGAGGCGCCGCCGAAGAGGAAGAAGAGGAGGAGGAAGAGCCCCCAGCTCTTCAACACAGGAAGAGGCGCGTCCTCCGGAAGAACGCCACTGGCGCTCCAGCCCGCCAACCTTCCTCAAGCAGCGAGGCTCCCGGCAAAGGGGCGGCCGGCGAGGCCGCACCCCAAACTGCCGCTGCCAAGCGGCTCAGGACCAATCCTCCTCCTCCTCCGTCAAGAACTGCGGCGGGAGTCGGCTTCGACCTCTCCGCCATCAGCTCCGAGGAAGAAGAAGAAGAGTAAGAGTCCCGCCACAGCCTTGATTCTTATCCTTGTAGTTTTGCTTGATTAACTTGCTCTGTTTTTGCCTCCTCAGGGATGCGGAGACTCTGGAGCAAAGGATGGCGAAGAGGGCCAAGACCTCAACAAGCGTCGAGCCGCCGGCAAGCACCTCGGGCGCGCCGGAAACGGTCCTCGTCAGCTCGGAGTCAAGCCCAGAACGCAACCCTCGATGCAGCCCTCGACGCAGCCCCCGACGCAGCCCCCAGCGTGAGTCTTCTACTCACTACCCAGTGGCGCGTGCCGGGGTGTGCATCTTCTCTGCTGACATCTCCGGGCGTGCAGGAGCGGAGCAACAGCGAGAAGCAACAGCGGGAGCTGCCTCTGCCATGCCACCTCCGTCGACCACACCGCCCAGGGGCGAGTCTTCGGGCAATCTCTACCGCGACGAAGGGGAGGGGCCGGCAAGCGCAGGCTTCGGCAACCCCTTCCTTGACGCAGGTAAAGTTACTTGCCCCAAAGAACTCTTGTTGCTTTGATTTTTCTTCTTTTTGTCTTCTTGAACTTCCTTCCCAGCTTCATCCTAATCAACTCCTTGGCTTTCAATCTTCTTCTGACAGAGCTCATGGACACTGACGTTGTCATCGAAGAGACTGCCAAGGATGCCGCCACTGAAGCCGACAAGGTTGCGGCCGAGGAGGCCGCCAAGCATGCCGCCGCCGAGGCCGCCAAAGCTGCTGCCGCCGAGGCTGCTGCCGTTGAGGCCGCCAAGGCTGCTGCCGCCGAGGCCGCCAAGGCCGCTGCTGCCGAGGCCGCCAAGGCCGCTGCCGCTGATGCCGCCAAGGCTGTGCAAGAGGAGGCCACCAAGACGTCCGCCGAGGGAGCCGGCGAGGAGACCCGCGGCCATACTGACGGCGCTTCCGCCGCAGGAGCGCCAGGCGCTTCTACTGCCGCGGGGCCCTCAACTGCCGAAGACCAACCCTCGTCGTCCCAGGCCCCTTCCTCAAGCCAATACATCAGGGCCAGCAAGAACGTTGTCAGCATGCCGGGGTCGGCAAGTATCGAAGAGCTGGTTGAAGGAGAACATCTTGACGGGGAAATCACCGCTGCCGCCGCCAGTGAGCCCAAGGAGGAGCAATTACTTCAAGCCATGAACGACAACTATCAGAAGCTTCAAACGCTCTACCGTGCCCGGAAGTAGAAACTGGACTCCCGGGCAGCGCTCGTCGAGGCCGCAGAAGAAGACTTCCAACAATGCGTCGCGGAGACACAGGCTTGGTATGGCGAGGCCCTCCAAGAGCTGAATATTTACCGGGAGCAGCTGGCGGAAGAGCGGAACATCCTCCTGCTGAAGCAATCAGACATCGAGAAAGCACGGGAGGAGGCCGCCCAGCAAGCCGCCGCGGCAGAAGCCCTCTTGACGCAACGCCGCATCAGCCTTGACGCCCAAGAAGAGGACCTTGCCGCGCGCGAGGCGGCGCTTGCCGCCAAGCTTCGCAACAGGGATGAAGAGCTCGAAAGTCTTGTCACACGGCGGGTCCAGAAGCTTGAGCAGAAACACTTGGAGACGCTCAGAGCTCTAACTGAAGACCACGCCGGCAAGCTCAAAGAGGCCCTCGACGCTGCCGGAGCTGCGGAGACCGCCAATAACTTGCTGGAGGAGAAGACGAAGCAGCTGGAGGCCGCTCTCGAGGACCACGGCAAGAAGGTCTCAGCACTCGAGGCCGAGAGAGACAAGGCTCTCCATAGCCTGATGGAGACGCAGGCTGCCGCGTCCGAGAAGATCCAGCAGCTTTCCTCCGCCAAGGACTCCATTGAAGATCTGAAGCTGAAGCTATCCACGCTGGAGGAGTCTCTTGAGGCCGCCCGAGTTCGCGAGAAGACTCTTATCAAAGACCTCCACGACGAACAGGAGTTGCTCCAGAGCGCCGCCACCACCCACAACGAGTACGCTTCTAGCGTAAAGCTCTGGACTGCCAGGCTGGCGGAGGTCGCCGAGAGGCTTGGCGCGGAGCTGGAGGCCATGGACTTGCCGGGCTTCGGATACCTTGCCGACGACAACGTATCCTCAAGCGCCAGGCTAACCATGTTCTTCGACAAGCTCGTTGACGCCCTCAAGCTACTCCAGGCGAACCAGACAAGCAAGCTGGCCGACGAATCCCGGAAACTCTGCCAGCTCGTCCTCTGCAAGGTGTTGGTGAAGGTGGCGTACAGGAACCCTGGCATCGACCTCTCCAAAGCCTTGAAGAGCTTGCCGAAGGACGCGGACGTCAAGGATCTCGAGGAGCTTGTCGCGCCCATCGTCGATCGGGTGAGCTAGGTGAAGAGGGTCGAGGGCGATCGCCGGGACTAGCCGCATCCGCCTCATCTCTTCTCCATCTTGCCGCCGGCGTCATATGTAAAAGACAAATTGTCTTATGTCAGAAACGCGGCAAGCACTAGATGTAATATAACTTGCTCTCTTTGAATTATGGCATGCTATTCCCTTTGTTCAATTTGTTTCTGTATGGCGTATGCCCTACGCTTTGCTGGGAACTTGCCGGAGCGTAACCCCGTCGCGAGCGCTGGATTCGGGTCGTCAGCAGCTCGCGGGCGGTGCCGCTCACGGCAAGAAATCTTCACGCTTTCAGTGCGGCCACCTAGACTGTCGAGCGGACTCGAAACAGAGTAAGGGCGCAGCCGATCACGACAAGATTCCATCGCGTGCAGGTTTTCCATACAAAGCCGAAATCGTTCAAGGGAATACAGCCTTACAAAAATCAAAATCTACTTAAGGGGTTCAGCAACTTAGCTCTGCTTTTCGTCGCTATTCCTTTTCTTCCTTCAAGGCGTCAACTTTGAACGTCGTCTGGGATCCATACCACCACTCTCCTCCCCCCCGGCAAACTTGCGCGCGAGGGAATCTTCTATCTCTTGAGAAAAAGAAAGAAGAGAAAATAAATGTATGGAACCTTGACGGTTCGTTAGCTCTTACCGGGATCGGGTGCAATACACATCTCAGATAATACATGCATATAAAATGACATGAAAATCAACAAGAAACGTAAAGCACACAGATATTATTAAATATGCACAGGGACGTGCCTGCTCTGTACAAAGGATTACATGCCCGCGGCAACACTTGTACAGAATGGCGTTGCCGGGATCTTGCCGGAGCGTTACGCTGCCGCGAGCGCTGGATTCGGGTCGTCAGCAGCCTGCTGGCCGTATCGCTATCACAGCAAGAAACCCGAACAACTGCGCCTTACGGGTAGAACTTGCGAAGGTGCTCGATGTTCCAGGAGTTGCTCACTGGCAAGCCCTCTTCGGTCTCCAGGCAGACAGCGCCAGGCCTGGTGACTCGCACTACCCGGTAAGGGCCTTCCCACTTCGGCGTCAACTTGTTGGAATTCTTGGCCGACTGAACGCGCCGAAGAACAAGGTCGCCTTCCTCAAGACTCCGGACGTGAACCTTGCGGCTATGGTAGCGGCGCAAAGCTTGCTGGTAGCGAGCGGCTCGCACAGCAGCCCGAAGACGGTTCTCCTCAAGGAGCAGCGCATCATCTTGCCGCAGCTGCTCTTGCTCAAGCTCATCATAAGCGAGCACTCAAGGTGACCCGTATATGAGTTCCGTGGGGAGAACTGCCTCTGCTCCGTAGACCAGAGCGAAGGGCGTCTGGCCGGTGGCTCGATTTGGCGTCGTCCTGATCGACCAAAGAACCGCCGGCAACTCATCAATCCAGCGTCTTCCATGCTTGTGCAGCTTGTCGAAAGTTCTGGTCCGGAGACCACGCAGCACTTCAGCGTTCGCCCTTTCCGCTTGGCCGTTGCTTCTTGGGTGAGCAACAGAGGCAAAACAAATCTTGCCGCCAAGGTCTTGGACGTACTGGATGAAGGTGCGACTAGTGAACTGCGTACCGTTGTCGGTGATGATCCTGTTCGGCACACCAAAACGGCACACAATCCCCTTGAAGAACTTGACTGCTGACTGAGCTATCACCCTCCTCACTGCTTCCACTTCTGGCCACTTCGTGAACTTGTCGATAGCAACGTACAAGTACTCGAAGCCCCCGGCAGCGCGGGGGAAGGGACCCAGTATGTCGAGTCCCCAGACCGAGAAGGGCCAGGAGAGAGGATCGTCTGGAGAGCTTGAGCCGGCTGATGAAGTTGCTTCGAATGGAACTGGCACGCTTCACACTTGGTTATTAGTGCCGTTGCATCCTGGAGGGCAGTAGGCCAGAAGAATCCTTGCCGGAAAGCCTTGCCGGCAAGGGCTCTTGAGCCTATGTGGGATCCACATATGCCCCCATGGATCTCTGCCAACAGCTCTAGTCCATCCTCCCAAGGAATGCACTTCAATTTCACACCGTTGGGTCTCTTTCTGTACAGGACGTCGTCGACGAACTGGTACATACTTGACTGACGGGCGACTTTCTCAGCTTCTTCCTGCTCTTCAGGGAGTTCTCCTATCTGAAGGAAACGGACTATTTGCTGTGCCCATGCCGGAGCCTGTGGCTCGACGACAAGGACTAAAGGCGACTCTTTAGCTGCGGGAGCATTTGCTTCTACGGCAAGAACCTGAGGTTCTTGGCGGAGCAGCTGCTCACCGGCAACCGGTATTTCTTCGGCAGCAGGGGCGCTTGCTTCGGCAGCAAGAACCCGAGGTTCTGCGCGAAGCCGCTGCTCGCCGGCAACCATGTCGTTCCCGGCAAGATCCTTGCCGGGGGCTTCGGGAAGCCCTGCCAGGAGTACTCGCCGGTACCTAACTTTCTTCTCTTATCAGGCCTTGTCGACGGCGACACGGATGGTTGAGTCAAGCGGAGCACAAAAGTCCCTGGTTCCACAGCCAGCTTGAGTGCGGCACGCTTCGACAGGTCATCGGCAATGCTGTTCTCTGATCGAGGAACATGCTCTGTCTGAAGACCGTCAAAGCGCTCCTCCAGCTTCCTCACTTCATCGACGTACGCTTCCATCAACGGGCTCTGATAATCTTTGTTGACCTGCCTCACGACGAGCTGGGAGTCACCTCTGACAATGAGCTTCTTGATCCCAAGGTCTGCCGCGATCCTGAGACCGGCAAGCAGTCCTTCATACTCTGCCGTGTTATTGGTCGATCTCTCCCGGGGAAAATGCATCTGGATGACGTACTTGAGGTGCTCTCCGGTGGGTGCGACCAGCAGCATGCCGGCACCGGCGCCTTGCAGCGAAAAGGCTCCATCAAAGTACATGATCCATTCGCGATCTGTTTCCTTGCCGGGAATCGCTGATTCTTGAACTTCGTCGTCTGGCGTTGGGGTCCATTCTGCAATGAACTCTGCCAAGGCTCTGCTCTGGATAGTTGAAGAACTTTCAAACTTGAGACCAAAGCATGACAGCTCCAACGCCCATTCCACAATCCTGCCGGTTGCTTCTGGGTTCCGAAGAATCCGTTGCAGCGGAAAGCGAGTGACGACGGTGACGTCATGTGCTTGGAAGTAATGGCGCAGCTTCCTCGAGGCCATGAGAAGGCCGAAGAGCAACTTCTGCACACCAGAATATCTCGACCTAGCCCCCTGCAACAGGGAGCTGACGAAATAGACTGGGCGCTGCACCGTCTTCTTCTTCTGCACTGCTTGACTTGACTGCGCGGATCTTTCCTTGTCGGCACCAGACTCTGCCGGGGCCGGCCCCGGCAAGTCATTTGGCGGGCCTGCCGTTGCCGCTGCATCCTCCTCTGCTTTTCTCTCTGCCACCAGCGCAGCACTAACTACTTGATTCGTTGCCGCCAGATATAGCAGCAACGGCTCTTGTGGTCTAGGCGTGACTAGTACTGGCGAAGAGGAGAGGTACTTCTTCAAATCCTGCAGCGCTGCCTCCGCTTCTGGAGTCCATTTCATTGGACCTGCCTTCTTCAAAATTTTGAAGAACGGCAGGGCGCGCTCAGCAGACCTTGAGATGAACCTACTCAAAGCAGCGACGCAGCCGGCAAGGCGGCGCACATCCTTAACTTGTCTTGGCGCTTTGATCTGCTCAATTGCCTTGATTTTGTCGGGATTGGCTTCAATTCCACACTGGGATACGAAGAACCCGAGAAGCTTGCCGGATGGGACACCGAATACGCACTTCTCGGGGTTGAGCTTCAGGTTGATCCTGCGCAGATTTGCAAATGTCTCCTCCAGATCTTGAATGAGCGTTGCCTTGTCCTTGGTTTTGACCACTATGTCATCCATGTAAGCTTCCATATTTCTATGCAGCTGGGCCCCGAAACCAATCTGGACAGCTCTTGCGAAGGTCGAACCAGCACTTTTCAACCCGAAAGGCATACGCAAGAAGCAATATGTGCCACACGGAGTGATAAATGCGGTCTTCTCTTCGTCTTCCTTCTCCATGAAGATCTGGTGATAGCCTGAGTATGCGTCAAGAAATGACAGCAAATCGCAGCCGGCAGTGGAATCCACAATCTGGTCGATGCGCGGCAAGGGAAAGGGATCTTTCGGACAGGCTTTATTGATATCTGTAATGTCAATACATAGCCTCCATTTACCGTTCGCCTTGCGCACAACAACTGGATTGGCCAACCATGTGGGATGGAAGACTCCTCTAACCAGGCCTGCCGCCTCAAGCTTCTTAATATCTTCTGCAATAAATTCTTGCCGCTCCAAAGCTTGCTTCCGCACCTTCTGCTTGACGGGCCGCGCGTGAGGACAGACAGCTAGGTGGTGCTCAATTATCTCCCTGGGAACACCGGGGATGTCAGATGGTTGCCATGCAAACACATCGACATTCGCCCGCAGGAAGGCAACGAGTGCGCTTTCCTATTTGTCGTCAAGGGTGGAACTTATGGTGAAAGTTCCCCCCGTCCCGTCCTCCTTGGCGGGCACCTTCTTGGTCTCAGGCGGAGCAGCCTTGGATTTCTTGGTCTGGCCAGCAGAGCTCTCTGGTGCACCCTCGATGGTAGCGCAGCACTCCGGAGAGGCGCGCTTGCCGGAGTTTGTACCAGAGGTCTTGCCAGGCTTCTTCTTCTTGCCGGGATCTTGAGCGGCAGGAGCATGCGCCTTGGCGGCGGACGCTGCAACTGCTTCCCGGTAGAGCTTGTCGGTGCAAATGAGCGCATCTTTCTTGTCGGAGTGGACAGTGATGACGCTCATTGGACCGGGCATCTTCAAGACGTTGTAGGCGTAGTGCGAGGCCGCCATGAACATAGCCAGCGCTGGATGGCCGAGGATTCCATTATATGGCAACGGAATCCTGGCGTCGTCGAAGACGACCTTCTCCGTCCTGAAGTTCAGCTCGCTGCCGAAAGTAACCAGCAGCGTGATCTTGCCTTTCGGCTGGTTCCTTCCCGGATTGACCCCTTGGAAAGAACCTGTCTCCTGAAGGTCCTCGTCAAGAATCTGCAGCCTCTTGATGACGTCCGGTGAGATCAAGTTCAGGCCGGCCCCACCGTCAACTAACATTTTCGTCACCTGGAGGTTGCGGATTGTTGGTGAAACCAACAACGGCAAACACCCGATCGCAGTTGTCCGATCAGGGTGATCCTCGGCGTCAAAAATGATAGGCGTGTGGGACCACTTCAGTGGCTTCTGTGCATCAATAGAGGGTTCTGCCGCATTAATCTCACATGCCCACCGCTTGAGTTGGCAGTGAGAGAAATGCAACGAAGCGCCCCCGTCGACGCACATGGCCTCTGTAGCCTTCTGGAACTCGTGTTCGCTGGACTCGTCGCCCTCTGCATCACCATCATCATCTCCTTGCTCTTTGGCGCGGCCCCGGGCGGGCTTCTCTTGCTGCTGCTTGGGCTTGCCGCGGCGACCTCCTCGACCGCGCTTCCTGCCAGACCCTTCAGCACCATCTTGGGCTCTCTCCTTGTCGCGCCTTTCGTACTCGGCACGCTGCGTCTCGGCAAGCTCCTCAACTTGCCGGCAGTCTTGGAGATCATGGCCCTTGGTGCGGTGGATCTTGCAGTATTGCTTGCCGGATCCTTCTGGCTTGTCGGCAGCCGCCAAGGCTTGACACGCCGCACACCCGGAAACCTCCTTGCCGGGGTCGTCGGTCTTGGACTTCTTGGCGGTGCCGGTGTTGCCGGGACCTTCAACGGCAAGCACGGCCTTGCCCTTGCGCTTCTTGTTCTTCCGCCGCCCCTTTCTTGCCGGGGCAGGAGCCTCTTCGCTATCGGAGTCGACTCCAGCACCAGCGTTCTCGCCGGGGAGCCTCCTTCCTTCTTCTGCCCGAGCACATTTATCGGCCAAAGCGTAGAGCTCGGCGACATCCCTGACCTTGTTCATCGCCAGCTCCTCCCGCATCTTACGATTGCGCACATTCTAATGAAAGGCGCTGATCACGGCGGCGGGATGAACGTCAGGAATGTTGTGCTGGATGCGGCTGAACCTCTGGATATACTTGCGCAAAGTTTCGCCCTCCTTCTGGGGAATGATATGCAGATCACTCTCCTGGCCGGGAGCTTGATGGCCGCCGGTGAAGGCGCCAACAAACTGATGGCACAGGTCGGCCCAAGAAGAGACGGAATTCTCAGGCAGGTGCATCAACCACGATCTCACGTTGGGCTTCAGCACCAACGGAAAGTAGTTGGCTAGTACCTTATCGTCACGAGCCCCGGCAGCCTGCACCGCGATGGTGTAGATGCTCAAGAACTCGGACGGATGGGTCTTGCCGTCGTACTTCTCCGGTACTTCCGGCTTGAAGGAGCGGGAGCTAGGCCACTGGACTTGCCGCAGCTCACGAGTAAACGCTGGACAACCCACCTCGTAGGGTAGGCAGCCAGGGTACCCCGGCGCGGGCTCGTCAACAGCAGTCCCAGCGCGCTTGTCAGACTGGCGACGCACTTCCCTTCGGCGCTCGATGGTGGTCCGAGCGTCCTCCTTCTTCCGTTCCCGAAGAACGTGACGTTGATCTCGGCGAACCCGCGGACCAGATGACGCCGTGGAACCATCCTCACGGGCATTGGTCCGCCAAGTTAATGACCGCTCTTGACGCAGTGGAGGGGAACGCAACGTAGTCGTTCCAGCACCGGTCTTCTCTCCATCGCCACGCACCGGCCTAGACGACTGCAGCCGCGAGGGTTCACCCTGCTGCGGTACGTCATTGTTGGCTAGGCCGATGAGGCTCTGGATAGCGGCTCGCCACTCGTCTAGCTTCTCCGCGGCGGGAGGGAAGTCTAGGAGCAGCTGAGCTCGCGCCAACGCCTCTGCCGGCGTAGGCGGCGGCGACAGGTGCGAAGAACGTGAGGTGCTCAAACTCCTAACAGGGTTAGAAGGAGCACCATCACGACTCTGCACCCGCGCGCGGCTTCCACCAGCGCGCTGGCGCGGATCTTGACCCTGCGCACCCTGGGAGTGATGCGCAGGGGTCTTCCCATGCGGACGCCTAGAACCACCAACGTCTTGAGGCCGCACGTCACGCGCGTCCTGAGAAGGTCGCGGTGCATGCGCCGGCGTATTGGTCCTGGAAGGCGCCGCTCCATCCTTGGAAGTCGCTGCACCACCCGCAGGTTGCACAACTCCATCCTTGGACCTGTTGCTCGTCCGGCTCGGATCGCCGGAACGCCGTGGAAGCTCGGAGCCTCCACCTCCTCCACCCGCGTCTACCCCGTCGCCTGTGCGCGCAGCATCAGGCACGACGGATGCGGATGGCCCCACCGCCGTGAAACCCTTCTTCTTGGGAGCCATGGTGGTGAAGATGATCGAAGATCTGACGCGCTGATCGCTAGGTCAGGTTCGCACAACTTCGACCCCCCTACCTGGCGCGCCAAAGATGTCGTGGGAAACGAACACCTATGGGATCGCTATCGAGCGGATCCCTTTACGGTTCGGCAAGGGGAGAGGATTGCACAAAGAGCAGAACTAACGAACAGCACGCGGGGATTTACCCAGGTTCGGGCCGCACGGATGCGTAAAACCCTACTCCTGCTTTGATTGTATTATTGTGGATGTTCTTAGGCCAAGTTCTGGGAGCTACAGTGTTTCGTAGCTACGCATGCAGAATGGGCTTCCGAAGTGCCCCCTCTGTACGCCTCGGGCCTCCTTTTATATAAGTCAAAGGGGCTACCACAGTGGCGTACGAGATAAGGCATGAGGTGGAAAGTAGCTACAGTGTTATCATACCTAACCCTGACGGCTTAGGACAAACTCATTAAATGTACCGTGAGGTGTCCGTCGAGGTGTCCCTTAGCGTCTCGGGCTTGGAAGAGCTTTACAGGGGATGGGCAAAAGCAGCCGTCCCATCAGCACCGCTTAAGCATCTCGTGGCCAGCATTACGCCACGTCACCATGAGGACAAGCCCTAAACGACAAGGCTGGCCGCTGCACTGGAGCGGTAGCGCTACACTGTGCAGAGCCTTGCCGGGACCGAATCCTTGCCGGGCCCGGGGCTTGCCGGGACCGGGTCTTGCCGGGCCCGGGCCTTGCCGGGACCGAATCCTTGCCGGGCCCGGGGCTTGCCGGGACCGGGTCTTGCCGGGCGCGAGGCCTTGCCGGCAAGGGTCTTGCCGGGCCTCCGCAACCCTTTGGTCTTCTGTCTGGTCGTTGACTTGAACGTCTCCTTGGCATCTTAGTCTCGTGATTACTCCTAGCTATTCCCCGACAAGGCTTGCCGCGGTATGGCTACAACTGCCCGTGCACAAGTAAGGGGTACTAAAAAGAGCCATACTTTAGTACACCGACACAGTCAGAGCAGCCAATGGCCCAAAAATGCTACACCTATACGAAAATAAACTAGGTAACCTTAGGGCATCTCCAAGGCTGACCCGCAAACCGCCCGCATCCATCTGGACCACGCTATCCGGACCGTGGAAGCCATCCAACGCCGACCTGTATCAGTTCGCGGCGCGGTCCGGACGCGTTTTCTTCCGCAAACCGGAGACAAAAGTGGGGGAGGTTTGCGATAGTCCGGACCGATCCCAAGCCCGCTTCTGACCGCCCTGGCCCACCAAAACCCCTCCTCCCTCGCCCGCACGCGTTCCCGCCAGGCCAGCTCGATGAGGAGTGGCGAGTCGTTCCACGCCGGCACTGCAGGGAGCACGACGGCACGGCCGTCGACAACACCGCGTTGTACCGCGCCTCCCGTGCCTACGTCCGCGCCTCCCGTGCCTGTGACCGCGCCTCCCATGTCTGCGACCGCGCCATGTAGGCAGAGACAGAAGCCGGGTGCGCGGAGAGCGATGAGTCGGTGGCCAGCACCTCCGCGTCCACTGCCATCGTCGAGAAGAAGTAAAACACGGGAGCCTCTGGCCTGCTGTGCTGATTCATACCATAGATCAGTTGAACTTTGTTTTAAAATAGCAGGACCGAATAATCTATACAGTAGAGGTAACATGGAGAGTATGTGTGGCGGCACATGGGGCATTTTCTTCTCGGAAAAAATGATAATAAAGATAAGTTGATGACACAAAGTACTGAATAAAGCAACACTTCTAATGATCTATATGACACATACTCTCCATGTTACCTCTACTGTATAGTTTTATAGTACAATATCACAGTTTTTTATCTGTAGTGTACCTCAGTTACTAGCATGATATGAAGTTTATGGATAATTGCCAACAGAGTTTCATATGTTTCTAGGTGTTTGAATCTTCACACTCAACATGTTTATGCTTTATGTATATGTATAGCTTATGTCTTTCCAATCACGCAGTTGCAGGTCCACAATTTCGTGATTTTTCATTTGCTAACAGGGTAAGAGATTCGATGGTGAGAGCCATGAATTCACATTCTTTCGTCGCAGACGTCTGAAAAATAAAGATCTTTGGTGATCCAAAAAAGTCACCCTATAGGAGTTGCAGCTTTTGGGTTAAAAAGGTTTGCAGAAACCAACAATACATCAAATATTTTCGAGAAAAGTATGTTTTTCGTCCCTCAAGTTCACCGAAAGTCTACATTTGGTCCTTTAAGAATTTTCGGGGGACATTTGGTCCCTCAAGTCTCAAAACCGAGTAAGTTTGGTCCAAAACCGGATTTCAGTGCAAAACCGGCTTGGTTTGGCTGACTGTCACTTTCCACGTCACTTATAAGCCAAGAGAGGGGGAAACAGAGCCACCGCCCCCGATGCCGCGCTCCCCACCACTCCCACCAATAGTACCACAACCTCCCACCTCGCCAGTCGCTGGATCCGAGCTGTCCTGCCACCGTCGCGCACCGGCTGGCAAGCTGTGGCGCCCGGACTCACCCACCACCGCCCCGTCCCCGAATCCACCAGACCTCGAGCTGTGGCGCCGCCGCCGTCGGCCTCCGGCCTCCCGCAGCTCTCCTAGACGTCCTGCTTCCCCGGCTCGGCGCCTAGTGCCTCCCCGACCCAGTCATCACCAACTCGTCGTACCTCCTCCCCGCCACCTGCCATGGCCCCGATCCATCTAAGTCGGTGGCCAGATGTGGGCTCTGCTTCCATCGCCCAGAGCTGCACTTCTGCTGTTTTGAGCTCAGTTCCAAGCCCTTCTCCATGCATGTGAATGTGGCGGCGGCAGCTACTCGGCATGAGCAGCTGCGTGCAACGGCTGCTCCTCGATGCAGCAAGTGACTATGACGGTGGCTCATCGATGTAGCACTAGTAGAAAACGGCCCATCAGTCCCGGTTCCAGAGGGCCTTTAGTCCCGGTTCTGGAACCGGGTCAAATCTATCGGGACTAATGCCCAAAACCTTTAGTCCCGGTTGGCTTACGAACCGGGACCAAAGGGGCTTCACGTGGCCGTTGTGGGGCGCCTAGGGAGGAGGACCTTTAGTCCCGGTTGGTAACACCAACCGGGACCAAAAGGCATCCACGCGTCAGCAGCTCGCAGGCGCTGGGGTTTTTGTTTTTTTTTAAGGGGGGGGGGGTTAGGGGTTTTGGAGGGTTTAGGGTTTTCATATTGTGTTAGCTATAGATACTACATATAGAGAGAAGTGACCTCTCTTTCTCCGTGCTTGGTCGACGGTAGCTACAACATACAGAGAGAACTCGACGGTAGCTACTACATATAGGGAGAACTCGACGCTAGGTAGTAAGCAATGAAGGAACCATTAATTACAGAACATCGTCATGGATGATCAATATATAGAGAGAAGTGACCTCTCTTTCTCCGTGTTTGTTGGTCGAACAACAAGTTTTCGTATATCCTATTCGACGCTATTACATATAGTACACGTTGATGCATATATCTATTCAAAAATTTATATTTCCCGATGGCATTCTCCGTCTTTAGGAATGACGTGGTCAACAAAGAATCCCGCCAATTCCTCTTGAATTGCGCGTAGGCGATCCTCTGGTAGGAGTACGTCCCACTTCTGCCAGGTCTAATTTAAACAAGGGGGGGGGGTCAATATATATATATATGAATGAATCAACACAATTGATGGTGATAAAATAAAATTGTGAATATTGTTTACGTACTTCAAATTGTTGTTTAGTGAAGCCCCTCTCAGTGGTCTTTTGGCGAATGAACTCGCAGACGTAGTATCCACAGAAATCATTTCCGGGTTCCTGCCACATGCACTTTATGAGAATGTAGTTCAATCAAAATGATAATCAACCATGATAATGGTATTGAAACTAGAATCAATGAGAGATGCGCGGAACTAGCTAGATAGTACTACTTACTCTGGGTTGTGTAAATCGTAGCTCCGGTCTCCATTCACCCTTAACCTGCTTGATGAACTTTTTCCAAACCTGCCCGGCAAAGAAAATGATTACTTGATATCAGGAAATGAACGAAAGTTGCCGATATAGTGCGATAATGATTGAACTTACTTCTGGAGCATTTCGATCATGTCCGCAAACTCTGTAGCCGCTTTACGTCTCGAGTCCAAGACAGTTACTGCTCCCTCGTCAAGCGTAATGGTTAGCAGAATAAAGTGGAACCTGCGCGCGCATAACTCATCAATTACACTTAACCTCGATTAAGCGAAACAGAATATGCAGAAGACAGTAACACTCACTTGAAGTTGTACGGAAAGAGTATTTCCCTTTTGTTTTGGTCTCAAAGGAACGACCTTAACAAGATTTCCTCAGTCTCCCTGGAGGAGTTCTGTACCATATATTCATTTATGACATTTGGGTTAATGAACCCAATGTCATAGATTTGTTCTCTTTTGAATTCGACGATCTTCAATCTGCATAATATAGTGAGGATATAATTATATACATGCAATGAACGAGCTGATCGCTAGAGACTTAATTACAGAAATAATACTTACAGACAATAACAACCGATGAGACTTCTGTCGAGGGCTTTTAGATTGTATAATTGAAAGAATTCTTCAAATTCATCTTTAATTCCCACCAAGATACTGCCCGTCCCATCCTTGCAGGCATCCAAGTACCATTTATGCAATCTTCGCATCATCGTTGATAGATTCAGTTCTAGATCATCACTTTTGACGAGACGCTTCCCGTGCTGGTATTTAAAGATTTCTTCCTCAGCGATTTCGAACTGTACATCATCGCCTAGGTAATCACCAGGATTGAAACCAGGAGCAATGGCCGCTACCCCCGGGGTATCGGTAAACACCTTGAGCGGGGGGCACGATTGCTTTTCCTGTTCGCCGAGCTGGGGGATTGTTTTCCCACTTCTTGCACCACTACTGCTACTTTTCAACCGACTCATAGCTTCGTCATATGTCTTTGCAATAATGCGGTCATAGTTTGATAGCAGCGGCGGCGGAGGTGGTCGCGTAAGGGCATCCAGAGTGCGTTTGGCCTTTACCGGATCTACTTTTTCCTTTGGAGGTGGAACTTTCCGTTCAAAATGGGCCCGCACTTCGGCATCACTGATGGCCTTGTTTTCCTCGTCAGTCGTCTCATATGGTAACTTTGGAAGAGCCTTGAGGCTTGGACCATATTTGAATTTCTTCCCACTACCTCTTGTACTGCTGGCCGCCGGAGCGGCGGCGGCTCTCTTCTGCCGTTGCTGACGAGGCGGAGTCCGCTGAAACGCCGGAGGATGCGGAGGAGGAGGTGGAGTGCCCTGACGCGCCGGAGGAGGCGGAGGAGGAGGCGGAGGAGGAGGCAGAGCGCCCTGACTCGCCGGAGGAGGAGGAGGAGGCGGAGTGCCCTGACGCGCCAGAGGAGGCTGAGTATGCTGAGGCGTAAAGTTTGGAAGCTTGATGTACTCCTTTCTCCATAGACAGGTACTCCTTAAAGCATTTTCCAGATGAATCTCCCCTTCACCTGTAGGGTAGTCAAGCTCCAGCTCCTCAAATCCCTCCATTATTTCATCCACCGTCACAATAGCATAGCCCTCTGGAATCGGACGGCAATGAAAAGTTCCCTTAGCTTGAGGAGGTACAACAGATCCGACCGCCGCCTTCAAGGTCAGGTTCTGGCATTTCGTCATTAGAACACAATGTTCAGCCTCCGTGATACTATCCACGGGGTAGCGAGTAGCCGTGATATCAGGCTGAAGGAGCTCCGTGGAAGCCACGCTGCTTCTCCGCTGAGATGGTGGGGTAGCTTCGGGGGCAGGGTCGTCGAACGAAGGATCTTTGTGCCGCTGAGATGGTTGGCCGGTAGCTCGCTGACTCTCAAGTTCGTCCTCTAGTCTCGCTAATCTTGCATTGATCTTCTCCAGTTCGCTTGCTTCCACTTTCTTCTATCTCTACCGGCTTCTATAACCACCGCTGTCGGCAAACCCATACACCCACGGAAGGGAGCCTGATGTGCCTCGTGTTCGTCCAGGGTGTTCAGGATTCCCAAGGGCAAGTGTCAGCTCGTCATTCTCTCTGTCGGGATGTATCCTCCCTTCCCGCGCTGCCTTGATTGCTTCCTGAAGCTTCGTGACGGGTATTGCAAGTTGAGCTTTCATCCAAACACACTTCCCTGTGTCTGGGTCCAAAGTTCCCCCAACCCCGAAGAACCAAGTCCTTGCCCGATCTGGCCAGTGCAATGTCGTTGGTTGGACCCCTTTAGCAAGCAGGTCTTGCTCAACTTTGTCCCACGTAGGCCGGGCTTTGCTGTAGCCACCTGACCCCGTAACATGGTGATACAACTTCTTTGCAGCATTCAGCTTATTTGTCGCTGACCTTTGCTTGCCCTTGTCCGATTTCTTGTAGGCCACAAATGCGGGCCAGTGATCTCTTATCTTCTCATATCGACCGATGAATTCTGGAGTCTTCTCTTTCTCGATAAACTTTGTGTTCAACTCTTTCTTCCAGTTCCTGAATAGTTCTACCATCTTCTTAAGAGCAAACGCCTTGACCTTATTCGGATCTGCCTCTGGCGGTAAGATGAAATTTGTCATCAGCTGGGTCCAAAGATCATCTTTCTGTCTATCCTGGACATAAGAAACTTCAGGGTCCTTCTTCTTATTCCATTCTTGGATGCTGATCGCGACGCTGTCTCTAACAATAACCCCGCACTAATGTACAAATGCGTCTTTGCTACGCTTGGGAGCCTTCGGTTGGCCATCTGGACCGACTGCTTCGATCGTGAACCTTTCATCCTGGCGCAACCTTTTCTTTGGGCCTTGTCTCTTTACGGAAGTTTGGCTCGATCCGGATGGCTAATTAAAAGAAGAAAGAAGCGTTAATATATATACATACAAAACAATTAATGCATCAAGTCAGCAGAGGCTTAATTAATATATGTATATATACCTCGCCGGACTTTGCAATAGTTAAGTCTCCCTTCTCCGTTCGGTCACCGGAGCCATCATCATGATCTCCTTCCTCCGCCATTCGGTCACCGAAGCCGTCATGATTGTTGTAAATATGCCCTAGAGGCAATAATAATTTAGTTATTATCATATTTCCTTGTTCGTGATAATCGTTTATTATCCATGCTATAATTGTATTGATTGGAAACTCAAATACATGTGTGGGTACATAGACAACACTGTGTCCCTAGTATGCTTCTAGTTAACTAGCTCGTTGATCAAAAGATGGTGCAGGTTTCCTAGCCATGGACATGAGATGTCATTTAATAACGGGATCACATCATTAGGAGAATGATGTGATGGACAAGACCCAAACTGTAAACATAGCATATGATCGTGTCAGTTTATTGCTATTGTTTTCTGCATGTCAAGTATCTGTTCCTATGACCATGAGATCATGCAACTCCCTGACATCGGAGGAGTACCTTGTGTGTATCAAACGTCGCAACGTAACTGGGTGACTATAAAGGTGCTCTATAGGTATCTCCGAGGATGTCTGTTGGGTTGGCATGGATCAAGACTGGGATTTGTTACTCCGTGTGACGGAGAGGTATCTCAGGGCCCACTCGGTAATACAACATCACAATGAGCCTTGCAAGCAATGTGACTAAAGTGTCAGCCACGAGATCTTGTATTACGGAACGAGTAAAGAGACTTGCCGGTAACGAGATTGAACTAGGTATAGAGATACCGACGATCGAATCTCGGGCAAGTAACATACCGAAGAACAAAGGGAATAGCATACGGGATTAACTGAATCCTTGACATAGAGGTTCGACCGATAAAGATCTTCGTAGAATATGTAGGAGCCAGTATGGGCATCCAGGTCCCGCTATTGGTTATTGACCGTAGAGGTGTCTCGGTCATGTCTACATAGTTCTCGAACCCGCAGGGTCTACACACTTAACGTTTGGTGACGATATAAGTATAGTTGAGTTGTTATCTTGGTGACCGAAAGTTATTCGGAGTCCCGGATGAGATCCCGGACATGACGAGGAGCTCTGGAATAGTCCGGAGGTAAAGATTGATATATGGGATAATAGTGTTTGGTCTCCGGAAGGGTTCCGGAATTCACCGGAAGGGGTTCCGGATGTTTCCCGAAATGTTCGGGTACGAGAACACTTTATTTGGGCCAAGGGGTAAAGCCCACGAGGCTTTAGGAAGGTGCAAAAGGAAGTTTTGCGGAGGCCAGGGGCCAGACGCCAGGGACCCTGGCGTCTGGGGCCAGACGCCGAGGACCCTGGCGTCTGGTCCTGGAGTCCGAGCAGGACTCTTGCCTTGCGGGCCAAACCGACTTTGAGGAGGCTCTTTCTCCAAGTTTCGACCCCAGGGCTCAACATATAAATAGAGGGGCAGGGCTAGCACCCGAAATACATCAAGATGTCCCCAAGCCGTGTGTGGCAACCCTAACCCTCTAGTTCCTACGCCATAATCTCCGTAGCGCTTGGCGAAGCCCTGCAGAGATTGTTCCTCACCACCATCACCACGCCGTCGTGCTGCCGGAACTCATCTACTACTTCACCATCGCTCGCTGGATCGAGGAGGTGAAGGCGTCATCAAGCCGTATGTGTGTTGAACGCGGAGGTGCCGTCCGTTCGGCACTAGTTCGTGATCGGTTCGAGGGACGACTTGCGATTTGGATCGCGGAGACGTTCGACTACATCAACCGCGTTTCTTAACGCTTCCGCTTAGCGATCTACAAGGGTATGTAGATTCACTCTCCCTCTCGTAGATGCTCATCACCATGGATAGATCTTGTGTGTGCGTAGGAACTTTTTTGTTTCCCATGCAACGTTCCCCAACAATGATCTCCTTCCTCCTCGATTGTTGGATTACCGGAGCCGTCATCCTCTCCTTCCTGACCATCGGTGTCGTTGAGAAACGACAAGGGATCACCTCCGGCGAGGATTATATCCCCCAACAACTGTTCTTGTTCTAAGTCTCTTTCCATAGTTTCTGCAAATATTACAACATGGCAATATACAAACATGAGAGATGGATTAGTGGCAAACATGGACTTAATTAATATCACAACAAGGAATCATATGCATATGAGCAATAAATTAGTGGCAAACATCATGCAAAGTTGACAAGTTTTATAACAGTCAGTTTCAGATGATCGTCGAGGACTACTCCCCCCTCATGGTCGTCGAGGATACTTGAGGACTCCTCCCCCCTCATTTTCCCGAGAGAGTTAGGGGATACTTGCGGACTACTCCGCCCTCATTTTCCCGAGAGAGTTAGGGGACATACTTACGGACTCCTCCCCCCTCATTTTCCCGAGAGAGTTAGGGGATACTTGCGGACTCCTCCCCCCTCATTTTCCCGAGAGAGTTAGGGGACATACTTGCGAACTCCTCCCCCCTCTTTCTTCTAGGGTTTGGGTGGCCTCGATAGTTGGTCGGGCGAGCGGACCGCCTCTCTCTCTTGCATATCCGACGCCCCCCCTCATGTCGAAGTTATCGGGGAGGGGGTAGATCGACAACGACGCTCTTTCTTCTAGGGTTTGGGTGGCCTCGATAGTTGGTCGGGCGAGCGGACCGCCTCTCTCTCATGCATGTCCGACGTCCCCCCTCATGTCGAAGTTATCGAGGAGGGCCGGGGTAGATCGACAACGACGCTCTTTCTTCTAGGGTTTGGGTGGCCTCGATAGTTGGTCGGGCGAGCGGACCACCTCTCTCTCATGCATGTCCGACGTCCCCCCTCATGTCGAAGTTATCGGGGAGGGCCGGGGTAGATCGACAACGACGCTCTTTCTTCTAGGGTTTGGGTGGCCTCGATAGTTGGTCAGGCGAGCGGACCGCCTCTCTCTCATGCATGTCCGACGTCCCCCCCTCATGTCGAAGTTATCGGGGAGGGGGTAAATTTTAACTTAGTGAGTCTTTTAATTAACTCATTTTGAATATATGAACATTTTAACTTAGTAACTTAGTAACTTGGTAAATTTTAACTAATTTCTATGAACAAAAAAATATATTCTATGAACAAAAAAAACAATGGGAATATGTTCACATGAGCTAAAGATCGGCGGGCTCGGCGTCGGGGCAGGGAGCGGCGGCCGGCGTCGGGGCAGGGAGCAGCGCCGGCGTCGGGGGCTCGGCGTCGCGGCAGGGACGGCGTCGGGGGCGGCGACGAGGAGCTACAGAAAAAAATTGACCAAGTTTTCATACAATCAAAGAACTCTATATATATATCATCATCATCTATCATCACAATCAAAGAACTCTATATATCATCATCATCATCATATCATCTACAGAAAAATTCTAAAGAAAAAATAATCTATATATCACCATAATGACTGTGCTAATTAAACAGAGTTTAAATTAACTAATAAATCTAATTAAATGGTGGGCCCTCCCTGACAGTGACTGTTTAAACTAATTAACTTTTATTTAAATTTAAAACGTTTTAATTAACGCGGGACCCACACGTCAGTCTCACTGGTGAACAGTGCCCGCGCGCTGACCAGGTCAACCGGGCCCGCGGGGCCCGCTGTCAGTGACACAGAGGGTGGGGCCCGCAGTGCCACGTCGGACGGTGACAACTCCGGCGAGCCCGGGTTTCTTCTACGGGGCAACATTTTGGCCGGGGTTTGGCTTGCTCGAACGAGCACTCGAGGCCGCGTTCGGTGGTTGCCACGAACGGAGATGGGGAGGCCGGATTGGTCGCCGACGACGATGGTTGGCGGCGGCGCTTACGGGTGGCGTGCGGGGACGGCGATACGGAGCGCGGGTGGGCGATCTAAATAGCGAGGCGAGGTCTACGCGTGCACGACCATTTGGTCGCCGGAGACTCGCCGGCGACGAGCTCCGCGGAGGCGCGTTCGGACGTGAGGGGAACGACGTTGTCGGGCGGCTATCGGCGATGAGAAGGAAAGGGGAGGAGGCAGGGGCTCACCGCGCGGTCGTAGGGAACTGCAGCGGGCTCGGGGAGGGCTCGAGGTCGCTGGAATCGGTGGCGGCAGTGACGAACGGCATCGGGGAAGAAGGGGTCGTGGGCGCCGGCATGGTGCTTCTCCGGGCAAACGAACGGGAAGAGGCGACGAGGTCGAGTGCGGGAAGGCTTCCGGGCCGGTCAGAATGGCGAGAGGAGGGCGGCGCGTCGGGGCAGGGCAGGGCGAGGGCGTCGACGGCGAGCTCTGGCAGCCTGGCGGCGTCGATGTGCTCGGCGTCGTCGGGGCAACTGGTAGATGAAAACTGAAAAATTTCCAAGTGTTTGCTTATATACACAAAGCATTGGTCCCAGTTCGTAGCACCAACCGGGACCAATGCCCACCTTTCGTCCCGGTTTGTGCCATCAACCGGGACTAAAGGTCTATTTTCAGTAGCCGAAAGGGCGGGAAGCAGAGACCTTTAGTCCCGGTTGGTGCCACCAACCGGGACGAAAGGTGGGCATTGGTCCCGGTTGGTGGTTCCAACCGGGACGAAAGGCACCCTTTCGTCCCGGTTGGAGCCACCAACCGGGACCAATAGCCTGGCACAGCGGTGTGGTGGAAGTTTAGTCCCACCTCGCTAGTTGAGTAGCACCCGCACTGCTTATAAGCGCCGCTGCGGTAACCGTCTCGAGCTCCTCTCTAATGCAGGCCTATGGGCCTAACTGAACTGTCTCTGCAGTTGGGCCTACTGGGCCTGCGGGCCTGCATCCTGGCCCATAACTAGGGTTTCAAGTCGTATGCAGGCCGTGGGCCAAGTAGGCGGCATTTTTTTTAATTTTTTACTTTTTAGTCCAGTATTTTTTTAATTTTTTTTGCTTTTTAGTTGATTCTTTTTGCTATTGAAAAATATTATATTTAATTGATTCTTTTTAGTTCATTCTTTTTACTATTAAAGTTTTTAACAAATAAATACTTTGGTAATTTTAGTTAATATTATTTTGATTCTTTTTAGTTGATTCTTTTTGCTATTGAAAAATATTATATTTAATTGATTCTTTTTAGTTCATTCTTTTTACTATTAAAGTTTTTAACAAATAAATACTTTGATAATTTTAGTTAATATTATTTTGATTCTTTTTAGTTGATTCTTTTTGCTATTGAAAAATATTATATTTAATTGATTCTTTTTAGTTCATTCTTTTTACTATTAAAGTTTTTAACAAATAAATACTTTGATAATTTTAGTTAATATTATTTTGATTCTTTTTAGTTGATTCTTTTTGCTATTGAAAAATATTATATTTAATTGATTCTTTTTAGTTCATTCTTTTTACTATTAAAGTTTTTAACAAATAAATACTTCGATAATTTTAGTTAATATTATTTTGATTCTTTTTGCTATTGAAAAATATTATATTTAATTGATTCTTTTTAGTTCGTTCTTTTTACTATTAAATTTTTTAACAAATAAATAGTTTGATAATTTTAGTTAATATTATTTTGATTCTTTTTGCTATTGAAAAATATTATATTTAATTGATTCTTTTTAGTTCATTCTTTTTGCTATTAGAGTTTTATGAAACCTTTTTAGTTCATTCTTTTTGCTATTAGAGTTTTATAAAAGCTTTTTAATTCATTTTTTTAAACTTATTTCAACTCCAGACTTTTTGTGCGTTTAACATGCACCATTCAAAGCCACATCATCAATTTTTAACCCTTTCTGACTTCATTTGGTATTTTTCATGCATTTACTGTTTTTTTTTTGAGCTAAATGACCCTGAAAATGAAAAGCATTACAAATGAACTCTGAAAAGGTTGAAAGTTGGCATGGTATCATCATTTCACCCACGTAGCATGTGCTAAAAAGTTGAGAGGGTTACGGCAAAAACTGGATGCACTTCGTGTACAAAATGGACAATCTCTTTCGAAGTATCAGGGTTTGGGACGAAAACTCATCTGTTACAAAGGGATTTTATTTTTTTGAAATTATTTGAACTCCAGACTTTTTGTGTGTTCAAAATGCACCATTCAAAGTCACATCATCAATTGTCAATCCTATCTGACTTCATTTGGTAATTTTTCATGCATTTACTGATATTTTGAGCTAAATGACCCTGAAATTGAAAAGCACTACAAATAAACTCTGAAAAGGTTCAAAGTTGGCATGGTATCATCATTTTACCCACTTAGCATGTGCTACAAAGTTAAGAGGGTTACGGCAAAAACTGGATGCACTTCGTGTACAAAATGGACAATCTCTTTCGAAGTATCAAGGTTTCGGACGAATACTCATCTGTTACAAAAGGCATTTCATTTCTTGACATATAACTGCAGTCATATTCTAGATTAAAGGCATCATCAGAATAGTTGTGGAGAGAAAGTCTTCACTTTTCTTCGCGTGTGTCCCTTGCTTATTGCGCCGTAACCATGGATAATCTTCATCGTTTAATAGGATGCTTGGGTTAGCCTTCACTTTGAAGGGAGCAATTTCATGAAACTTTTCATAATCTTCAGACATGTCTGTCTTGCCCTCCACTCCCACGATCTCTCTTTTCCCTGAAAGAACTATGTGGCGCTTTGGCTGATTGTATGATGTATTCGCTTCCTTATGTTTTCTTTTTCTCGGTTTGGTAGACATGTCCTTCACATAGAAAACCTGCGCCACATCATTGGCTAGGACGAATGGTTCGTCTGTGTACCCAAGATTGTTGAGATCCACTGTTGTCATTCCGTACTGCGGGTCTACCTGTACCCCGCCTCCTGACATATTGACCCATTTGCACCGAAACAAAGGGACCTTAAAATCAAATCATGTCCATAGTCAAGTTCCCATATGTCCACTATATAACCATAATATGTGTCCTTTCCCCTGTTGGTTGCTGCATCAAAGCGGACACCACTGTTTTGGTTGGTGCTCTTTTGATCATGGGCGATCGTGTAAAATGTATTCCCATTTATCTCGTACACTTTGTAAGTCAATACAGTCATAGATGGTCCCCTGGCCAACGAGTACAGCTCATCTCCAACAATATTGTCACCCATGAGATGTGTTTGCAACCAACTGCCGAAAGTCCTGATGTGTTCACATGTAATCCAATCGTCACACTGCTCCGGATGTTTGGAGCGCAGAATATTCTTGTGTTCATTGACATACGTGGTCACCAAGGTAGAATTCTGTAGACCTGTGTAGCGTGCTTGACCCCAAGAATGCCCGTCCCTACATATTATTGAGGCCGCTCCTAGTGTGCCTTTTCCAGTCAGTCTCCCCTCATACCGCGATTGAGGGAGACCAATCGGCTTAATGTCAGGAATGAAGTCAACACAAAACCCAATGACCTCCTCTGTTTGATGGCCCGTGGAGGTGCTTCCTTCTGGCCTAGCACGTTTACGAACATATTTCTTTAAGACTCCCATGAACCTCTCAAAGGGGAACATATTTTGTAGAAATACAGGGCCCAGAATGGCAATCTCGTCGACTAGATGAACCAGGACGTGCGTCATGATATTGAAGAAGGATGGTGGGAACACCAGCTCGAAACTGACAAGACATTGCACCAAATCATTCTTTAACCTTGGTAGGATTTCTGGATCGATTACCTTCTGAGAGATTGCATTGAGGAATGCACATAGCTTCACAATGGCTAATCGAACGTTTTCCGGTAGAAGGCACCTCAATGCAACCGGAAGCAGTTGCGTCATAATCATGTGGCAGTCATGAGACTTTAGGTTCTGGAACTTTTTCTCTGCCATATTTATTATTCCCTTTATATTCGACGAGAAGCCAGACGGGACCTTCATACTGAGCAGGCATTCAAAGAAGATTTCCTTCTCTTCTTTGGTAAGAGCGTAGCTGGCAGGACCTTCATACTGCTTTGGATGCATGCCGTCTTTTTCGTGCACATGTTGCTGGTCCTCCCGTGCCTCCGGTGTATCTTTTGTCTTCCCATACACGCCAAAGAAGCCTAGCAGGTTCACGCAAAGATTCTTCGTCACGTGCATCACGTCGATTGCAGAGCGGACCTCAAGGTCTTTCCAATAGGGTAGGTCCCAAAATATAGATTTCTTCTTCCACATGGGTGCGCGTCCCTCGGCGTCATTCGGAACTGATAGTCCGCCAGGACCCTTTCCAAAGATTACTTGTAAATCATTTACCATATCAAGTATCTGATCACTAGTACGGAGGGCGGGCTTCTTCCGGTGATCTGCCTCACCTTTGAAATGCTTGCCTTTCTTTCGACATTGATGGTTGGTCGAAAGAAATCGACGATGTCCCAGGTACACATTCTTCCTGCATTTGTCCAAATATATACTTTCGGTATCATCTAAACAGTGCGTGCATGCGTGGTATCCCTTGTTTGTCTGTCCTGAAAGGTTACTAAGAGCAGGCTAATCATTGATGGTTACAAACAGCAACGCATGTATGTCAAATTCCTCCTGTTTGTGCTCATCCCACACACGTACACCTTCTCCATTCCACAGTTGTAAAAGTTCTTCAACTAATGGCCTTAGGTACACATCAATGTCGTTGCCGGGTTGCTTAGGGCCTTGGATGAGCACTGGCATCATAATGAGCCTTGGATGTGCACAACCAAGGAGGAAGGTTATAGATACATAGAGTGACGGGCCAGGTGCTATGATTGCTGTTCTGCTCCCCAAAAGGATTAATGCCATTTGCACTTAAACCAAACCATACGTTCCTTGCGTCACCTGCAAAGTCCCGCCACCTTCTCTCGATTTTTCTCCATTGCGACCCGTCAGCGGGTGCTCTCAACTTCCCGTCTTTCTTACGGTCTTCTTTGTGCCATCGCATCAACTTGGCATGCTCTTTGTTTCTGAACAGACGTTTCAGCCGTGGTATTATAGGAGCATACCACATCACCTTGGCAGTAACCCTCTTCCAGGGGCGCTCGCCCTCAACATCACCAGGGTCATCTTGTCTGATCTTATACCGCAATGCACCGCATACCGGGCATGCATTCCATTCCTCGTACTCACCGCGGTAGAGGATGCAGTCATTGTTGGAAATATGCCCTAGAGGCAATAATAAATTAGTTATTATTATATTTCCTTGTTCATGATGATCGTTTATTATCCATGCTATAATTGTATTGATTGGAAACTCAAATACATGTGTGGGTACATAGACAACACTGTGTCCCTAGTAAGCCTCTAGTTAACTAGCTCGTTGATCAAAGATGGTTAAGGTTTCCTAGCCATAGACATGAGATGTCATTTGATAACGGGATCACATCATTAGGAGAATGATGTGATGGACAAGACCCAAACTATAAATGTAGCATATGATCGTGTCAGTTTATTGCTATTGTTTTCTGCATGTCAAGTATCTGTTCCTATGACCATGAGATCATGCAACTCCCTGACATCGGAGGAGTACCTTGTGTGTATCAAACGTCGCAACGTAACTGGGTGACTATAAAGGTGCTCTACAGGTATCTCCGAGGGTGTCTGTTGGGTTGGCATGGATCAAGACTGGGATTTGTTACTCCGTATGACGGAGAGGTATCTCAGGGCCCACTCGGTAATACAACATCACAATGAGCCTTGCAAGCAATGTGACTAAAGTGTTAGCCACGAGATCTTGTATTACGGAACGAGTAAAGAGACTTGCCGGTAACGAGATTGAACTAGGTATAGAGATACCGACGATCGAATCTCGGGCAAGTAACATACCGAAGAACAAAGGGAACAGTATACGGGATTAACTGAATCCTTGACATAGAGGTTCGACCGATAAAGATCTTCGTAGAATATGTAGGAACCAATATGGGCATCCAGGTCCCGCTATTGGTTATTGGCCGTAGAGGTGTCTCGGTCATGTCTCCATAGTTCTCGAACCCGCAGGGTCTACACACTTAACGTTTGGTGACGATTAGTATAGTTGAGTTATTGTGTTGGTGACCGAAGGTTGTTCGGAGTCCCGGATAAGATCCCGGACATGACGAGGATCTCCGGAAGAGTTCGGAGGTAAAGATTAATATATGTGATAATAGTGTTGTGATCTTCGGAAGTGTTCCGGAATTCACCGGAAGAGGTTCCGGATGTCTACCGAAGTGTTCGGGTGCAGCAACACTTTATATGAGCCAAAGGGGTAAAGCCCACGAGGTATTGGAAAGTGCAAAAGGAAGTTTTGCTGCTGCCTTAAGCGGTACTACCGCTGGTAAGGCAGTACTACCGCGTAAGCGGTAGTACCGCTTGTGTGAAGCGGTACTACCGCATAAGCGGTACTCCCGCTTGGGTGAAGCGGTACTGCAGGGATCCGAGTAGGACTCTTTCCCTGCGGGCCAAACCGACCTTGTGCGGGCAAAACCGACCTGGAGGAGGCTTTTACTCCAAGTTTAGACCCCAAGGCTCAACATATAAATAGAGGAGCAGGGCTAGCACACGGGACACATTAAGATTTCCCAAGCCGTGTGTCGGCAACCCTAACCCTCTAGTTCTCCCGTCATAATCTCCGTAGTGCTTGGCGAAGCCCTGCAGAGATTGTTCCTCACCATCATCACCACGCCGTCGTGCCGCCGGAACTCATCTACTACTTCATCATCGCTCGCTGGATCGAGGAGGTGAAGGCGTCATCAAGCCGTACGTGTGTTGAACGCGGAGGTGCCGTCCGTTCGGCACTAGTTCGTGATCGGATCGAGGGACGACTTGCGATTTGGATCGCGGAGACGTTCGACTACATCAACCGCGTTTCTTAACGCTTCCGCTTAGCGATCTACAAGGGTATGTAGATTCACTCTCCCTCTCGTAGATGCTCATCACCATGGATAGATCTTGTGTGTGCGTAGGAAATTTTTTGTTTCCCATGCAACGTTCCCCAACAGTCATTAGGGCATGCATGTATCTTCTGCACCTCTAATCCTAGAGGGCAGAGAACCTTCTTTGCTCCGTACGTACTGTCAGGCAATTCGTTATCCTTTGGAAGCTTCTTCTTCATTATTTTCAGTAGCTTCTCAAATCCCTTGTCAGATACACCATTCTCTGCCTTTCATTCCAGCATTTCCAGTGTGGTACCGAGCTTTGTGTTGCCATCTTCGCAATTTGGGTACAACGGTTTTTTGTGATCCTCTGACATTCGATCGAACTTCAACTTCTCCTTTTCAGTCTCGCATTCTCTCTGTGCATCAACAATGACCCGGCGAAGATCATCATCGGACACATCGTCTGGTTCATCTTGATCTTCAACTTCCCCCGTTGCAGTAACACCGTATTCAGGGGGCCGATAGTTTTCATCATCCTCTTCTTCTTCGTTGTCTTCCATCATAACCCCTCTTTCTCCGTGCTTGGTCCAAACATTATAGTGTGGCATGAAAACCTTCTCTAGCAGGTGGACGTGAAGGGTTTTCGATGAAGAGTAAGACTTCGTATTCCCACAGCGAGTACATGGACAACACATAAAACCATTCTGCTTGGTTGCCTCAGCCACTTCGAGAAAATTATGCATGCCGTCAATGTAGTCGGAGGTGCATCGGTCACCGTACATCCATTGTCGGTTCATCTGCATGCATTATATAATTAAGTATATCAAAAATCATTACAGAACATCATGAATAGAGAAGTGATGACCAAATTAATACAAGTTCATCATCACATTAAAACCAAAGTACTGTAGTGATCAAATGTTATTACTGAAAAAATAAATACATAAAGTTCATACATAGTTCTCATAGAACAGCATATAGCTCTCTAGCTAGAGCATCTAATTAAAACATACATTGAAATTATCGCAACTAAGGTAACAATTGATCCAACAGCATAATGATACCAAGCGTCATTATCAATGTCATATTTTCTAATCTTTCTAATCTTCAAGCGCATTGCATCCATCTGGATCTTGTGATCATCGACGACATCGGCAACATACAACTCCAGTTTCATCTTCTCTTCTTCAATTCTTTGCAATTTTTCTTTCAAATACTCGTTTTCTTTTTCAACTAAATTTAACTTCTTGACAAGAAGTTCTATGTCGGTTGGAATTTCCGGTTCACATACCTCCTAGATAAAAACATCTATGTCACGTTGGTCGGCATAATTGTCATAAACACTAAATGAAACAAATAGTTATAAAAGATAATATACCACATTTGAATCATAGACAGGACGAGGGCCGACGGGGGCGGATACCAAAACCATCGCACTATATAATAAAAAACAATAATAAAATCAAGAAAATTATACAAGTATCTATCTAAATCATACAAGTAAGAATTTTTTCCTTTTACAAAGAAGATAAGAACAAGAGGCTCACCACGGTGGTGCCGGCGACGAGATCGGCGCGGGCGATCAACGGCGGTGAGGATGGGGACGGGACAGGACGGACCGGCAAACCTAGACAAATCTTTACGAAAATGGAGCTTGGACAAGGAGCTTCGAGAGGAGAAAGCTTAAGTGTGGCTCGGGCATTTCATCGAACACCTCATGTGCATAGGAGGTGAGAGCTAGAGCAATACACCTCTCCCACGGCCGGCCAAAAAAACAGAGCAGTGAGCGAACAGAGCAGTGAGAGGGCAGGGGTATATATAGGCTTCTCTTTAGTCCCGGTTTGTGGCTAGAACCGGGACTAAAGGACAACCTTTGGTCCCGGTTCCAGCCACAAACTTGGACTAAAGGTGCTGGGCCAGGAGCGAGGCCCATTGGTCCCGGTTCGTGTCTGGAACCGGGACCAAAGGGGTCAGACGAACCGGGACCAATGGCCCCCGAGGCCCGGCCGGCGCCCTGGCCTCACGAACCAGGACTGATGCCCCCTTTGGTCCTGGTTCGTGAGTGAACCGGGATTAATGCCCTTATCCTGGCCTCAACCAAAGCCCTGTTTTCTACTAGTGTAGAGCAGGTGGACGGGGACCAGCTGGGCGGTGAGGCCATGGCGATGTAACGGTTGAGTTGGTCATCGCGGCGTGCACGAAGGAGCTGCTGCCTGACTGGCTTGGGCATGATTGCGACGGAAAAAGCGGAGGTTACAATTGCACGTTATGTGTTTGACGAAATGCGTCCTGAGATAGGAAGGGAACAGAAAGAAGAGAGGAAGAAGATGATGAGGTGGACCATCACATGTCTTTTTTTTTGTCAAAACCACGCCACATCATCGATGGTTTTCGGTAAAATCTGGTTTTGGACCAAAATTACCTGGTTTTGAGACTTGAGGGACCAAATGTCTCCCAAAAATTCTTAAGGGACCAAATGTAGACTTCCGGTGAACTTGAGGGACGAAAAACATACTTTTCTCAATATTTTTATACCAAACTTGGAACATGTTTCAGTCCCAAAAGAAGCATTGGAAACTGATAAGTTGCATCCTTTTGGAATGCATGGATATCACTGAATTGTACCTGTGTTTTCACATTACCTTGACTGAAGCAACAAAGAACAACCAAGAGTTTCTCACATTGCATTGATTGAAGCAACTCTTGAATGACCAAGAGCAAGCCAAATATATATTTTCAGTGGACAATAATGCTTCGAACAGTTGCTGAAGATGCTATTAGAATAGCTTGCAAGAACAACTATGAAAAAGTGGTTACTTACTAATGTTTCCTTTTATTTAGTCCACGTCTTCTTATTACAACTTAACTTTGTAACACATTCCTCATTTTGTTCGCGTTCTTCAAGCATGTGACTAGATAGAAACTTTTGCTGACACAATGAATTATTTCTTATATGAACCACCATGATAATGCTAAGAAACAACAGTGCCTAAAAACAACGGCACAGCAAAGCGCGCGAATCCCTTCTAGTCTGAGTGAATCCTGACCGCACCAAGAGGCCTCCAATTCCAATATCAAAGTTTATCAGTATGCTCCAAGGATTGGAGGACATTAGCAACGATGCAGCAACATAATGTGGCTGGGCAGGTATGTATGATAACTCAACGGGCAAGGATGGAGAATGGGAGCGGCCTGCCTGAAGGAGCCCTCCACCTTGCCGTTTTTCGCCCAGCCATAACCTGATACTGATCTTGGTCATTGGTTGATGTGGTAGAGAGGGCTAAGAAAAGGCTCACGGTTGGTTCATGTATTTTCTGCAAGGTGCAAGTGTCCCTGGAATGCTTCATCATGAGTCTTTCATGGCGTATCTGTTACTGAACTTGAATGCATGGTCTGATCTCTGATGAATGTGTTTTGCAGCTTGCGCAAATCTGTTTATGTATATTTGTTGGAATGGACAACTCACTAAGTCAGTGATAATCGTGGTCTGGCCATTGTTTGAAATGTAGGCAAGAGCAGGCGTTGATCCAGTCGGTTTCTTCATTGACTGATTTTGCTGTGGACTCGCTTGGAACCGGAATGTGTACCGTACACAGTGTGAACCTGAATCGTTTGGAGCATACTGATAACCGCCAATCTTCCGGCACAGATGATCGTGACGATGGCTACCTTTGTGCCTGTCGCATCGACATGTCTGGTACGCAGCCCCCCAAGTGGGAAGTAGCCAAGGAGAAGCTTTTTCTAGAACAGCCTCACTGGATACATGTGGATGCGAAGCTCGTTTACATGGGTGCACGCAGCAAGTACTGCCTTGTGGAGCGCCTCCTACATGAGGGAACGGACAAGCTGATGTATGTGCTCTGCGTGACCACGTTCACTGTCAAGTACGGTGAGGAAGGGGAGCTCATGACCATGACTGACTAGCCTGCTCGCTACTACAAGGCGCCCAGCTATCGTGGTCGTTTTGATGTGCAAACCTTCTGGATGTAGTCCATGCTCAAGCTCTTGTTCGATCGTCTACCCAGCTTAGTCTGGCAGAATTACTGTATCTCTCGTACTTTTCATGTTTCTGTTATTTACTTTTGTTGGAGTGTTGTAGATTCTTAATAACAATAATAGCTAATGTGTTGTATCAAAATTTGATGGTGGCTCTCTTATCTAAGATCTTATGCATCTGATAATTTGCTCCCAAACAAAATGATCCTAATAATATCTTTAATATCGTTGCTAAAAAATATCTTTAATATCTGCAACAATGTGTTTTCAATAGTTCTTTGAGGAACATTGAATGTCTGTATATGGGGCTGGTATTTGGATCAAAACCTGCTTTTCGGCACGATCCCAAACAACTAGGATTGAACCTTGGGGTCCTGGATTTGGGTGCTAATCGGCTTGCTGGCCCTATACGGTCACTTTAATACTTCATGATTGTATTTGTGTTCTGATTCAGTGATAACATTGCATGGTACCCAAATTTTTACATGGTGGTACAATTACACTAAAATCAGACATGTTGAGTCTAGGTGTAATAATAATGGAGATAGTAACAGGACATAGGGACTACCCGGTCGTTGCTACTAAAACATCTTCAGATGACTTTATCGAGCTTGTAAGAAAATATTCTCTCACATTTGAAAAGAGAGGTCTTTGTTTCACAGACACGATGTTGCATTTTACCGTTTGCACACTAACATTCTAGATGTTTTTTCTTGATTCTACAGAAGCTTCAGAAATGGAGAAACGTGTTACATAGATCACCGGATTGTGGATCCCTAAAAAAGGACTGCGAACAAATAAAGAGATGCCTCCAGATAGGTCTACTCGGCGTGAATCCTGACCGTACCCTCCAATAATGAAGGTCATCAGTACGCTGCAAGGATCGGAGAGTTTCGCCGATTGCGATTTTAGCACTGTATACTGCCTTTGTATGTAGCGTGGTGAGCCGATGCAGATGCATCAACTCTAGTAAGGGCATGTGCGTTCAGTGTGCATTTGCTAGCCCTATCATTCTCTCTTAGTGATATTTTTTTTGACGGGGCAACGGCGGGCCGGGCGCCAGCCTGTACATTTTTATTTATTTCATAATAAGAGAACTTTATGTACAAAGAATATGAAGAGAAGAATGGAATTAAGGAAAAATTACATCCCTGGATCAAGCCGGGATAGCATTACACCCCAGTCATATAGAATTTGATTTTTGGTCTCATTCTTGCATCTGTGAGACCAAAGAAGCACATCTTGAGCAGCCCTTTGAATGACTAAGTAGCTTGAGTGAGTTTCGTTGCGAAAAACCTTTGTGTTCCGACGCTTCCAAATATTCCAGAATACCGCCATGATCACAGTGTTTTCTAATCTTGCATTCTGGTCCTGTATTACGGATATCTTTGATAGAGTGACAGTCAGAAGGAACGACCTGCAGAGAGTCAGCGGCACACCAAATTTGTTGCACTGTGAAGCAGTGCAGAAGCAGATGGACAGGATTTTCCGTTTGATCGCGGAAGGGGCACTTGTCGTCGTCGGCGATACCCCTCCTGAATCTCCTTTCATTGGTGAATAAGCGGTCGTTAAGCGCTAGCCAAAGAACAAGTCTAGATCTGTTTGTCGCGAAATTTTTCTTCCAAATAAAATCTGGAAAAGGATCGTCTAACAAAGACGAGAAGACCGCTTCGTAAGCAGCAGGTACTGAAATAGGATGGTTGGTACCCCTACAAGACCTACGATTGAGTTGATCATCTAAAGACACCGAGGGTAACGTGGTACGCAAGCATTGCAGTTCAGAGGAGGCCGCCCCAGAGATCATAGACTGTAAGGATAGACGAAGATCAGGGGAGGAGAGAACAAAAGCGACAAAGGCATTTGGGCAGGTTGTGTGGGAGACGAGGAAGACAAAACGCTCAGCCAGCGTCTGGCCTCCAAACCACCGATCCATCCAGAAGGATGTGGAGACGCCATTGCCCACGTCAACCTTTCTAATCGAACGGAAAATCTTAAGACCAAAAGAGATATCTTTCCAAGTAGGAGTATGAAGCCAGGAGAGTGAATTTTGTTAAGAGATTTTAGGAGAAGACAAATATTATGAGTGCGAAGGCATCTGAAGCCAAGACCGTGTTTGAGGAAAGGAGCACACACCTCAGTTCAAGTGACCTTACATTGCCCGCCATTAGAGCATCTCCAACAGGCGCGCAACGCGCGGCGCGCTAAAAACCAGTTTACAGCGCGGCCGCAGCCGTTTTTTGCGCGCCGCGGAGCGCTGGCTCCAGCGGCCGCTGCAAAAAACAGCGCGCGCGCCGCTCCAGCAGGCGCGCAAAATTGCAGCGCGCGCGAGCAGCCGGCGATTGCAACATGCTCATTTTGGAGATAATTTCAAACATCAAAACAAGACATAGTATAGTTTAGAATCATCCAACCAAGTTCAAAAACATCACATCATCATCCAACCAAGTTCAAAATCACCCAACCAAGTTCATGACATAATAAAAAAGTTCACACAAACAAATGGCACATCAACAATCATGCTCATCTTCGTCCTCCTCTTCCTCCGATTCTTCATCATCATCCGAAGATGTATCTTCCTCCTCCTCTTCACGGCGGGCGCCGGCGCGCCGCCACCCGCCGCCGAGGTCGTCCGTGGCGCCATGAAAAGGCTGCGCGCGAGACCGGCGGTTGGAGGAGCACCGGCGGAGGCGACGCCAAAGCTCACCGCGCTAGGGTTTGCGGCGGCGGCGGAGGGGTCGCGAGTGTAGCATGGGGTGAGGGGGACGTCGGCGCGGCCGTCCATCGGGCAAAGTCGCCGGCGGCGGCGCGGGTGGGGTGAAAGCAGCGCGGCGGGAGAGGGTGCGGCGCGGGCGCTCGAGTGTGCAGTGCGCGGGAGCGGGCGCTCGAAATAAGCGGCGCGCGATGCTGTTTCGCCCCGCGCGCTGAACCACTTATGCCGCGCGTGGTTTTTGCGCCTCCGCTGGAGCGCGCGGGGCGGGTGCGCGCGCGCAAAAAACGCGCTTTTTTCAGCGTGGCGCTTATTTGGCGCGGCTGTTGGAGATGCTCTTAGCCTGATCCTCTCCGGTCCAGAAGAAGGCACGACATCTCTTGTCAATTTATAGAATTGTGCCGGCGGGAAGCATCATCGCAGCCATAATGTAGGAAGGCAAGGCTCTAATGACTGCCCTAATTAGAATCGCCCTTCCCGCCATGGAAAGAATATGACCTTTCCATCCAGCAAGTCTTTTATCTACCTTAGCAATAATCTGGTGAAAGGCTGCCAGATTGAGTTTATGCATAGAGAGAGGAAGCCCTACATATGTTTGCGGGAAAGAGGCGGCCGAGCAGCCGAAAGTGGCCGCCATTCTGGCGGCAGCCTCGTGCTGGACATGAATAGGAGCAAAAGTTCTTTTTTGGAAGTTGATGTGTAGCGACGTGGCCTCGGAGAAGGCTTGGAGGATTGATTTCAGATTTTAAACGTGGGTATCGTCGGCCTTAATGATGATTAAGGTATCATCCGCATATTGAAGAAGCATATTGAAGAACCAAGAATAGGTTAAAGTCATCAATTGGGTGAGCACGCAATCCATGAGAGGAAGCCTCTAAGATCAAGCGTTGGAAAATGTCCGCGATGATCTCTACTTCAAAGGGACGACTTGGTACTCTCCGTTTCGTCCGGTTTTTTTCCGTCTCAACCTCCCACATTCGTCTAGTTTTTTTTCCGTCTCTCCTCCCACCACCGTCTGGTTTTTTACCGTCTCTCCCGGTCGCAGGTGAAAAAATAAATCAGCCACCGAGGCTCCCCTCGATCTGTTTCCTCGTTCGATCGCCAAGGATGCCCCAGCCGCCATAGCGGAGCACTTCGCCCCCCCCGAGATCCGAGGGGAGCCGCCGCCTCCGAGTTCCGAGAGGAGCCACTACGGCCTTCATTGCGGCCAGGTCGCCGTCAGGACACACCGCCGAGGTCTGCAATCGCCGCCGCCGAGGTCCTAGAGGAGCTGCCGCTACCTTCTCGCATCGGAGGATTTGATTGACTTCTCCTCTCCTCTCTTCCACCTCTCGTCATCGTCGGATCCCCGCGAGGCATGCCAGATCCGTCCGCAAACCGCCGGCGACGAGGCGTACGGCGCCGCCTCGGCCGTGCTCGAGCGCCTCCAGAAACCCGCAGAGGAGAATTGAGGCGTGGCGCCTCCTGGACTCCGTCCGTCGCCGCTTTGTCGACGACGTCCCCGCCGCCGGGCAGGAAGAGTGTTTCCATGCCTTCAACCTCCGTGTGCACGATGTCATACTCGACGCCCACCTGCAAGGTCAGCCCCCCATCCTCCCGGTCCTTCCCAGCAAATCGATTTGGTAAAATTCGAATATTGATCTGGACTTCAACGATGAATTAAACCTCCTGGTCTCTAATGGGAACTTTTTTGTTACTGAACTTCGTAATTGGTTTGCATAAAATCTGAAATCTGTCTGACATATTTTACTTGACCACAGTTCGCTTCAGAATTCTACTTTATGTGAGCATTACTTTCTTAGGGTATCTGATTTACTTAGAGGAGTATTTAATTACACGTGTGTGTAGTACAAGTTGTTATTTCCCAATAATTTTGATGGCCTCTAAGCATCGTTGTTCATGTCTATTATTATTTATGAAAGCTAAATGTCTTGGAGGGAAGTTGCGACTTGAGGGAGTGAGCTCCCGTCCTATATACCTAAGAGATTCATCCCCACTATCTTTTCTATCTCAACAGCATCACCAGGAAACCTGACCCGCCGCCGTCACCGCCAGCAGATCCGGAACCAGCGAGCTTGAACACCCTGGCCGGAGAGAGTACTCTCGCCCTTTCAGCCTCGTTTCAAATCCACCAATCTCTCGCTAAATCTTGTTTTTTCCTTCGATTCATCCAGCCCGCTTTCAGATCCAGCTCTCCCGCGGCATCTCGTGAGCCCAAAAGCTTGGGGGTTGCTGGAAATAATCTTGACATGTGGCTTGTGCACGTGCATGTGTGCACAACGTGTGAGTATGGACCGGTCAATGCATGTGTGCATGGCTGAGTAGTATAGGTAGTTCGTGCATGCTTGAGTCAGTCGTTGGCTGCATGCATGGGTTAGTTAGTGGGCTAGCTAAAATGTTGGTTACTTGGTAGCGTGGACTGGTTGAGTGGTGGCCGGTTCGCCTAGTGATCCGCATCATGGCGTGATTCTAGGATGTGGATGTAGTGGCGTGAGTTGATGGCATGACTGCCTCAGTACTTGTATATATTTGTACTGCGTTGGCTTAATGAAATAGAGGAGGAGGCCGTGAGGGCGGAGCACCAAAGATGTAGCCAAACTATTCATCAAGGAGAGAGCGCCTCGGCAAAGCTAGAGGCTGGACTTCTCCTTGGTGAAGTGTGTGTTCATGTGATTTTCTTCCTGGTGTGTCCTTGTGTTCTTGAGAGAGAAAAGAGAGAAACTCAAGAGAGAGTTGAGAGGAAAGGTAGAAGAAGCGGCGCTGCAAGGGGGTGACGCCAACAATTGGTATCAGAGCCTTGTCGATCCGTGGCGGCGACGGCGGCGGCGACGACGCCACAGACTCTGTGCGAGGCGGAGGACGGCGGCGCGAGGTGAAGGCCGACGGCAGCGCGATGCCGCTGGTGGCCGGTTGCGGTGCGATGCCGCAAGATGGAAACGACGTGGTGATGAGAGTCGTGAAGGCATCGTCCGCGTCAAGAGGAAGTCGCTGCGTGCGGCACGACGCTGTGGTGACCGACGCTGCGATGGCGTCATCCACGGCGAGGTTGTCCATGACAAGAAGGTGTTTGGCGGTGTGATGTCGCACGAACATGTCGCCGTGGTGCGATGCCGCTATGAAGATGAACGATGGTGCGATGCTGTCACTCGGGTCGGTGTGATGCCGACGGCGGTGGTGCGATGCCACCGTCATCGTGGAGAGTTGGTGAGAAGCCAACAAACGTTGCAGCGTGATGCTGCGACGACGTGTTGACCGTTGCCGCGATGGCGTGGTCGACGCCATGATGGTGATGTCAAGTTCGGCGCGGCGATGGCGTCGTCTACGACAAGGTGCGCGTGATCAGCGTAACGAAGGTGTCATCCATGAAAAATTTGATGAGTCATCAAGTCAAGATTAGGAGGGAAAATGTTGGAAATAATCTTGACATGTGGCTTGTGCACGTGCATGTGTGCACAACGTGTGAGTATGGACCGGTCAATGCATGTGTGCATGGCTGAGTAGTATAGGTAGTTCGTGCATGCTTGAGTCAGTCGTTGGCTGCATGCATGGGTTAGTTAGTGGGCTAGCTAAAATGTTGGTTACTTGGTAGCGTGGACTGGTTGAGTGGTGGCCGGTTCGCCTAGTGATCCGCATCATGGAGTGATTCTAGAAGGTTGATGTAGTGGCGTGAGTTGATGGCATGACTGCCTCAGTACTTGTATATATTTGTACTGCGTTGGCTTAATGAAATAGAGGAGGAGGCCGTGAGGGCGGAACACCAAAGATGTAGCCAAAGTATTCATCAAGGACAGGGCGCCTCGGCAAAGCTAGAGGCTGGACTTCTCCTTGGTGAAGTGTGTGTTCATGTGATTTTCTTCCTGGTGTGTCCTTGTGTTCTTGAGAGAGAAAAGAGAGAAACTCAAGAGAGAGTTGAGAGGAGAGGTAGAAGAAGCGGCGCTGCAAGGAGGCGGCGCCAACAATTGGTATCAGAGCCTTGTCGATCCGTGGCGGCGACGGCGGCGGCGACGACGCCACAGACTCCGTGCGAGGTGGAGGACGGCGGCGGGAGGTGAAGGCCGACGGCAGCGCGATGCTGCTGGTGGCCGGTTGCGGTGCGATGCCGCAAGATGGAAATGACGTGGTGATGAGAGTCGAGAAGGCATCGTCCGCGTCAAGAGGAAGCCGCTGCGTGCGGCATGACGCTGTGGTGACCGACGCTGCGATGGCGTCATCCACGGCGAGGTCGTCCATGACAAGAAGGTGTTTGGCAGTGTGATGTCGCACGAACATGTCGCCGTGCTGCGATGCCGCTATGAAGATGAACGACGGTGCGATGCTGTCACTCGGGTCGGTGTGATGCCGATGGCGGTGGTGCGATGCCACCGTCATCGTGGAGAGTTGGTGAGAAGCCAACAAACGTTGCAGCGTGATGCTGCGACGACGTGTTGACCGTTGCCGCGATGGCGTGGTCGACGCCATGATGGTGATGTCAAGTTCGGCGCGGCGATGGCGTCGTCTACGACAAGGTGCGCGTGATTGGCGCTGCGAAGGTGTCATCCATGAAAAATTTGGTGAGTCATCAAGTCAAGATTAGGAGGGAAAATGTTGGAAATAATCTTGACATGTGGCTTGTGCACGTGCATGTGTGCACAACGTGTGAGTATGGACCGGTCAATGCATGTGTGCATGGCTGAGTAGTATAGGTAGTTCGTGCATGCTTGAGTCAGTCGTTGGCTGCATGCATGGGTTAGTTAGTGGGCTAGCTAAAATGTTGGTTACTTGGTAGCGTGGACTGGTTGAGTGGTGGCCGGTTCGCCTAGTGATCCGCATCATGGAGTGATTCTAGGAGGTGGATGTAGTGGCGTGAGTTGATGGCATGACTGCCTCGGTACTTGTATATATTTGTACTGCGTTGGCTTAATGAAATAGAGGAGGAGGCCGTGAGGGCGGAGCACCAAAGATGTAGCCAAAGTATTCTTCAAGGAGAGAGCGCCTCGGCGAAGCTAGAGGCTGGACTTCTCCTTGGTGAAGTGTGTGTTCATGTGATTTTCTTCCTTGTATGTCCTTGTGTTCTTGAGAGAGAAAAGAGAGAAACTCAAGAGAGAGTTGAGAGGAGAGGTAGAAGAAGCGGCGCTGCAAGGAGGCGGCGCCAACAATTGGTATCAGAGCCTTGTCGATCCGTGGCGGCGACGGCGGCGGTGACGACGCCGTAGACTCTGTGCGAGGTGGAGGACGGCGACGCGAGGTGAAGGCCGACGGCAGCGCGGTGCCACTGGTGGCCGGTTGCGGTGCGATGCCGCAATATGGAGACGACGTGGTGATGGGAGTCGTGAAGGCATCGTCTGCGTCAAGAGGAAGCCGCTGCGTGCGGCACGACGCTGTGGTGACCGACGCTGCGATGGCGTCATCCACAGCAAGGTCGTCCACGACAAGAAGGTGTTTGGCGGTGTGATGTCGCGTGAACATGTCGCCGCGGTGCGATGTCGCCACTAGTAGAAAATAGGGCATTTGTCCCGGTTTCAGAGGGCCTTTAGTCCCGGTTCTGGAACCGGGACAAAACGATCGGTACTAATGCCCATCACCTTTAGTCCCGGTTGGCTTGCGAACCGGTACTAAAGGAGCTCCACGTGGCCGCTGTGGGGCGCCCAGGCAGGGGACCTTTAGTCCCGGTTGGTAACACCAACCGGGACTAAAAGGTAGCTACACGTTAGCAGCTCCTAGGCGTTGGGGTTTTTTTTTTTGAAAGGGGGGGGGGGTAGGGGTTTTGGAGGGTTTAGGGGTTTCATATTGTGTTAGCTAGCTAATACATATAGAGAGAAGTGACTTCTCTTTCTCCGTGCTTGGTCGACGCTAGCTACTACATATAGAGAGAACTCGACGCTAGCTAGTAAGCAAATGAAGGAACCATTAATTACACAAGATCGTCATGAACATATAGAGAGAAGTGACCTCTCTTTATCCGTGCTTGGTCGAACAACAAGTTTTCGTATATCTATCCGAAGCTACTACATATATACAATATAACATCTCTTACGATCCCTGACATCATCTACCAAAAATCCATTTGAATTTCCACATGGTATTCTCCCTTTTCATGTATGACGTGGTCAAGAAAGAATCCCGCCAATTCCTCTTGAATTGCTCGTATGCGATCATGTGGTAGGAGTTCATCCCATATCATCCACATCTAATTTAAAAAAGGGCTTCAATACATATATATGAATGAAACTCAACACAATTGATGGTAATAAAATAAAATTGTGAATATTGTTTACGTACTTGAAATTGTTTGTCAAAGAAGCCCTGCTCAGAGGTCGAGTGGCGCATGAACTCGCAAACGTAGTATCCACATAAATTATTCCTGCCTTCCTGCCACAAGCACTTTACGAGAATAGAGTTCAATCAAACTGATAATCAAGCATGATAATGGTATTGATGAAACTAGAATCAATGAGAGATGCGCGGAACTAGCTAGTACTACTTATTTTGGGGTGTGTAAATCGCAGCTCCTTCTTCAGACCTGGAACCATTTCGGTGAACTTTTTCCAAACCCTGCCCGGCAAAGAAAATGATTACTTCATATCAACAAATGAACGAAAGTTGCCGATATGGTGTGATAATGATTGAACTTACTTCTGGAGCATTTCAGTCATGTTCGCATACTTCTGTGGATCTTTACGTCTCGAGTCTAAGACAGTTACTACTCCCCTGTCAAGCTTAATGGTAGCAGAATAAAGTGGAACCTACGCACGCATAACTCATCAATTACGGTACTTAACCTCGAGTAAGCGAAACCGAATATGCACAAGACAGTAACACTCACTTGAAGTTGTAAGGAAAGAGTATTTCCCTTTTGTTTTGATGTCGAATGAACGCTTTTAGCAAGTTTTCCTCAGTATCTTCAACTCTGTTTACTACCGTCCATTCATTTACGGTATTTGGGCTAATGAACCCAATGCCATAGATCTGTCCTCTCTTGCATTCGACGATCTTCAATCTGCATAATATAGCGAGGATAATTATATATACATGCAATGAACGAGCTGACCTAGAGACTTAATTACAGAAATAATACTTACAGACAGTAGCAAGACATGAGTTGTTTGTCCAGGGCGTCTTGATTGAATAACTGAAATAATTCAACAAATTCAACAGGCATCACCTCAACTCCAATGAAGTCGTGCTCATCTTTAATTCCCAGCAATATACTATCGGTCCCACACTTGCTGCAGGTTTCCATGTACCAGTTATGAAATCTTCGCATCATCGTTGGTAGTTGCTTTAGCTGATCATCACTTTTGACGAGAGGCTTCCCGTGCTCGTATCTAAAGGGAGCTACTACCTCAGCCTTTTCAAACTGTACATCATCGCCCACGTAATCAGCAAGAGTGGTACCGGGCAGTAGTCCCGGAGGATTAGCGATATCGCTAGACACCTTGAGCGGGGGGCACGATTGCTTCTCCTGTTCGCCGAGCTGGGGAATTGTTTTCCCACTTCGTCGTCTTGTAGCATTGGTAGTACTTCCCGACCGCCGCGCTTCATCATATGTCTTTTCAATACAGTGTTCATAGTGGGATTGCGGCGGAGGCGGTGGTGGTCGCTGAAGGGCATCCAGAGTGCGCTTCGCTTTGACCGGATCTACTATTTCCTTCTTTTCTGGACGTTTCCATACAAAATGCGCCCGCACTTCGGCAGCACTGATGTCATCGGTTTCCTTGTCAGCCAGCTCATATGGTATCTTGGCAAGAGGCCTGAGGCTTGGACCAAATTTGAATTTCTTTCCACCACCCCTTGTACTGCTAGCCGCCGGAGCGGCGGCGGCTCTCTTCTGCCGTTGCTGAGGAGGCGGAGTTCGCTAACGCAGCGGAGGAGGCAGAGTCCGCTGACGCGGCGCAGGAGGCGGAGTCCGCTGACGCCGCGGAAGAGGCGAAGGAGGATTCTGCTGAGGGGCCTCCTCCGCCGGAGTTGGCTGACGCGACGGAGACAGCTGAGGCGGCGGAGACAGCTGACGCGCCGGAGACGAATGAGGCAGCGGAGTCTGCTGAGGGGCCTCCTCCGGCTGAGTCTGCTGAGGCGGCGTCGAGTTTGGAAGCTTGATTTTCTCCTTTCTCCATAGGCAGGTACTCTTTAAGGCATTTTCCAGAAACATCTCCTCTTCACCTGTAGGGTAATCAAGCTCCAGCCCCTCAAATCCCTCCATTATTTCATCCACCGTGACAATAGCATAGCCATGTGGAATCGGACGGCAATGGAAAGTTCCCTCAGCTCGAGGAGGTACGACAGAGCCGAGCACCACCTTCAAGTACAGGTTATGGCATTTCGCCATTAGCACACAATGTTCAGCCTCCGTGATACTATCGACGGGGTGGTGAGGAGCCGTGATATCAGGCTGAAGGAGCTCCGTGGAAGCCACGCTGCTTCTCCGCTGAGATGGTGGGGTAGCTTCGGGGGCAGGGTCGAACGAAGGATCTTCGTGCCGCTGAGATGGTTGGCCGGTAGCTCGCTGGCCCTCAAGTTCCTCTAGTTTCGCTAATCTTGCATTGATCTTCTCCATTTCGCTTGCTTCCACTTTCTTCTTTCTCTCTCGGCTTCTATAACCACCGATGTCGGCAAACCCATACACCCACGGAAGGGAGCCTGATGTGCCTCGTGTTCGCCCAGGGTGTTGAGGATTCTCTCTGTCGGGACGTAACCTCCCTTCCTGCGCTGCCTGGATTGCTTCCTCAAGCTTCTTGACGGGTATTGCAAGTTGAGCTTTTGTCCAAACACACTTCCCTGTGTCTGGGTCCAAAGTTCCCCAAACCCCGAAGAACCAAGTCCTTGCCCGATCTGGCCAGTGCAATGTCGCTGGTTGGACCCCTTTAGCAGGCAGGTCTTGCTCAGCTTTGTCCCACGTAGGCCGGGCTTTGCTGTAGCCACCTGACCCCGTAACATGGTGATACTTCTTCTTTGCAGCATTTAGCATATTTATCGCTGACCTTTGCTTGCCCTTGTCCGATTTCTTGTAGGCCAAATCTTTCTTCCAGTTCTTGAATAGTTCTGCCATCTTCTTAAGAGCAAACGCCTTGACCTTATTCGGATCCGCCTCTGGCGGTAGGCTGAAATTTGTCATCAGCGAGGTGCAAAGATCATCTTTCTATCTATCCTGGACATAAGAAACTTCAGTGTCCTTCTTCTTATTCCATTCTTGGAAACTGATGGGGACGCTGTCCCTAACAACCACTCCGCACTGATGTATAAATGTGTCCTTGCTCCGCTTGGGAGCAATCGGCTGGCCATCTCGACTGACTGCTTCGATCGTGAACCTTTCATCCTGGCGCAACCTTTTCTTCGGGCCTCGTCTCTTTACGGAAGTTTGGCTCAATCCGGAGGGCTAATTAAAAGAAGAAAGAAGCGTTAATATATGTACATACAAAACAATTAATGCATCAAGTCAGTAGAGGCTTAATTAATATATGTATATATACCTCGCCAGACTTTGCAACAGTTAAGTCTCCCTCCTCCGTTTGGTCACCGGAGCCGTCATGATCTCCTTCCTCCTCTGGCCGGTCACCGGGGCCGTCATCATGATCTCCTTCCTCCTCCATTGGATCACCGGAGCCGTCATCCTCTCTTTCCTGCCCATCGGTGTCGTTGAGAAACGACATGGTGATATCACCTCCATCGCGGATTATATCCCCCAACAACTCTTCTGTTTCTATATCTCTGGGGTCCATAGTTTCTGCAAATATTACAACCATGAGAGATGGATTAGGGGCAAACATAGACCTAGCTAATCACAACAAGGAATCATATGCATATATGAGCAATGGATTAGTCGCAAACATCATGCAAAGTTATCGGGGGTTATACTTTCGAGAGAGGATACTTTGCGGACTGCCTCTCTCATGCATGTCCGACGTTCCCCCTCATGTCGAAGTTATCGGGGGTTATACTTTCGAGAGAGGATACTTGGCAAACCGCCTCTCTCATGCATGTTCGACGTCCCCCCTCATGTCGAAGTTATCGGGGGTTATACTTTCGAGAGAGGATACTTTGCGGACCGCCTCTCTCATGCATGTCCGACGTCCCGCCCCCCCCCCCCCCCCCCCATGTCGAAGTTATCGGGGGTTATACTTTCGAGTGAGGATACTTTGCGGACCGCCTCTCTCATGCATGTCCGACGTCCCCCCTCATGTCGAAGTTATCTGGGGTTATACTTTCGAGAGAGGATACTTTGCGGACCACCTTTCTCATGCATGCCCGACGTCCCCCCTCATGTCGAAGTTATCGGGGGTTATACTTTCGAGAGAGGATACTTTGCGGATCGCCTCTCTCATGCATGTCCGACGTCCCCCCTCATGTCGAAGTTAACGGGGGTTATACTTTCGAGAGAGGATACTTTGCGGACCGCCTCTCTCTTGCATGTCCGACGTCCCCCCTCATGTTGCAAAAAATAATCGCTATGCAGGAGATCGAACTATCCATTCTACCACATTGACCTATGCCGGATAGGGGCGGGAGGGGGTTATACTTTATAGTATTATACATAACAATTACGGGTAGGGGCGGGAGGGGGTAGATCGACAACGCTCTTTCTTCTAGGGTTTGGGTGGCCTCGAGAGTTGGTCGGGGTAAATTTTAACTAATTTCTATGAACAAAAAAATATTCTATGAACAAAAAAATATTCTATGAACAAAAAAAAAACCATCCATACATCCATCCATCCATCCATACACATACATATATACATGGACCAAAAAATGCTATGAACAAAAAAAAATTCTATGAACAAAAAAAAAGCATCATATTAACTGTGTCTATATACATCCATCCATCCATACATACATACATACATACATCCATACATACATACATACATGGAAAAAAATGGTTATGAACAAAAAAAATGGCAGAGGCGGCGGCAGCGGCAGCGCAGGGGAAGGGGAGCTCACTGGGGGTCGGGGCGTCGGGGCAGGGAGCGGCCGCGGGCGTCGGGGCAGGGAGCGGCGGAGCAGCCTGGGGCGGCGGAGCAGCTGGCAGCGTCGGGAGTAGCGGACGGCGACGGGGAGTGGCGGAGCAGCCTGGCGGCGTCGGGCGTTTCGACGTCGGGGGAGAGAATGCTAAAAATTTCACAAGTGTTGGCTTATATAGCCACAGCATTGGTCCCGGTTGGTGGCACGAACCGGGACGAAAGGCCCCCCTTTCGTCCCGGTTGGTGGCACGAACCGGGACCAAAGGTGTATTTCGCCAGGCGAAAGGGCGGGAAGCCAAGTCCTTTGGTCCCGGTTGGTGGCTCGAACCGGGACGAAAGGGGGGCATTGGTCCCGGTTGGTGGCTCGAACCGGGACCAAAGGCAACCTTTCGTCCCGGTTCGTGCCACCAACCGGGACGAAAGGGCTGCGGCTGGCACGGCGTCGGGCGGGTGGATGTTTAGTCCCACCTCGCTAGCTGAGAGGCGTCGAGAGTGGTTTATAAGCGCGGCTGCGCCAACCCTTTCAAGCTCCTCTCTTTAGCAGGCCTACGGGCCTAAACACACTCTGCCTGTGGGCCTACCGGGCCTTCTGCGGGCCTGCATCCTGGCCCAACTAGCGTGATGGGTTTCTAGTCGTATGCAGGCCGTGTAGGCCCAGTAGGCGGCTTTTTTAAATTTTTTTCCAGTATTTTTGTTTTGTTTTTTGCTTTATTTATTTTCTTTTTAGTTCGTTCTTTTTACTATTAAAGTTTTTAACAAATAAATACTTTGATAATTTTAGTTAATATTATTTTGATTCTTTTTAGTTGATTCTTTTTGCTATTGAAAAATATTATATTTAATTGATTCCTTTTAGTTCATTCTTTTTTACTATTAAAGTTTTAAACAAATAAATATTTTGATAATTTTAGTTAATATTATTTTGATTCTTTTTAGTTGATTCTTTTTGCTATTGAAAAATATTATATTTAATTGATTCTTTTTAGTTCATTCTTTTTACTATTAAAGTTTTTAACAAATAAATACTTTGATAATTTTAGTTAATATTATTTTGATTCTTTTTAGTTGATTCTTTTTGCTATTGAAAAATATTATATTTAATTGATTCTTTTTAGTTCATTCTTTTTAATATTAAAGTTTTTAACAAATACATACTTTGATAATTTTAGTTAATATTATTTTGATTCTTTTTAGTTGATTCTTTTTGTTATTGAAAAATATTATATTTAATTGATTTTTTTAGTTCATTCTTTTTACTATTAAAGTTTTTAACAAATAAATACTTTGATAATTTTAGTAAATATTATTTTGATTCTTTTTAGTTGATTCTTTTTTCTATTGAAAAATATTATATTTAATTGATTCTTTTTAGTTCATTCTTTTTGCTATTAGAGTTTTTTGAAACCTTTTTAGTTCATTCTTTTTGCTATTAGAGTTTTATAAAAGCTTTTTAATTCATTCTTTTTGCATGGTTGAAAGTTGGCATGGTATCATCATTTCACCCACATAGCATGTGCTAAAAAGTTGAGAGGGTTACGACAACAACTGGATGCACTTCGTGTACAAAATGGATAATTTTTTTCGAAGTTTCAGGCTTTCGGACGAAAACTCATAAGTTACAAAGGCATTCCATTTTTTTAACTTATTTCAACTCCAGACTTTTTGTGCGTTCAACATGCACCATTCAAAGCCACATCATCAATTTTCAACCCTTTCTGACTTCATTTGCTATTTTTCATGCATTTACTGATTTTTTTAGCTAAATGACCCTGAAATTGAAAAGCATTACAAATGAATCCTGAAAAGGTTGAAAGTTGGTATGGTATCATCATTTCACCCACATAGCATGTGCTAAAAAGTTGAGAGAGTTACGGCAAAAACTGGATGCACTTCGTGTACAAAATGGACAATCTCTTTCGAAGTATATCAGGGTTTCGGACGAAAACTCATATGTTACGAAGGCATTCCATTTTTGACATGTAACTGCAGTGATATTCTAGATCTAAGCCATCATCAGAATAGTTGTGGAGAGAAAGTGTTCACTTTTTCTTCGCGTGTGTCCCTTGCTTATTGCGCCGTAACCATGGATAATCTTCATCGTTTAACAGGGTGCTTGGGTCAGCCTTCACATTGAAGGGAGGAATTTCAAGAAACTTTTCATAATCTTCAGACATGTTTGTCTTTCCCTCCACTCCCACGGTGTCTCTTTTCCCCGAAAGAACTATGTGGCGCTTTGGCTCATTGTATGATGTATTCGCTTCCTTATCTTTTCTTTTTCTCGGTTTGGTAGGCATGTCCTTCACATAGAAAACCTGCGCCACATCGTTGGCTAGGACGAATGGTTCGTCTCTGTACCCAAGATTGTTGAGATCCACTATTGTCATTCCGTACTACGGTCTACCTGTACCCCGCCTCCTGACAGATTGACCCATCTGCACCGAAATAAAGAGACCTTAAAATCATGTCCATAGTCAAGTTCCCATATGTCCACTATGTAACAATAATATGTGTCCTTTCCCAGTTGGTTGCTGCATCAAAGCGGACACCACTGTTTTGGTTGGTGCTCTTTTGATCTTGGGAGATGCTACTCCTTGAGCTTGCGTTGGTTTTTCTCTTGAAGAGGAAAGGGTGATGCAGCAAAGTAGAGATAAGTATTTCCCTCAGTTAAGAACCAAGGTATCAATCCAGTAGGAGGATCAAGCAAGGCCCCAATCATAGTACCTGCACAAACAATCAAACACTTGCACCCAACGCGAAAAAGGGGTTGTCAATCCCTTCACGGTCACTTGCAAGTATGAGATCTGATAGAGATAGATATAAAAGATTACTAAAACGATAATTAAACTAAAAGTAAATAAATTGCAGCAAAGCATTTTTGGTTTATAGATCTGAAAATATAATATGGAAAATAGACCCGGCGGCCATAGGTTTCACTAGAGGCTTCTCTCTTGAAGGAAAATAATACGGTGGGTGAACAAATTACTGTCGAGCAATTGATAGAATAGCGAATAATTATGACGATATCCAAGGCAATGATTATGCATATAGGCATCACGTCCATGACAAGTAGACCGACTCCTGCCTGCATCTACTACTATTACTCCACACATCGACCGACTCCTGCCTGCATCTAGAGTATTAAGTTCATGAAGAGCAGAGTAACGCTTTAAGTAATATGACATGATGTAGAGGGATAAACTCAAGCAATATGATGAAAACCCCATCTTTTTATCCTCGATGGCAACAATACAATACGTGCCTCGCTACCCCTACTTTGTCACTGGGCGAGGACACCGAAGATTGAACCCAAAACTAAGCACCTCTCCCATTGCAAGAATTACCAATCTAGTTGGCCAAACCAAACCGATAACTCGAAGAGACTTACAAAGATATGAAATCATGCATATAAGAATTCAGAGAAGATTCAAATAATATTCATAGATAATCTGATCATAAACCCACAATTCATCCGATCTCGACAAACACACCGCAAAAGAGTATTACATCGGATAGATCTCCATGAAGATCATGGAGAACATGGTATTGAAGAACATAGAGAGAGAAGAAGCCATCTAGCTACTAGATATGGACCCGAAGGTCTGTGGTAAACTACTCACGCTTCATTGGAAGGGCAATGGTGTTGATGTAGAAGCCCTCCGTGGTCGATTCCCCCTCCGGCAGATCACCGGAAAAGGTCCCCAGATGGGATCTCACGGGAACAGAGGCTTGAGGCGGCGGAAAAGTATTTTTGAGGACGCTTCTGATGGTTTTAGGGTATAAGAGAATATATAGGCGAAGGAGGGGGGTCAGGAGGTCCACCACGTGGCCACAAGCCCTAGGGGCGCGCCCTGGCGGCTTGTGGTCGCCTGGGAGATCTTCTGACTTGGACTCCAAGTCTCCTGGGTGTCTTCTGGTCCAAGAAAAATCATCGTGAAAGTTTTATTCCGTTTGGTCTCTGTTGGGGATATAACCCCGTGGTAAGACCCGCCCAGGAGGGTCCGGGTCATACCTGGCGGCTCATAGCCCAAGACCCATAAGGTGGGCCGGAAGATGAAGGCTAGGCCGCGTGGCGGCTTACCAGATGGGCTAAGGCGGAGGCCTAGAGACAGAATATGGTATGAAGACCCGGGCGGTTAAGCCGCCCGGAGACGGCTTGCCCAAGACGGCAAGGCGGCTTAGAGACAGGATTCACTACGATGTATGAGTCGGTTTAGGACTCATGTAACCCAGGGCCTTGACCTCTTATATAAAGGCGAGACCCTGGGGCGGCTTGGACAGGAAACCAACAAGTCGAGAACTAGGTCAAGCGAAACCGCTCCCTTGTAATCGATACTCCAATCAATACAACACAAGCAGGACGTAGGCTTTTACCTCTTCTTGAGGGGCCGAACCTGGGTAAACTCGTGTCCTTTGTCTCGATCAACCCCTTTGAGTCCACCCCTTTGGCTATGGCCTCAAACCTAAGTCTTTGGACATCTGCCGTGACAAACCCACGACAGTTGGCGCCCACCATGGGGCTAGCGCTCGGTGGTGTTGAGTTCTCAAAGGGCTCTCTCCCAGAGATCGAGGGGTACGCTGTTGGCAGGATGACCAAGAGTCGTCGCGGCTGGCTCTACATCGACGACGCTGGCTGGGGCCCCGAGGCTGACTCCATTGAGTACGGTTTCCGGGTCCCCTTCGGCGGAATCCACGTCTTCATCGGCAAGATCGGCGGATCTGAACCCGGGCCGGACACCTGCACCGACATCATCGAGCCGGCCCGGCGCAAGCAACCCGCCCGACGCGTGCAACCCGCCCGACGCCTTACCTCGAGTCAGAGTATCATGAGCCGGAGGAGTATGAGCCGCCGAACCGCGCTGCCGTCTTCATGGCGGGTTCAGCAGCGGCTCCTGGAAGCTCAGCCGCCGGTGCGACTGGGACTGGGGCTGGCAGGCCGCCGGCTCAGGTTCCTCTGGATCTGATGAATGAGCTTACAACCCTGATGGCAAGTGAGGTCACGGCTGAAAACCAAGCGGCCCGTAACACGGAGATCGCAAGGTTGAAGAACTAGATGACCGAGATCCAACAGGAAATCAATGCGCTGAAGGCTCAGATGGATGCTCAGGCGGAACGCCTTAGGGCAGACGCTTTCTGTCTTGAGTTAGAGCAGCAGTCAACAGCGGCGGTTCAGCGGATGAGGCATCAATCCCGCTTGCCGGATCAGTATGAAGCCAGGAATCTTTTCAACACGCCAGGGACGGGACGGAACGTGCCTTTGACCGTAACCCGGACGGCGGAAGTTCCTGGAAGCCGGGCGGCGGTTCAGCATCAGCATCCTAACCCGCCCAGGCGGAACCAGACCCCACCAACCTCTTTCCCAACGCCGGTGGGCCATTATTCTAACCCGGCGGAGAACATGGTGGTGGCGGCAACCCGGCTTGCTGCAATCCCCATCCCCGACGAGGCGCCTTTCGCAGAAGAGGTGCGGAACGCTGTTGGATACCCGCAGACGGCGGTGGCCCAGCAGGAGAAGTATACTTACAGCCGGAGTCGCGTGCACTCGACCCCCATCCCCAGTCGCAGCTACAGTCGGCGTTATGAGTCGCCGGCAGTTTCTAGCAGTGAACGGCATCGGAACCCGCCGCGAGCCGATCTGGCGGCTCTGGATGTTCAGGCACTGGTGGATCGAGCGAGAGCACAGCGAGAGGCGGCGGCTCTGGCGGCAGTGACGGCTCATCAGGAACCCACAGTAGCACCTTCCGTCTCAGTTGGAGCGGGGTTAACTTCCAGGGCTGTGGGAGTACCGTATTTAACGCCGGCTTTGCGGAATGAGCGTCTGCCGAAGGATTTCAAGGGCCCTCGCAAGGTGCCCAATTACACAGCTGACTTACCTCTAGAGGCTTGGATTGAGAGCTATGAGCTGGCCATGGAGATGTTAGATGTTAGTGATGCAGTATGTGCCAAATACTTCATCATGATGCTGGAAGGGCCGGCTCGCACGTGGTTGAAGGGACTGCCACCCAACACCATTACTTCCTGGGCCGAGTTGAAGGCGAAATTTATCAAAAATTTCAAAGGAACGTGCAAGCAGCCCATGACGATCGTGGATTTGGATCATTGTGTGCAACAGGCGGACGAGTCGGCTCATCACTGGGTCCGCGGGTCTCAACCATCATCCACTCTTCAGAACAGATTACGGCGGCTCAAGCGGTTTTGATTCTGGAGAAGAATTGCCACTTTACGCCTTTGAAGCAGAAGCTTGGCCGACTCAAGCACTCGTGTCAAGACATGGGGGAGCTCATGGCGGCTCTCACCAAATATGCAGACTCTGATAACACGAAGGACCCGGGCTCTGATGATGAAAAATCAGGTCAGGGGAAGAAGAGTAACAATGGAAAGGGTCAGCAGCAAAACGCGGTCGGAAATAGCAATTCTGGCAAGCGGAAAAACCCGGACGGCGGGTCAGAGCTGGTGGCGAACACCAGCGCTGGAAACAATCATGCTAAGGGCAACGGGAACTTCAGGCAACGCTTTAACAAGGGCAAAGCTCCTTTCAACTTGGAAGCGATGCTCAACAAACCTTGTCCGGAGCACAGCCGGCCAGATAAGCCGGCAAATCACACCTGGAGGGACAGCAGTATCATGCGACAGTTCCGGGACTACAGCCTTCAACAGCATCATAATAATGGTAATGGTCCGTCAGGCGGCTCAGGGCCAGGCGGGTCAGGAGCCGGCTTTGGTCCCGACGGCTCAGGGTCCGGTTACCAGGGTCAAGGCAATCAAGGAGGTCATCATCAACAGTCTGGTGGTGGATGCCAGCAGCAGCATAACCAGTCGGGATTCCAGAGTAACCCGAAGCAGCTCAGTGGGGGTCAATACCATGTTTTTACAACCAGCCTTGACAAGCGAGACCGGAAGGTGCGCAAGCGGGCGGTTAATACGGTCATGCCGGCTCTCCCGCAGTATTTGAAGTGGTCTGAGTATGACATCACTTGGAGCAGGGCGGATCACCCGCCGCGCGTTGACAACCCGGGGCAGCTAGCTTTGGTGGTTGCCCCCAAGTGGGTGGATATATATTCACTAAGGTGCTTATGGATGGTGGCAGCAGCATCAACATCCTGTATTATGACACTTTCCGCCGGATGGGTTTGCTTGACAAGGATCTTAAGCCCTCTTCGACGGTTTTTCACGGTGTGGTGCCTGGAAAATCAGCTTACCCAGTGGGGAAGATATCTTTGGAAGTTGCTTTTGGTGATGAATTCAAGTACAGTGTGGAATCTTTGTGGTTTGAGGTGGTCAAGATCAAGAGCCCATATCATGCTCTGTTTGGACGGCCGGCTTACGCCAAATTCATGGCTAGGCCTTGCTATGTTTACTTACAGCTCAAGATGCCCGGGTTGAACGGGACGATCACTGTGCATGGTGATCGGAAGACGGCTCTTGAGTGTGAGGAAGGGGACGCAGCTTATGCAGAGTCAAGTTGTGCTGAGGCAGAGCTCAAGTTCTATAAGGAGAATGTTGACCCAGAAGACATGACTCCACTCAAGAAGCCTAACACGGAATCTGAGCCGCCCCTCATGTTTGCGGCGGATGATACCAAGCTGGTGGATTTCACTGAGGGCGACTCTTCACAGCAATTCACTATCGGGGCTAACATGGACCCCGCATAGGAAAGCGCGCTCATCGAATTCATCCGTGAGAATCGGGACATCTTTGCATGGAAGCCATCTGACATGCCGGGTGTACCGAGAGAATTCGCTGAGCACCACCTTAATGTGGATCCTAAGTTCAAGCTGATCAAGCAGTTCCTTCGTCGTTTCAATGAAGAGCGGCGCAAGGCTATTGGAGAAGAGGTGGCCCGGCTCTTAGCAGCAGGGTTCATCGTGGTGGTTTTTCAACCGGAGTGGTTAGCTAACCCGGTGCTAGTGCTTAAGAAGAACGGCACGTGGCGCATGTGTGTGGATTACACGGATCTTAACAAGGCCTGTCCAGTTGACCCGTTTGCTCTCCCCCGGATCGACCAGATTATTGATGCAACGGCGGGTTGTGAGAGTTTATGCTTCCTGGACGCTTATTCAGGTTATCACCATATCAAGATGGCAGTCAAAGACCAAGAGAAGACGGCTTTCATCATGCCTTTTGGTGCTTTCTGCTATGTGTCTATGCCTTTCGGGCTCAAGAGTGCCCAGGCGACTTACCAGCGTTGTGTACAGAACTGTCTTCACAGTCAAATTGGACGCAATGTTCATGCTTATGTGGATGATATTGTGGTCAAGTCAAGGAAGAAGGAAACTCTGCTGGACGACCTGAAGGAAACTTTTGACAACTTACGGGTCTACAAGAAGACGCTTAACCCGGCCAAGTGTGTCTTCGGAGTTCCTGCAGGCAAGCTCTTGGGATTTCTGGTCTCTGAGCGTGGTATTGAAGCTAACCCGGACAAGATAAAGGCTATCACTTCCCTGTCTGAGCCGGCGTGCATCAATGACGTTCAGCGCCTGACGGGTCGGATCGCTGCTTTAAGCCGGTTCATAAGCCGCCTGGGTGAGAAAGCTATCCCTTTGTATCAAATGATGAAGAAAACAGACAACTTTGTCTGGAGCAAGGCGGCGGGTGAGGCGTTCGAGGCGCTCAAGAAGCAACTGACTGAGCCGCCAATCTTGGCCGCTCCGGCTGAGAAGGAACCTTTGCTCCTCTACATGGCGGCTAACAACAGAGCAGTCAGTGCTGCGGTCGTTGTGGAGCGTAAGGAGGCAGGAAAGGAGTATCCGGTTCAAAGGCCGGTTTACTATGTCAGCGAAGTCTTGATTGAGTCCAAGCAAAGGTACCCACATTGGCAGAAGCTGATCTATGGAGTGTTCATGGCGAATCGTAAGCTGAAGCATTACTTCCTAGGACACCAGATCATGATGGTTAGCTCTGCTCCGTTGGGAGACATAATTCAAAACAGAGAAGCCACTAGCAGGATTGCTAAGTGGGCATTGGAGCTTGGGCCTCTTAATCTGAAGTATGTGCCTCGCACAGCTGTTAAGTCTCAAGCCTTGGTGGACTTTATAAATGACTGGACAGAGTGTCAATCGCCTGAGGAGAAGCCGGATAACACATACTGGACGATTCACTTTGACGGATCCAGGCAGTTGGAAGGCTCGGGGGCTGGAGTGGTCTTAACTTCCCCTAAAGGTGACAAGTTCTGTTATGTGCTAAGGTTGATGTTTCCTTGTACTAACAATGCAGCTGAGTATGAGTCTTTGCTTCATGGCCTCCGTGTGGCTAAGGAGATGAACCTAAGCCGGGTTAGATGTCTTGGCGACTCAGACCTCATGGCTCAGGAAGTTTCAGGCACGTGGGACTCCAAAGACCCACGGATGGCGGCTTATCGTCAGGCGGTGGACATCATTGCTGGTCACTTCAAGCGTTATCAAGTGGATCACATTGACCGTCGCAAGAACGAGGCGGCTGACGCGTTATCATGGCTGGGTTCTCAGCATAAACCGGTGCCGCCTAATGTTTTCTTGGATGTGTTATATCACCCGTCAGTTAAGCTACCTTCAGAGGAGGATCTAGGAATACCTGACCCGGAGGGGCAGCTGGTGGCGGCTCTTCATGCCATCCCAGATTGGACGGTACCCTACTTGGCGTACTTGACTCGCGGCGAGTTACCTGAGGACGAAACTTTGGCAAGACAAATCGTCAGGCGATCCAAGTCCATGACTATCATCAATGGCGAGTTGCATAAGTGCAGCGTCACCGGCGTTTTTCAACGTTGTGTTTCACCGGAAGAAGGCAAGGAAATCTTAAGTGAGATTCATGCTGGTGATTGTGGTCATCACGCCGGCTCAAAATCTCTGGTGGCCAAGGCTTTTCGACATGGTTTCTTCTGGCTGACGGCTCATAAGGATGCAGAAGACTTGGTCCTCAAGTGTGACGAGTATCAAAAGTTCGGGCGACGTGCTCACGTGCCGGCTCAGGAGTTGCGGATGATCCCAATTACCTGGCCGTTCGTGGTCTGGGGGCTTGATATGGTAGGGCCCTTCAAGAGATCCAAAGACAAGAAGACCCACCTTTTGGTGGCGGTGGATAAGTTTACCAAGTAGGTGGAGGCTGAGCCGGTCGGCAAGTGTGACGCAGCTACGGCGGTTCAGTTTGTCAAAAAACTGATCTATCGCTTTGGTTACCCTCATAGTATCATCACAGATAACGGCACAAACCTATCCAAGGGGGCTATGCAAGCGTTCTGTGAAAGTGAGCACATTCGGCTTGACGTCTCTGCTGTGGCTCATCCACAGTCCAATGGTCAGGCGGAGCGGGCTAACCAGGAGATCCTGAGAGGTATCAAGCCCCGACTTATGGTTCCTTTACAGAGAACGCCGGGTTGTTGGGTTGAGGAGTTACCATCAGTTCTATGGAGCATCAGAACAACTCCCAACAGGTCAATAGGCTATACGCCTTTCTTCATGGTTTACGGCGCACAAGTGGTGTTACCAAGCGACATACGTCATGACTCGCCAAGGGTGGCGGCTTACGTTGAGGCAGACAATGTGACGGCGCGTCAGGACGCGTTAGATGCTTTGGATGAAGAGCGTGATCTGGCGGCGGCTCGATCGGCGATTTATCAACAAGACCTGCGTCGCTATCATAGCCGCAGAGTCAAGACCCGGATGTTTCAAGAAGGCGACTTAGTGTTGCGCCTGATTCAAGATCAGACGGACGCGCACAAGTTATCTCCTCCATGGGAAGGACCTTTTGTGGTTAGCAGAAACCTCAACAATGGGTCATACTATCTCATCGACGTACGCGACGAGTCACGCACTTCTGGGCAGGAGACCCACCGGCCGTGGAATATCGCTCATCTGCGGCCTTATTATACTTGAGTCATCGACTCCCCCCATTGTACATCATCATTGTATATAATAAAGTTGGCATCCCTGCAAGACGGGGCCTCTGCCGTTTTTACGTATCTCAAATTGTGCAAAGATGGATACAATCATAAGGTCACTTGGGGGCTTCTAACCCGCCAGGGTTAAGCGTCAACCCTCTTGATCGGCTCTTCAGCCAAAATAGCACCATCATCTGGCGGCTTACAAGTTGGTGGTCCACAGGACGGCGGCTTACAAGACGGTGCACAAGTTGATATCATCAACAAGGTCGTTTGGGGGCTTTCAACCCACCGGGTTAAGCTTCAACCCTTTCGATCAGGCTCTTCAGCCACAGTAAGGCCGGGTTATATACCCAAAAAGTTGACTCCGTCAACAAGGTCATTTGGGGGCTTCCAACCCACCGGGTTTAGCTTACACACCCTCTTGATCGGCTCTTCAGCCACCGCAAGTTAGAGTTAAACCTGCCTGTAAGCTGCTGCTGCTCCACCAGGTGACCCGCCGAACTCTTACCAGTTAATCTCGATTAGAGACCCAGAGCTGTTCAAACATATTTGGCAGTCACTGTCACTAGAGACCCTGTACTGGTCAAGGTTCAACCGGCGGCTCTTGTCACGTGAGGGCCGGCTTACGGAAAGCGAGGATAAACTCACCCATCTGCTGCCGACTCTCCGCTATGTGGCTCGCTCGTACTCATAAACAATTACTCTTTTAAAGACCCTGCACTGTTTAAGGTTCAAACGACGGAATTACGTCACGTGAGAGGTAGCTTATGGGCCTTAAGGGTACTCATACCCTGCTGCGTCTCTCTCTAGTTCGTTGCGCTCTTATCAGTTAATCTCGCCTAGAGAACCTGAGCCGTTCAAAGAATTGACGGTCACTCTCATTAGAGACCCTGTACTGTTAAGAGTTCAAGTAATGAGTCCACCCAGAAGAACCGGCTTATGAGTTTTAAAAAGCAAGGTCATGGAAGATTCAACATCTCCGGGTTGTGCTTTTTCAAGCCGCCCTTACGGCAATACAGAACATATTCTGTCTTGTTTATTTTTGCAGGGTTTATCTTCTAAAGATGAGCCGCCGTGGAATCAGATATTATAAGCACAAACATAAGACAGACAAACATGCATCAAGCTATGCAAAGTTTACTACGTGCACGATGGCACGGCTCAGACAGTTCAAGATTTTCTAAGCCTATTACAAAGCTCTCCACAGAGCCCAAAAGGCAACAGACTTAAAGTTTTTATACAACTTTCAGTTCGGCGGCTCAGCAAGCCGAGTTATCAATTTCAAGCATCAAGTGCTTAGCTCGACGGCGGGTCATCCTGCGCCGGGTCTTCGACCTCTTCGATCTGAAGATTATCCACATCCCAGTTGCAGTTTGTTAGAGCTTCAAACTGAGCCTCTTCAAAGAGGGGAGACTGGTCAATCTCAGGGGCGAAGAGGTGCTTACGGTGAGCAGGAGTCAAATCTCTGGCTTCAAAAGTTGGGCCACGCACTCTTTTGCTGACCTCGCTGTAAGCCGCCTGGTACGTTGACAGATCATGCTCATCAACCAGTGTTGATGCAAGAACCCTGGAGGCCTTCATGCACTTGGCATAGTAAGCTTCTGTGAACTCTGAGCCGTCGTCCTTCTTCGACGGAAAGCCATCCATCATTTCTTTTGCTGTCAGTTCAGGGGCAAAGGCCAGAGACCGGCTTAGCGCAGCCATAGCTCCTTTCTTGGCGGCTGATCGCTTCAGTTCCTCAATCTGTTTGGGCAGCGTGGATAAGAGTTCTATCACTCCCTTCATATATTTGGGAATGCTCTTCTCAGTCAGCATTGCTTTGATAGTACAAAGAGTCCCGCAGTAGAGTTGTTCTGCCAAGGAGTATACTGCCTTCAGTTTCAGCAAGCTGTCAGACGACAATTGGCGGCTTCTCTGACCTGCAAGATAAATTTGGCGTTATAAGCCGCCCTCACAAGATTTTCAACCAAACACGATTTTTTTTAAGGTTTTCAATACTTACCAAAGATAGCAGACGTCATCCTGGAGATATGGCGCTTGAGAGTTTGCGGTTCATCTGACACAACCGTGAGTCGCTGGTCAGCGTCGTCTGCGCGCTTGGTCAGGGCGGCTTTCTCAGATTGAGCAGTCTTTTTGAAGGAATCAAAATCAGCTTGAACCTTCTCAAGCTCTTTAATGGCAACCCGCCATTTTTCTTCCGCCTCAGACCGGGCGGTTTGTTGGGCAGCAAGGCTTTCTTTTATGTCGGCCACTTGAGACTCGGCCGCTTCCAAGGCTTCCTGTATAGTACAAAAACAAAACAGCAGTTCAGGAAGTTGATGAAGAGGTTATGATGCAAGTCTCACGCAGATTGCAAGCAATATACTTGACACTTGGGGGCTAATGTCTGTGTTTGCTCTCCAAGTCTACAATGAAGTTCCGGCTCATCTTCTTCAAGATAAGCCGGCACTTGGGGGCTACACAGCGCTTTCCAAGTTTTCCAATGAAGTTCCGGCTCATCTTCTTCAAGATAAGCCGGCACTTGGGGGCTACACACATCGCTCCAAGTCTACAAGGAAGTTCCGGCTCATCTTCTTCAAGATAAGCCGGCACTTGGGGGCTACATGCAGTGGTCTTCAAATCTACAATGCAGTCCCGGCTCATCTTCATAAAGATAAGCCGGCACTTGGGGGCTACAATTGGCGTTTCCCAAGGTTCCAGTGAAGTTCCGGCTCATCATTTTTATACTGACCCGGACTTGGGCGCTATCATTGATCAACTCTTCCAGATAAGTATCGGCTTACAATCTATACTAACCCGATACTTGGGGGTTACAGGCTAAGCTATTTGCAGTATGACATATATTGGAAGAGCCGGTCTACCATCTGCAATACTAAACCAGCTCTTGGGGGCTACGTAAGGGTACAAGGAAAAAGCAGGAGTGGTACCTCATATTTTTTCTTCATCAAGCCAACAAGTTTGAGCTCCATGTTCCGGCTTGTGGTCAGGCGGTTCAGATAACCAGCGTGTAATTCATCGGCAGTCAACTTTTCCAGCACGGGGAATTCAAACTCAAGCTTCTCAGGAGAGGAAGTTTCAGCCTTGCCGGAATGTCTTGACAGTACATGGGGCTCAGGGGTCTGATGACCTGTCCTAGTGATGACGACGTCTGGAAGAACTGGGTCTTCGATGGCAGTTGAAGGGCTGGGCGGCTTAGGATCATCCCTTGGAGGACTCTCGGTTGCCATATCATGATCAGCCGGCTCAGAGGACTGATGAATATCTTCAGGTGGGTTTTTCATAACATCAGCAGGCTCAGCATGAGCTAAAGGGGAGTCCGGCTTAGCAAATTCCGGCTCTTGGGCAGTTGGGGCGGCGGTAGACCCGCCGGTCTTCCTTCGTTTTGCTTGAGCCCTGGAAGACATGAAAGATTGTTACATAGAGGACAAGAGTATTAAAATGTATGGTGCAAAAGTAAAGATACGCACTCCGGGTTGATCTTCATTGGAGGCAGTTTGGTGGCGGTAGAGTCGCCAGAAGAAGGGGGAGAATCCTGAAGACGGTTAAGACAATACAAAGCAGAGTAAGGTTACAATGCAAGATTGTTAAAACTAAACCTCAGTTAAAAGAATACCTCAGCCGGCCGTTTCCGTGGAGCCGGAGAATGCGATAACCCGGCCACAAGATTTTCAGAGCCGGTGCTCCGGGTCTGACGTCGGGAGTTGTGCTGTTGCTTTTTTAAAAGAAAATTGGGGTCTAAATGAGCAAGAGGATGAGAAAAAGGGACTTTTCGGATGACCCGCCGCACTTTCTCTGGTGGAAGGTTTTCTGAGTCAGAAGAAATGTAAGTTACCTCAGGGGCGTCCGCATGGCTGGTCTCCGTTTCCTCCTGTGAATGATTGTTGTCGATAAGTTGCATAAAAAGACGGCCAAGGGAGTCAAGTTCTACCTCTGAGTCGTCAAGCTCAGGCGGGTCTTGAGTGGCGGCTTTCTTCTTCTTCTGGGCGCGGGCTTTCACCTTAGGCTTCCTCACTGGAGGGTTATACTTCTTCTTCCAGAAAGGGGAGCTGGCCTATACATAAGCCGCCAACAATGATTAGAAGGGGCAAGACAAAGTAAAGAAGAATTTGACCAATTGAGGGAAAGGAGTTTCTTACAGCTGGTGCTGGGTTCTTGGCACAAAAGGGTTTAAGTCCGGTTTTGTTGCAAACCGCTTGTTTTTCGCCGAGAAGTCCTTTGACGGTAGAGTTGATGTCTTCTTCGGTCAGAGGAGTGGCGTTGAAACAGAGAGGGTCATTGGGCTCACCCGTAAATTGGTGCAAGAGCCGGTCACGCCGGCTCAGCGGCAAGATCTTCCAGCTAACCCAGCAGCGGGTTAAATCGACGCCAGTCAAGCTGTTCGCTAGTAAGGCCTTGATTTTGGCGTAAGCCGAAGCATATTTGGCTCGCTCTGCGGTGGACATCCGGTTTGGGAGTTCACTTGTGTTGCAAACCCGGGTTGGACGGTAACCTGGCAGCGGATGTTCACCTTCAGGAGAAGTGTCCTTGCAGTAGAACCAAGTCTTGTTCCAGTCCTTGGGGTGGCTTGGTAGGAGAGCTATTGGATAGGGCAGATCTCTTCGTATCTGGATGGAAACACCACCAAGCTCCAAACTTGGCCCAGCTGCCACTTCAGTTTGGCGGTTGGCGTAGTGGTAGTCATGGAAGAGGTCAACTGACGGCTCTTCTTGCAGATAAACTTCACACAAGACTTGAAACTGACACATGTTGGTGACAGAGTTGGGACCGATGTCTTGAGGATGAAGCTTGAAAAAATGAAGAACATCCCGGAAGAATTTCGACCCGGGTGAGCTGAATCCGCGCAGGAGGTGATCAGTAAACACGACAACCTCCCCTTCTTTAGGCTCAGGTCTTTTCTCTGATCCTGGAACCCGCCAGTGTATGACATCCTTAGCCGGCAAGATACCCGACTCTACGAAGTTAAGCAGAAGTTCTTCAGTGACTCCGGAGCTGACCCAATCGCTGGATGAGGGTGCCCTTGACATGATGGCGAGTTAAGCTATGAAGACATATAGTATGGCGGGTTAGAAAAACAATAACTGGATGAGGCAACTGTGGTCAGTGTAATGGTGAGGAGTTAAACTGCCAAAGCATTCTAGCAGAGAGCCGCCAAAGCTATGGCGGGTTAAGTGGACGAGGTAGTATTGGAAGAAACGATTAAGTGTGGATAAACAGGTTTCACATAATATCACTATGGCTGCAAGATCTACAGACGAAGGTAAAATGAAAAATATTCATGACCTAAAAACGACAGTGGAAGGACAAGTAAATCAGTATGCGGAGATGAGTGCTATACGGATCTAAAACAGATGGGCATTGATACTAAAGGGATAACCGCAACAAATAGACAGTACCATGGGACGCAAAGTGGTGCTCAGTGGTCTATGCTATGATGAACACTGACGAACTGCTATGAACAACAGAGAAACCCGAGGAGCTCGGGAACCCTAATGGAGATGGATCCAGATTGGAACGAGGGCTGAAAGTAGTACCTTGCGGATGCGGACGCGCCAGCGTAAAATCTGGTCCATTTCAGGTCGATGCAGCGACCAGCGATGGAGATGACGGCGAGGTCCAGTCGGCGGCGGCGGAGCTCTGGAGGCGCTGCTGACCGAAGGAGGAAGAAGGCAGAGGAGGTGGAGAAAGGAAAAAAGGGCACCACATGTCCCTATTTATGAGTAAGGAGGGCAACAGTGTGCGCGAAAATTGAGGAGGCACAGTGATGATTGACCGAATGTGGCGCCTCGATTTTCGGGATGGCCCTTCAATGAGAAGATCCGTTGCAAACGTCACAGAATCTTTTCGGAATATTCGATATGGCGTCTTGGCGGGTTATCACTTTTCTTTTCAAATGACAGAAATGTAAAGACTTGCCGCCAAGTGAGTTTGAAGATTGACATGAGCAGGCTCAAATCAACCTAGGGCCTAATGTTGGGGATATAACACCGTGGTAAGACCCGCCCAGGAGGGTCCGGGTCATACCTGGCGGCTCATAGCCCAAGACCCATAAGGTGGGCCGGAAGATGAAGGCCAGGCCGCGTGGCGGCTTACCAGATGGGCTAAGGCGGAGGCCCAGAGACAGAAGATGGTATGAAGACCCGGGCGGTTAAGCCCCCGGAGACGGCTTGCCCAAGACGGCAAGGCGGCTTAGAGACAGGATTCACTACGATGTATGAGTCGGTTTAGGACTCGTGTAACCCAGGGCCTTGACCTCTTATACAAAGGCGAGACCCTGGGGCGGCTTAGACAGGAAACCAACAAGTCGAGAACTAGGTCAAGCGAAACCGCTCCCTTGTAATCGATACTCCAATCAATACAACACAAGCAGGACGTAGGCTTTTACCTCTTCTTGAGGGGCCGAACCTGGGTAAACTCGTGTCCTTCGTCTCGATCAACCCCTTTGAGTCCACCCCTTTGGCGATGGCCTCGAACCTAAGTCTTCGGACATCTGCCGTGACAAACCCACGACAGTTGGCGCCCACCGTGGGGCTAGCGCTCGGTGGTGTTGAGTTCTCAAAGGGCTCTCTCCCAGAGATCGAGGGGTACGCTGTTGGCAGGATGACCAAGAGTCGTCGCGGCCGTCTCTACATCGACGACGCCGGCTGGGGCCCCGAGGCTGACTCCATTGAGTACGGTTTCCGGGTCCCCTTCGGCGGAATCCACGTCTTCATCGGCAAGATCGGCGGATCTGAACCCGGGCCGGACACCTGCACCGACATCATCGAGCCGGCCCGGCGCAAGCAACCCGCCCGACGCGTGCAACCTGCCCGTGCTAACCCGGGCAGGAAGCATGTCTTCGTTGGCTTCACTCAGGGCATGGATCTCGAAGGATCTATGTCGCGGGAGGAAACTCTCATCTGCTCCGAGGACGAGTCTTCGAGCGGAGAGACGGAATCAATCTATCAGCTTCACAATGGTGGGCTCGGGGGCTACATTGAGCCTTACCCCGAGTCAGAGTATCATGAGCCGGAGGAGTATGAGCCGCCGAACCGCGCTGCCGTCTTCATGGCGGGTTTAGCAGCGGCTCCTGGAAGCTCAGCCGCCGGTGCGACTGGGACTGGGGCTGGCAGGCCACCGGCTCAGGTTCTTCTGGATCTGATGAATGAGCTTACAACCCTGATGGCAACTGAGGTCACGGCTGAAAACCAAGCGGCCCATAACACGGAGATCGCAAGGTTGAAGAACCAGATGACCGAGGTCCAACAGGAAATCAATGCGCTGAAGGCTCAGATGGATGCTCAGGCGGAACGCCTTAGGGCAGACGCTTTCCGTCTTGAGTTAGAGCAGCAGTCAGCAGTGGCAGTTCAGCGGATGAGGCATCAACCCCGCTTGCCGGATCAGTATGAAGCCAGGAATCTTTTCAACACGCCAGGGACGGGACGGAACGTGCCTTTGACCGTAACCCGGACGGCGGAAGTTCCTGGAAGCCGGGCGGCAGTTCAGCATCAACAGCCTAACCCACCCCGGCGGAACCAGACCCCACCAGCCTCTTTCCCAACGCCGACGGGCCATTATTCTAACCCGGCGGAGAACATGGTGGCGGCGGCAACCCGGCTTGCTGCAATACCCATCCCCGATAAGGCGCCTTTCGCAGAAGAGGTGCGGAACGCAATTTGAGGAAGCCCATCATTGGAATATACAAGACAAGTTCTATAATGAAAAATTCCCACTAGTATATGAAAGTGACAACATAGGAGACTCTCTATCATGAAGATCATGGTGCTACTTTGAAGCACAAGTGTGGTAAAGGATAGTAGCATTGTCCCTTCTCTCTTTTCTCTCATTCATTTTTTTGGTGGGCTTCTTTGGCCTCTTTTTTTTATTTGGGCTTCTCTGGCCTCTTTTATTTTTTTATAAAGTCTGGAGACTCATCCCAACTTGTGAGGGAATCATAGCTTCCATCATCCTTTCCTCACATGGGACAATGCTCTAATAATGATGATCATCACACTTTTATTTATTTACAACTCAAGAATTACAACTCGATACTTTGAAGAAAATATGACTCTATATGAATGCCTCCGGCGGTGTACCGGGATGTGCAACGACTCAAGAGTGACATGTATGGAAAATATGAACGGTGGCCTTGCCACAAATATGATGTCAACTACATGATCATGCAAAGCAATATGACAATGATGGTGCGTGTCATAACAAACGGAATGGTGGAAGTTGCATGGCAATATATTTCGGAATGGCTATGGAAATGCCATAATAGGTAGGTATGGTGGCTGTTTTGAGGAAGGGTATATGGTGGGTTTAATGCACCGGCGAAAGTTGCGCGGTACTAGAGAGGCTAGCAAAGGTGGAAGGGTGAGAGTGGGTATAATCCATGGACTCAACATTAGTCATAAATAACTCACATACTTATTGCAAAAGTCTATTAGCTATCGAAACAAAGTATTAGACGCATGCCCCTAGAGGAAGGGTTGGTAGGAGTTAACCATCGCGCGATCCCGACCTCCACACAAAGGAAGGCAATCAATAAATAAATCATGCTCCGACTTCGTCACATAACGGTTCACCATACGTGCATGCTACGGGAATCACAAGCTTTAACACAAGTATTTCTACCAATCCACAATTACTCACTAGCATGACTCTACTATCATCATCTTTATATCTCAAAACAATATGCAAGGAATCAAACTTCTCATAGTATTCAATGCACTTTATATGAAAGTTTTTATTATATCCCTCTTGGATGCCCATTATATTAGAACTAAATTCATAACCTAAGCCAATTACCATGCTGTTTAGAGACTCTCAAAATAATATAAGTGAAGCAAGAGAGTTCAACAATTTCTATAAAATAAAACCACCACCGTGCTCTAAAAAGATATAAGTGAAGCACTAGAGCAAATTGCCTAGCTCAAAAGATATAAGTGAAGCACAAAGAGTATTCTAATAAATTCACGATTCATGCGTGTCCCTCTCAAAAGATGTGTGCAGCAAGGATGATTGTGGCAAACTAAAAAGCAAAGACTCATATCATACAAGACGCTCCAAGCAAAACACATATCATGTGGTGAATAAAAATATAGCCTCAAATAATTTTACCGATGGATTGAAGACGAAAGAGGGAATGCCTTCCGGGGAATCCCCAAGCTTAGGCTCTTGGTATCCTTGAATATTATCTTGGGGTGCCTTGGGAATCTCCAAGCTTAGGCTCTTGCCACTCCTTATTCCATAGTCCATCAAATCTTTTCCCAAAACTTGAAAACTTCACAACACAAAACTCAACAGAAAACTCGTGAGATCCGTTAGTATAAGAAAATAAATCACCACTTTTGGTACTGTTGTGAACTCATTCTTTATTTATATTGGTGTAATATCTACTGTATTCCAACTTCTCCATGGTTCATACCCCCCGATACTACCCATAGATGCATCAAAATAAGCAAACAACACAGAGAAAACAGAATCTGTCAAAAACAGAACAGTCTGTAGCAATCTGGAAACTTCGCATACTTCTGCAACTCTAAAAATTCTGAAAAATTAGGAAAACCTGGGCAATTTTTATATCAATCTTTTGTAAAAAATTCAGATCCAATTGACGTTTCTGTGAATTTACAAAATTCCTGGACTGGGTGTCAAAGTTTCTGTTTTTCAGCAAGATCAAATGAACTATCACCATAGACCATCCCAAAGGTCTTACTTGGCTCAAACACTAATTAAAACACTAAAACACAATTGCTACAGAAGTAATAATGTGTAATTATTCAATAACAGAAACTAAAACAAAAAACATAAAAATAAAATTGGGTTGCCTCCCAACAAACGCTATTGTTTAACGCCCCTAGCTAGGCTTGAGATTTCAATGATGCTCACATGAAAGATAGTAAATGAAACACAAAGAGAGCATCATAAAACATGTGGCAAACACATCTAAGTCTAACATACTTCCTATGCATAGGCATTTTATAAGCAAACAAATTATCAAGAAAAGCAATATCTAACATATGCAAAGAAGAAAAAGGAAATGATAGCAATCTCAACATGAAGAGAGGTAATTTAGTAACATGAAAATTTCTATAACAATATTTTCCTCTCTCATAATAATTGCATGTGGGATCATATTCAAATTCAACAATATAGCTATCACATAACATATTCTCTAATTGTTCGACATGCATGCAAAGTTGACACTCTTCCAAAATAGTGGGATTATCATAAAATAAAGTCATGACCTCTCCAAACCCACTTTTACCAAAAAATTCACAAGATTGATAATTCTCCAAAGTAGTGGGATCATTATTACCTAAAGTTGACACTCTTCCAAACCCACTTTCAATATTATTGCAAACATTGTTATCAATATCAAATTCATCATGAGGCTTAAATAAATTTTCAAGATCGTAAGAAGAATCACCCCAATCATGATCATTACAATAAGTAGTGGACATAGCAAAACTAGCATCCCCAAGCTTAGGGTTTTGCATATTATTAACACAATTGACATTAATAGAATTTATAATAACATCATTGCAATCATGCTTTTCAACCAGGGAGCTATCGTGAATCACTTCATAAATTTCTTCTTTTGACACTTCATAATAATTTTCGGATTCACGAATTTCAAGCAAAACTTCATAAAGATAATCTAGTGCACTCAACTCACTAGTAATTGGTTCATCATAATTGGATCTCTTAAAAAGATTAGCAAGTGGATGAGGATCCATATCAATAGATTTTTAGCAAGCGAAGATGCAAGCATATAGAAGGCACATGGCAACACAAGCAAACAAAAAGCAAACGAAAAGACGAACGGAAAGAAGGGCGAATAAAAAGGAAAATCTTTTTGGTTTTTTCTGAAAATCGTTTTAGAAGTGGGGAGAGGAAAACGAGAGGCAAATGGCAAATAATGTAAATGCAAGAGATGAGTTTATGATGGGTACTTGGTAGCTCGATGTAGACCTCCCCGCCAACAATCCAAAAATTGGCAAGTTGATGGAAGAGTTCTTGTCTTGACTTGCTATGAAACCTCCCCGGCAACGGCGCCAGAAATTCTTCCTGCTACTCCTTGAGCTTGCATTGGTTTTTCCCTTGAAGAGGAAAGGGTGATGCAGCAAAGTAGAGATAAGTATTTCCCTCAGTTAAGAACCAAGGTATCAATCCAGTAGGAGGATCAAGCATGGCCCCAATCGTAGTACCTGCACAAACATTTAAACACTTGCACCCAACGCGAAAAAGGGGTTGTCAATCCCTTCACGGTCACTTGCAAGGATGAGATCTGATAGAGATAGATATAAAAGATTACTAAAACGATAATTAAACTAAACGTAAATAAATTGCAGCAAGGTATTTTTGGTATTATTGGTTTATAGATCTGAAAATATAATATGGAAAATAGACCCGGCGGCCATAGGTTTCACTAGAGGCTTCTCTCTTGAAGGAAAATAATACGGTGGGTGAACAAATTACTGTCGAGCAATTGATAGAATAGCGAATAATTATGACGATATCCAAGGCAATGATTATGCATATAGGCATCACGTCCGTGACAAGTAGACCGACTCCTGCCTGCATCTACTACTATTACTCCACACATCGACTGACTCCTGCCTGCATCTCGAGTATTAAGTTCATGAAGAACAGAGTAACGCTTTAAGTAAGATGACATGATGTAGAGGGATAAACTCAAGCAATATGATGAAAACCCCATCTTTTTATCCTCGATGGCAACAATACAATACGTGCCTCGCTACCCCTACTTTGTCACTGGGTGAGGACACCGCAAGATTGAACCCAAAACTAAGCACCTCTCCCATTGCAAGAATTACCAATCTAGTTGGCCAAACCAAACCGATAACTCGAAGAGACTTACAAAGATATGAAATCAAGCATATAAGAATTCAGAGAAGATTCAAATAATATTCATAGATAATCTGATCATAAACCCACAATTCATCGGATCTCGACAAACACACCGCAAAAGAGTATTACATCGGATAGATCTCCATGAAGATCATGGAGAACATGGTATTGAAGAACATAGAGAGAGAAGAAGCCATCTAGCTACTAGCTATGGACCCGAAGGTCTGTGGTAAACTACTCACGCTTCATCGGAAGGGCAATGGTGTTGATGTAGAAGCCCTCCGTGGTCGATTCCCCCTCCGGCAGATCACCGGAAAAGGTCCCCAGATGGGATCTCATGGGAACAGAGGCTTGCGGCGGCGGAAAAGTATTTTTGTGGACGCTTCTGATGGTTTTAGGGTATAAGAGAATATATAGGCGAAGGAGGGGGGTCAGGAGGTCCACCACGTGGCGACAAGCCCTAGGGGCGCCCCCCCCTAGGGCGCGCCCTGGCGGCTTGTGGTCGCCTGGGAGATCTCTGACTTGGACTCCAAGTCTCCTGGGTGTCTTCTGGTCCAAGAAAAATCATCGTGAAAGTTTTATTCCGTTTGGACTCCGTTTGATATTCCTTATCTGTAAAACTCAAAAACAGGGAAAAAATAGAAACTGGCACTTGGCTCTGGGTTAATAGGTTAGTCCCAAAAATAATATAAAATAGCATATTAATGCATATAAAACATCCAAAACAGATAATATAATAGCATGGAACAATCAAAAATTATAGATACGTTGGAGATGTATCAGGCGATCGTGTAAAATGTATTCCCATTTATCTCGTACCCTTGATAAGTCAAAACAGTCGAAGATGGTCCCCTGGCCAACGAGTACAGCTCATCTCCAACAATGTTGTTACCCATGAGATGAGTTTGCAACCAACTGCCGAAAGTCCTGATGTGTTCACATGTAATCCAGTCGTTAGACTGCTCCGGGTGTTCGGAGCGCAGAAAATTCTTGTGTTCATTGACATACGGGGTCACCAAGGTAGAATTTTGTAGAACTGTGTAGTGTGCTTGAGCCCAAGAATGCCCGTCCGTACATATTATTGCATCCGATCCTAGCGTGCCTTTTTCGGTCAGTCTCCCCTCATACCGCGATTGAGGGAGACCAATCGGCTTAAGGTCAGGAATAAAGTCAACACAAAACCCAATGACCTCCTCTGTTTGATTGCCCATGGAGACGCTTCCTTCTGGCCTAGCACGGTTACGAACATATTTCTTTATGACTCCCATGAACCTCTCAAAGGGGAACATATTGTGTAGAAATACAGGACCCAGAATGGCAATCTCGTCGACTAGATGAACTAGGACGTGCGTCATGATATTGAAGACGGATGGTGGGAACACCAGCTCGAAACTGACAAGACATTGCACCAAATCATTCTTTAACCTTGGTAGGATATCTGGATCTATTACCTTCTGAGAGATTGCATTGAGGAATGCACATAGCTTCACAATGGCTAATCGAACGTTTTCCGGTAGAAGCCCCCTCAATGCAACCGGAAGCAGTTGCGTCATAATCATGTGGCAGTCATGAGACTTTAGGTTCTGGAACTTTTTCTCTGCCATATTTATAATTCCCTTTATATTCGACGAGAAGCCAGATGGGACCTTCATACTGAGCAGGCATTCAAAGAAGATTTCCTTCTCTTCTTTGGTAAGAGCGTAGCTGGCAGGACCTTCATACTGCTTTGGATGCATGCCGTCTTTTTCGTGCACATGTTGCTGGTCCTCCCGTGCCTCCGGTGTATCTTTTGTCTTCCCATACACGCCCAAGAAGCCTAGCAGGTTCACGCAAAGATTCTTCGTCACGTGCATCACGTCGATTGCAGAGCGGATCTCTAGGTCTTTCCAATAGGGTAGGTCCCAAAATATAGATTTCTTCTTCCACATGGGTGCGCGTCCCTCAGCGTCATTCGGAACAGATTGTCCGCCAGGACCCTTTCCATAGATTACTTGTAAATTCTTGACCATATCAAGTATGGCATCACCAGTACAGAGGGCGGGCTTCTTCCGGTGATCTGCCTCACCTTTGAAATGCTTGCCTTTCTTTCTTAAGAGATGGTTGGTCGAAAGAAATCGACGATGTCCCAGGTACACATTCTTCCTGCATTTGTCCAAATATATACTTTCGGTATCATCTAAACAGTGTGTGCATGCGTGGTATCCCTTCTTTGTCTGTCCTGAAAGGTTACTAAGAGCAGGCCAATCATTGATGGTTACAAACAGCAACGCATGTAGGTCAAATTCCTCCTGTTTGTGCTCATCCCACACACGTACACCTTCTCCATTCCACATCTGTAAAAGTTCTTCAACTAATGGCCTTAGGTACACATCAATGTCGTTGCCGGGTTGCTTAGGGCCTTGGATGAGCACTGGCATCATAATGAACTTCCGCTTCATGCACAACCAAGGAGCAAGGTTATAGATACATAGAGTCACGGGCCAGGTGCTACGATTGCTGCTCTGCTCCCCAAAAGGATTAATGCCATCTGCACTTAAACCAAACCATACGTTCCTTGCGTCACCTGCAAAGTCCCCCCACCTTCTCTTGATTTTTCTCCACTGCGACCCGTCAGCGGGTGCTCTCAACTTCCCGTCTTTCTTACGGTCTTCTTTGTGCCATCGCATCAACTTGGCATGCTCTTTGTTTCTGAACAGACGTTTTAGCCGTGGTATTATAGGAGCATACCACATCACCTTGGCAGGAACTCTCTTCCTGGGGCACTCGCCCTCAACATCACCAGGGTCATCTCGTCTGATCTTATACCGCAATGCACCGCATACCGGGCATGCATTCAAATTCTCGTACTCCTCACCGCGGTAGAGGATGCAGTCATTAGGGCATGCATGTATCTTCTGCACCTCTAATCCTAGAGGGCACAGAACCTTCTTTGCTCCGTACGTACTGTCAGGCAATTCGTTATCATTTGAAAGCTTCTTCTTCATTATTTTCAGTAACTTCTCAAATCCCTTGTCAGATACACCATTCTCTGCCTTTCATTCCAGCAATTCCAGTGTGGTACCGAGCTTTGTGTTGCCTTCTTCGCAATTTGGGTACAACCATTTTTTGTGATCCTCTAACATGCGATCGAACTTCAACTTCTCCTTTTCACTCTCGCATTCTCTCTGTGCATCAACAATGACCCGACGAAGATCATCATCGGGCACATCGTCTGGTTCATCTTGATCTTCAGCTTCCCCCGTTGCAGTATGACCGTATTCAGGGGGGTAGTTGTCATCATCCTCTTCTTCTTCGTTGTCTTCCATCATAACCCCTCTTTCTCCATGCTTGGTCCAAACATTATTGTGTGGCATGAAACCCTTCTCAAGAAGGTGAACGTGAAGGGTTTTCGACGAAGAGTGAGACTTCGTATTCCCACATCCAATACATGGACAACACATAAAACCATTCTGCTTGGTTGCCTCAGCCACTTCGAGAAAATTATGCAGGCCGTCAATGTAGTCGGAGGTGCATCGGTCACCGTACATCCATTGTCGGTTCATCTGCCGTCCATGAAAAAAATAGTTATAAAAGATAATATACCACATTCGAATCATAGACCGGACGAGAGCCGACGGGGGCGGATACCAAAACCATGGCACTATATAATAACAAACAATAATAGAAGTAAGAAAATTATACAAGTAGCTATATAACTCATACAACAAGTAAGAATTTTTTTATTTTAAAAAGAAGATAAGAACAAGAGGCTCACCACGGTGGTGCCGGCGACGAGATCGGCACGGGCGATCGACGGCGGTGAGAACGGGGACGGGGACGGGACGGACCGCCAAACCTAGAATAATCTTGAGGAAATAGAGCTTGGAGGTCGAGCTTGGAGAGGAGAAAGCTTAAGTGTGGCTCAGGCATTTCATCGAACACGTCATGTGCATGCATAGAAGGGAGAACAGAGCAGCGCATGCACACTTCCCACACGGCCAAAAAACAGAGGAGAGGGTGGGCAGGGGCGAGTATATATAGGCATCTCTTTTGTCCCGGTTGGTGGCCAGAACCGGGACAGAAGACTGACCTTTAGTGCCGGTTCCAGCCACCAACCGGGACTAAAGGTGCTGCGCCAGGAGAGAGGCCCATTGGTCCCGGTTCGTGGCTGGAACCGGGACCAAAGGGCTCAGACGAACCGGAACCAATGGCCCCCGAGGCCCGGCCGGCGCCCTGGCCTCACGAACCGGGACTGATGCACCCTTTTGTCCCGGTTCGTAAGAGAACCGGGATTAATGCCCTTATCTGGCCGGGACGAAAGCCTTGTTTTCTACTAGTGCGCTATGAAGATGAACGACGGTGCGATGCTGTCACTCGGGTCGGTGTGATGCCGACGGCGGTGGTGCGATGCCACCGTCATCGTGGAGAGTTGGTGAGAAGCCAACAAACGTTGCAGCGTGATGCTGCGACGACGTGTTGACCGTTGCCGCGATGGCGTGGTCGATGCCATGATGGTGATGTCAAGTTCGGCGCGGTGATGGCGTCGTCTACGACAAGGTGCGCATGATCGGCGCTGCGAAGGTGTCATCCATGAAAAATTTGGTGAGTCATCAAGTCAAGATTAGGAGGGAAAATGTTGGAAATAATCTTGACATGTCGCTTGTGCACGTGCATGTGTGCACAACGTGTGAGTATGGACCGGTCAATGCATGTGTGCATGGCTGAGTAGTATAGGTAGTTCGTGCATGCTTGAGTCAGTCGTTGGCTGCATGCATGGGTTAGTTAGTGGGCTAGCTAAAATGTTGGTTACTTGGTAGCGTGGACTGGTTGAGTGGTGGCCGGTTCGCCTAGTGATCCGCATCATGGAGTGATTCTAGGAGGTGGATGTAGTGGCGTGAGTTGATGGCATGACAGCCTCAGTACTTGTATATATTTGTACTGCGTTGGCTTAATGAAATAGAGGAGGAGGCCGTGAGGGCGGAGCACCAAAGATGTAGCCAAAGTATTCATCAAGGAGAGAGCGCCTCGGCAAAGCTAGAGGCTGGTCTTCTCCTTGGTGAAGTGTGTGTTCATGTGATTTTCTTCCTGGTGTGTCCTTGTGTTCTTGAGAGAGAAAAGAGAGAAACTCAAGAGAGAGTTGAGAGGAGAGGTAGAAGAAGCGGCGCTGCAAGGAGGCGGCGCCAACAATTGGTATCAGAGCCTTGTCGATCCGTGGCGGCGATGACGCCACAGACTCCGTGCGAGGTGGAGGACGGCGGCGCGAGGTGAAGGCCGACGGCAGCGCGATGCCGCTGGTGGCCGGTTGTGGTGCGATGCCGCAAGATGGAAACGACGTGGTGATGAGAGTCGTGAAGGCATCGTCCGCGTCAAGAGGAAGCCGCTCGTGCGGCACGACGCTGTGGTGACCGACGCTGCGATGGCGTCATCCACGGCAAGGTCGTCCACGACAAGAAGGTGTTTGGTGGTGTGATGTCGCGCGAACATGTCGCCGCGGTGCGATGCCGCTATGAAGATGAACGACGGTGCGATGCTGTCACTCGGGTCGGTGTGATGCCGACGGCGGTGGTGCGATGCCACCGTCATCGTGGAGAGTTGGTGAGAAGCCAACAAACGTTGCAGCGTGATGCTGCGATGACGTGTTGACCGTTGCCGCGATGGCGTGGTCGACACCATGATGGTGATGTCAAGTTCGGCGCGGCGATGGCATCGTCTACGACAAGGTGCGCGTGATCGGCGCTGCGAAGGTGTCATCCATGAAAAATTTGGTGAGTCATCAAGTCAAGATTAGGAGGGAAAATGTTGGAAATAATCTTGACATGTGGCTTGTGCACGTGCATGTGTGCACAACGTGTGAGTATGGACCGGTCAATGCATGTGTGCATGGCTGAGTAGTATAGGTAGTTCGTGCATTCTTGAGTCAGTCGTTGGCTGCATGCATGGGTTAGTTACTGGGCTAGCTAAAATGTTGGTTACTTGGTAGCGTGGACTGGTTGAGTGGTGGCCGGTTCGCCTAGTGATCCGCATCATGGAGTGATTCTAGGAGGTGGATGTAGTGGCGTGAGTTGATGTAAAGACTGCCTCAGTACTTGTATATATTTGTACTGCGTTGGCTTAATGAAATAGAGGAGGAGGCCGTGAGTGCGGAGCACCAAAGATGTAGCCAAAGTATTCATCAAGGAGAGAGCGCCTCGACAAAGCTAGAGGCTGGACTTCTCCTTGGTGAAGTGTGTGTTCATGTGATTTTCTTCCTGGTGTGATCTTGTGTTCTTGAGAGAGAAAAGAGAGAAACTCAAGAGAGAGTTGAGAGGAGAGGTAGAAGAAGCTGCGCTGCAAGGAGGCAGCGCCAACAATTGGTATCAGAGCCTTGTCGATCCGTGGCGGCGACGGCGGCGGCGACGACGCCGCAGACTCCGTGCGAGGTGGAGGACGGCGGCGCGAGGTGAAGGCCGACGGCAGCGCGATGCCGCTGGTGGCTGGTTGCGGTGCGATGCCGCAAGATGGAGACGACGTGGTGATGGGAGTCGTGAAGGCATCGTCCGCGTCAAGAGGAAGCTGCTGCGTGCGACACGATGCTGTGGTGACCGACGCTGCGATGGCGTCATCCACGGCAAGGTCGTCCACGACAATAAGGTGTTTGGCGGTGTGATGTCGCGCGAACATGTCGCCGCGGTGCGATGCCGCTGTGAAGATGAACGACGGTGCGATGCTGTCACTCGGGTCGGTGTGATGCCGACGGCGGTGGTGCGATGCCACCGTCATCGTGGAGAGTTGGTGAGAACCCAACAAACGTTGCAGCGTGATGCTGCGATGACGTGTTGACCGTTGCCGCGATGGCGTGGTCGACACCATGATGGTGATGTCAAGTTCGGCGCGGCGATGGCATCGTCTACGGCAAGGTGCGCGTGATCGGCGCTGCGAAGGTGTCATCCATGAAAAATTTGGTGAGTCATCAAGTCAAGATTAGGAGGGAAAATGTTGGAAATAATCTTGACATGTGGCTTGTGCACGTGCATGTGTGCACAACGTGTGAGTATGGACCGGTCAATGCATGTGTGCATGGCTGAGTAGTATAGGTAGTTCGTGCATTCTTGAGTCAGTCGTTGGCTGCATGCATGGGTTAGTTACTGGGCTAGCTAAAATGTTGGTTACTTGGTAGCGTGGACTGGTTGAGTGGTGGCCGGTTCGCCTAGTGATCCGCATCATGGAGTGATTCTAGGAGGTGGATGTAGTGGCGTGAGTTGATGGCATGACTGCCTCAGTACTTGTATATATTTGTACTGCGTTGGCTTAATGAAATAGAGGAGGAGGCCGTGAGTGCGGAGCACCAAAGATGTAGCCAAAGTATTCATCAAGGAGAGAGCGCCTCGACAAAGCTAGAGGCTGGACTTCTCCTTGGTGAAGTGTGTGTTCATGTGATTTTCTTCCTGGTGTGTCCTTGTGTTCTTGAGAGAGAAAAGAGAGAAACTCAAGAGAGAGTTGAGAGGAGAGGTAGAAGAAGCTGCGCTGCAAGGAGGCAGCGCCAACAATTGGTATCAGAGCCTTGTCGATCCGTGGCGGCGACGGCGGCGGCGACGACGCCGCAGACTCCGTGCGAGGTGGAGGACGGCGGCGCGAGGTGAAGGCCGACGGCAGCGCGATGCCGCTGGTGGCTGGTTGCGGTGCGATGCCGCAAGATGGAGACGACGTGGTGATGGGAGTCGTGAAGTCATCGTCCGCGTCAAGAGGAAGCCGCTGCGTGCGAGACGATGCTGTGGTGACCGACGATGCGATGGCGTCATCCACGGCAAGGTCGTCCACGACAATAAGGTGTTTGGCGGTGTGATGTCGCGCGAACATGTCGCCGCGGTGCGATGCCGCTATGAAGATGAACAACGGTGCGATGCTGTCACTCGGGTCGGTGTGATGCCGACGGCGGTGGTGCGATGCCACCGTCATCGTGGAGAGTTGGTGAGAACCCAACAAACGTTGCAGCGTGATGCTGCGACGACGTGTTGACCGTTGCCGCGATGGCGTGGTCGACTCCATGATGGTGATGTCAAGTTCGGCGCGGCGATGGCATCGTCTACGACAAGGTGCACGTGATCGGCGCCGCGAAGGTGTCATCCATGAAAAATTTGGTGAGTCATCATGTCAAGATTAGGAGGGAAAATGTTGGAAATAATCTTGACATGTGGCTTGTGCACGTGCATGTGTGCACAACGTGTGAGTATGGACCGGTCAATGCATGTGTGCATGGCTGAGTAGTATAGGTAGTTCGTGCATGCTTGAGTCAGTCGTTGGCTGCATGCATGGGTTAGTTAGTGGGCTAGCTAAAATGTTGGTTACTTGGTAGCGTGGACTGGTTGAGTGGTGGCCGGTTCGCCTAGTGATCCGCATCATGGAGTGATTCTAGGAGGTGGATGTAGTGGCGTGAGTTGATGGCATGACTGCCTCAGTACTTGTATATATTTGTACTGCGTTGGCTTAATGAAATAGAGGAGGAGGCCGTGAGGGCGGAGCACCAAAGATGTAGCCAAAGTATTCATCAAGGAGAGAGCGCCTCGGCAAAGCTAGAGGCTGGACTTCTCCTTGGTGAAGTGTGTGTTCATGTGATTTTCTTCCTGGTGTGTCCTTGTGTTCTTGAGAGAGAAAAGAGAGAAACTCAAGAGAGAGTTGAGAGGAGAGGTAGAAGAAGCGGCGCTGCAAGGAGGCGGCGCAAACAATTGGTATCAGAGCCTTGTCGATCCGTGGCGGCGACGGCGGCGGCGACGACGCCGCAGACTCCGTGCGAGGTGGAGGACGGCGGCGCGAGGTGAAGGCCGACGGCAGCGCGATGCCGCTTGTGGCTGGTTGCGGTGCGATGCCGCAAGATGGAGACGACGTGGTGATGGGAGTCGTGAAGGCATCGTCCGCGTCAAGAGGAAGCCGCTGCGTGCGGCACGACGCTGTGGTGACCGACGCTGCGATGGCGTCATCCACGGCAAGCTCGTCCACGACAAGAAGGTGTTTGGCGGTGTGATGTCGCGCGAACATGTCGCCGCGGTGCGATGCCGCTATGAAGATGAACGACGGTGCGATGCTGTCACTCGGGTCGGTGTGATGCCGACTGCGGTGGTGCGATGCCACCGTCATCGTGGAGAGTTGGTGAGAAGCCAACAAACGTTGCAACGTGATGCTGCGACGACGTGTTGACCGTTGCCGCGATGGCGTGGTCGACACCATGATGGTGATGTCAAGTTCGGCGCGGCGATGGCATCGTCTACGACAAGGTGCGCGTGATCGGCGCTGCGAAGGTGTCATCCATGAAAAATTTGGTGAGTCATCAAGTCAAGAGTAGGAGGGAAAATGTTGGAAATAATCTTGACATGTGGCTTGTGCACATGCATGTGTGCACAACGTGTGAGTATGGTACGGTCAATGCATGTGTGCATGGCTGAGTAGTATAGGTAGTTCGTGCATGCTTGAGTCAGTCGTTGGCTGCATGCATGGGTTAGTTAGTGGGCTAGCTAAAATGTTGGTTACTTGGTAGCGTGGACTGGTTCAGTGGTGGCCGGTTCGCCTAGTGATCCGCATCATGGAGTGATTCTAGGAGCTGGATGTAGTGGCGTGACTTGATGGCATGACTGCCTCAGTACTTGTATATATTTGTACTGCGTTGGCTTAATGAAATAGAGGAGGAGGCCGTGAGGGCGGAGCACCAAAGATGTAGCCAAAGTATTCATCAAGGAGAGAGCGCCTCGGCAAAGCTAGAGGCTGGACTTCTCCTTGGTGAAGTGTGTGTTCATGTGATTTTCTTCCGGTGTGTCCTTGTGTTCTTGAGAGAGAAAAGAGAGAAACTCAAGAGAGAGTTGAGAGGAGAGGTAGAAGAAGCGGCGCAGCAAGGAGGCGGCGCAAACAATTGGTATCAGAGCCTTGTCGATCCGTGGCGGCGACGGCGGCGGCGACGATGCCGCAGACTCCGTGCGAGGTGGAGGACGGCGGCACGAGGTGAAGGCCGACGGCAGCGCGATGCCGCTAGTGGCTGGTTGCGGTGCGATGCCGCAAGATGGAGACGACGTGGTGATGGGAGTCGTGAAGGCATCGTCCGCATCAAGAGGAAGCCGCTGTGTGCGGCACGATGCTGTGGTGACCGACGCTACGATGGCGTCATCCACGGCAAGGTCGTCCACGACAAGAAGGTGTTTGGCGGTGTGATGTCGCGCGAACATGTCGCCGCGGTGCGATGCCGCTATGAAGATGAACGACGGTGCGATGCTGTCACTCGGGACGGTGTGATGCCGACGGCGGTGGTGCGATGCCACCGTCATCGTGGAGAGTTGGTGAGAAGCCAACAAACGTTGCAGCGTGATGCTGCGACGACGTGTTGAACGTTGCCGCGATGGCGTGGTCGACACCATGATGGTGATGTCAAGTTCGGCGCGGCGATGGCATCGTCTACGACAAGGTGCGTGTGATCGGCGCTGCGAAGGTGTCATCCATGAAAAATTTGGTGAGTCATCAAGTCAAGATTAGGAGGGAAAATGTTGGAAATAATCTTGACATGTGGCTTGTGCACGTGCATGTGTGCACAACGTGTGAGTATGGACCGGTCAATGCATGTGTGCATGGCTGAGTAGTATAGGTAGTTCGTGCATGCTTGAGTCAGTCGTTGGCTGCATGCATGGGTTAGTTAGTGGGCTAGCTAAAATGTTGGTTACTTGGTAGCGTGGACTGGTTGAGTGGTGGCCGGTTCGCCTAGTGATCCGCATCATGGAGTGATTCTAGGAGGTGGATGTAGTGGCGTGAGTTGATGGCATGACTGCCTCAGTACTTGTATATATTTGTACTGCGTTGGCTTAATGAAATAGAGGAGGAGGCCGTGAGGGCGGAGCACCAAAGATGTAGCCAAAGTATTCATCAAGGAGAGAGCGCCTCGGCAAAGCTAGAGGCTGGACTTCTCCTTGGTGAAGTGTGTGTTCATGTGATTTTCTTCCTGGTGTGTCCTTGTGTTCTTGAGAGAGAAAAGAGAGAAACTCAAGAGAGAGTTGAGAGGAGAGGTAGAAGAAGCGGCGCTGCAAGGAGGCGGCGCAAACAATTGGTATCAGAGCCTTGTCGATCCGTGGCGGCGACGGCGGCGGCGACGACGCCGCAGACTCCGTGCGAGGTGGAGGACGGCGGCGCGAGGTGAAGGCCGACGGCAGCGCGATGCCGCTGGTGGCTGGTTGCGGTGCGATGCCGCAAGATGGAGACGACGTGGTGATGGGAGTTGTGAAGGCATCGTCCGCGTCAAGAGGAAGCCGCTGCGTGCGGCACGTCGCTGTGGTGACCGACGCTGCGATGGCGTCATCCACGGCAAGGTCGTCCACGACAAGAAGGTGTTTGGCGGTGTGATGTCGCGTGAACATGTCGCCGCGGTGCGATGCCGCTATGAAGATGAACGACGGTGCGATGCTGTCACTCGGGTCGGTGTGATGCCGACGGCGGTGGTGCGATGCCACCGTCATCGCGGAGAGTTGGTGAGAAGCCAACAAACGTTGCAGCGTGATGCTGCGACGACGTGTTGACCGTTGCCGCGATGGCGTGGTCGACACCATGATGGTGATGTCAAGTTCGGCGCGGCGATGGCATCGTCTACGACAAGGTGCGCGTGATCGGCGCTGCGAAGGTGTCATCCATGAAAAATTTGGTGAGTCATCAAGTCAAGATTAGGAGGGAAAATGTTGGAAATAATCTTGACATGTGGCTTGTGCACGTGCATGTGTGCACAACGTGTGAGTATGGACCGGTCAATGCATGTGTGCATGGCTGAGTAGTATAGGTAGTTCGTGCATGCTTGAGTCAGTTGTTGGCTGCATGCATGGGTTAGTTAGTGGGCTAGCTAAAATGTTGGTTACTTGGTAGCGTGGACTGGTTGAGTGGTGGCCGGTTCGCCTAGTGATCCGCATCATGGAGTGATTCTAGGAGCTGGATGTAGTGGCGTGACTTGATGGCATGACTGCCTCAGTACTTGTATATATTTGTACTGCGTTGGCTTAATGAAATAGAGGAGGAGGCCGTGAGGGCGGAGCACCAAAGATGTAGCCAAAGTATTCATCAAGGAGAGAGCGCCTCGGCAAAGCTAGAGGCTGGACTTCTCCTTGGTGAAGTGTGTGTTCATGTGATTTTCTTCCTGGTGTGTCCTTGTGTTCTTGAGAGAGAAAAGAGAGAAACTCAAGAGAGAGTTGAGAGGAGAGGTAGAAGAAGCGGCGCTGCAAGGAGGCGGCGCAAACAATTGTTATCAGAGCCTTGTCGATCCGTGGCGGCGACGGCGGCGGCGACGATGCCGCAGACTCCGTGCGAGGTGGAGGACGGCGGCGCGAGGTGAAGGCCGACGGCAGCGCGATGCCGCTGGTGGCTGGTTGCGGTGCGATGCCCCAAGATGGAGACGACGTGGTGATGGGAGTTGTGAAGGCATCGTCCGCGTCAAGAGGAAGCCGCTGCGTGCGGCACGACGCTGTGGTGACCGACGCTGCGATGGCGTCATCCACGGCAAGGTCGTCCACGACAAGAAGGTGTTTGGCGGTGTGATGTCGCGCGAACATGTCGCCGCGGTGCGATGCCGCTATGAAGATGAACGACGGTGCGATGCTGTCACTCGGGTCGGTGTGATGCCGACGGCGGTGGTGCGATGCCACCGTCATCGTGGAGAGTTGGTGAGAAGCCAACAAACGTTGCAGCGTGATGCTGCGACGACGTGTTGACCGTTGCCGCGATGGCGTGGTCGCCACCATGATGGTGATGTCAAGTTCGGCGCGGCGATGGCATCGTCTACGACAAGGTGCGCGTGATCGGCGCTGCGAAGGTGTCATCCATGAAAAATTTGGTGAGTCATCAATTCAAGATTAGGAGGGAAAATGTTGGAAATAATCTTGACATGTGGCTTGTGCACGTGCATGTGTGCACAACGTGTGAGTATGGACCGGTCAATGCATGTGTGCATGGCTGAGTAGTATAGGTAGTTCATGCATGCTTGAGTCAGTCGTTGGCTGCATGCATGGGTTAGTTAGTGGGCTAGCTAAAATGTTGGTTACTTGGTAGCGTGGACTGGTTGAGTGGTGGCCGGTTCGCCTAGTGATCCGCATCATGGAGTGATTCTAGGAGGTGGATGTAGTGGCGTGAGTTGATGGCATGACTGCCTCAGTACTTGTATATATTTGTACTGTGTTGGCTTAATGAAATATAGGAGGAGGCCGTGAGGGCGGAGCACCAAAGATGTAGCCAAAGTATTCATCAAGGAGAGAGCGCCTCGGCAAAGCTAGAGGCTGGACTTCTCCTTGGTGAAGTGTGTGTTCATGTGATTTTCTTCCTGGTGTGTCCTTGTGTTCTTGAGAGAGAAAAGAATGAAACTCAAGAGAGAGTTGAGAGGAGAGGTAGAAGAAGCGGCGCTGCAAGGAGGCGGCGCAAACAATTGGTATCAGAGCCTTGTCGATCCGTGGCGGCGACGGCGGCGGCGACGACGCCGCAGACTCCGTGCGAGGTGGAGGACGGCGGCGCGAGGTGAAGGCCGATGGCAGCGCGATGCCGCTGGTGGCTGGTTGCGGTGCGATGCCACAAGATGGAGACGACGTGGTGATGGGAGTCGTGAAGGCATCGTCCGCGTCAAGAGGAAGCCACTGCGTGCGGCACGATGCTGTGGTGACCGACGCTACGATGGCGTCATCCACGGCAAGGTCGTCCACGACAAGAAGGTGTTTGGCGGTGTGATGTCGCGCGAACATGTCGCCGCGGTGCGATGCCGCTATGAAGATGAACGACGGTGCGATGCTGTCACTCGGGTCGGTGTGATGCCGATGGCGGTGGTGCGATGCCACCGTCATCGTGGAGAGTTGGTGAGATGCCAACAAACGTTGCAGCGTGATGCTGCGACGACGTGTTGACCGTTGCCGCGATGGCGTGGTCGACACCATGATGGTGATGTCAAGTTCGGCGCGGCGATGGCATCGTCTACGACGAGGTGCGTGTGATCGGCGCTGCGAAGGTGTCATCCATGAAAAATTTGGTGAGTCATCAAGTCAAGATTAGGAGGGAAAATGTTGGAAATAATCTTGACATGTGGCTTGTGCACGTGCATGTGTGCACAACGTGTGAGTATGGACCGGTCAATGCATGTGTGCATGGCTGAGTAGTATAGGTAGTTCGTGCATGCTTGAGTCAGTCGTTGGCTGCATGCATGGGTTAGTTAGTGGGCTAGCTAAAATGTTGGTTACTTGGTAGCGTGGACTGGTTGAGTGGTGGCCGGTTCGCCTAGTGATCCGCATCATGGAGTGATTCTAGGAGGTGGATGTAGTGGCGTGAGTTGATGGCATGACTGCCTCAGTACTTGTATATATTTGTACTGCGTTGGCTTAATGAAATAGAGGAGGAGGCCGTGAGGGCGGAGCACCAAAGATGTAGCCAAAGTATTCAGCAAGGAGAGAGCGCCTCGGCAAAGCTAGAGGCTGGACTTCTCCTTGGTGAAGTGTGTGTTCATGTGATTTTCTTCCTGGTGTGTCCTTGTGTTCTTGAGAGAGAAAAGAGAGAAACTCAAGAGAGAGTTGAGAGGAGAGGTAGAACAAGCGGCGCTGCAAGGAGGCGGCGCAAACAATTGGTATCAGAGCCTTGTCGATCCGTGGCGGCGACGGCGGCGGCGACGACGCCGCAGACTCCGTGCGAGGTGGAGGACGGCGGCGCGAGGTGAAGGCCGACGGCAGCGCGATGCCGCTGGTGGCTGGTTGCGGTGCGATGCCGCAAGATGGAGACGACGTGGTGATGGGAGTTGTGAAGGCATCGTCCGCGTCAAGAGGAAGCCGCTGCGTGCGGCACGACGCTGTGGTGACCGACGCTGCGATGGCGTCATCCACGGCAAGGTCGTCCACGACAAGAAGGTGTTTGGCGGTGTGATGTCGCGTGAACATGTCGCCGCGGTGCGATGCCGCTATGAAGATGAACGACGGTGCGATGCTGTCACTCGGGTCGGTGTGATGCCGACGACGGTGGTGCGATGCCACCGTCATCGCGGAGAGTTGGTGAGAAGCCAACAAACGTTGCAGCGTGATGCTGCGACGACGTGTTGACCGTTGCCGCGATGGCGTGGTCGACACCATGATGGTGATGTCAAGTTCGGCGCGGCGATGGCATCGTCTACGACAAGGTGCGCGTGATCGGCGCTGCGAAGGTGTCATCCATGAAAAATTTGGTGAGTCATCAAGTCAAGATTAGGAGGGAAAATGTTGGAAATAATCTTGACATGTGGCTTGTGCACGTGCATGTGTGCACAACGTGTGAGTATGGACCGGTCAATGCATGTGTGCATGGCTGAGTAGTATAGGTAGTTCGTGCATGCTTGAGTCAGTCGTTGGCTGCATGCATGGGTTAGTTAGTGGGCTAGCTAAAATGTTGGTTACTTGGTAGCGTGGACTGGTTGAGTGGTGGCCGGTTCGCCTAGTGATCCGCATCATGGAGTGATTCTAGGAGCTGGATGTAGTGGCGTGACTTGATGGCATGACTGCCTCAGTACTTGTATATATTTGTACTGCGTTGGCTTAATGAAATAGAGGAGGAGGCCGTGAGGGCGGAGCACCAAAGATGTAGCCAAAGTATTCATCAAGGAGAGAGCGCCTCGGCAAAGCTAGAGGCTGGACTTCTCCTTGGTGAAGTGTGTGTTCATGTGATTTTCTTCCTGGTGTGTCCTTGTGTTCTTGAGAGAGAAAAGAGAGAAACTCAAGAGAGAGTTGAGAGGAGAGGTAGAAGAAGCTGCGCTGCATGGAGGCGGCGCCAACAATTTGTATCAGAGCCTTGTCGATCCGTGGCTGCGACGGCGGCGGCGACGACGCCACAGACTCCGTGCGAGGTGGAGGACGGCGGCGCGAGGTGAAGGCCGACGGCAGCGCGATGCCGCTGCTGGCCGGTTGCGGTCTGATGCCACAAGATGGAAACGACGTGGTGATGAGAGTCGTGAAGGCATCGTCCGCGTCAAGAGGAAGCCGCTGCGTGCGGCACGACGCTGTGGTGACCGACGCTGCGATGGCGTCATCCACGGCAAGGTTGTCCACGACAAGAATGTGTTTGGCGGTGTGATGTCATGCGAACATGTCGCCGCGGTGCGATGCCGCTATGAAGATGAACGACGGTGCGATGCTGTCACTCGGGTCGGTGTGATGCCATCGGCGGTGGTGCGATGCCACCGTCATCGTGGAGAGTTGGTCAGAAGCCAACAAACGTTGCAGCGTGATGCTGCGACGACGTGTTGACCGTTGCCACGATGGCGTGGTCGACACCATGATGGTGATGTCAAGTTCGGCGCGGCGATGGCATCGTCTACGACAAGGTGCGCATGATCGGCGCTGCGAAGGTGTCATCCATGAAAATTTTGGTGAGTCATCAAGTCAAGATTAGGAGGGAAAATGTTGGAAATAATCTTGACATGTGGCTTGTGCACGTGCATGTGTGCACAACGTGTGAGTATGGACCGGTCAATGCATGTGTGCATGGCTGAGTAGTATAGGTAGTTCGTGCATGCTTGAGTCAGTCGTTGGCTGCATGCATGGGTTAGTTAGTGGGCTAGCTAAAATGTTGGTTACTTGGTAGCGTGGACTGGTTGAGTGGTGGCCGGTTCGCCTAGTGATCCGCATCATGGAGTGATTCTAGGAGCTGGATGTAGTGGCGTGAGTTGATGGCATGACTGCCTCAGTACTTGTATATATTTGTACTGCGTTGGCTTAATGAAATAGAGGAGGAGGCCGTGAGGGCGGAGCACCAAAGATGTAGCCAAAGTATTCATCAAGGAGAGAGCGCCTTGGCAAAGCTAGAGGCTAGACTTCTCCTTGGTGAAGTGTGTGTTCATGTGATTTTCTTCCTGGTGTGTCCTTGTGTTCTTGAGAGAGAAAAGAGAGAAACTCAAGAGAGAGTTGAGAGGAGAGGTAGAAGAAGCTGCGCTGCAAGGAGGCAGCGCCAACAATTGGTATCAGAGCCTTGTCGATCCGTGGCGGCGACGGCGGCGGCGACGACGCCGCAGACTCCGTGCGAGGTGGAGGACGGCGGCGCGAGGTGAAGGCCGACGGCAGCGCGATGCCGCTGGTGGCCGGTTGCGGTGCGATGCCGCAAGATGGAGACGACGTGGTGATAGGAGTCGTGAAGGCATCGTCCGCGTCAAGAGGAAGCCGCTACGTGCGGCACAACGCTGTGGTGACCGACGCTGAGATGGCGTCATCCACGGCAAGGTCGTCCATGACAAGAAGGTGTTTGGCGGTGTGATGTCGCGCGAACATGTCGCCGAGGTGCGATGCCGCTATGAAGATGAACGACGGTGCGATGCTGTCACTCGGGACGGTGTGATGCCGACGGCGGTGGTGCGATGCCACCGTCATCGTGGAGAGTTGGTGAGAAGCCAACAAACGTTGCAGCGTGATGCTGCGACGACGTGTTGACCATTGCCGCGATGGCGTGGTCGACACCATGTTGGTGATGTCAAGTTCGGCGCGGCGATGGCATCGTCTACGACAAGGTGCTTGTGATCGGCGCTGCGAAGGTGTCATCCATGAAAAATTTGGTGAGTCATCAAGTCAAGATTAGGAGAAAAAATGTTGGAAATAATCTTGACATGTGGCTTGTGCACGTGCATGTGTGCACAACGTGTGAGTATGGACCGGTCAATGCATGTGTGCATGGCTGAGTAGTATAGGTAGTTCGTGCATGCTGGAGTCAGTCGTTGGCTGCATGCATGGGTTAGTTAGTGGGCTAGTTAAAATGTTGGTTACTTGGTAGCGTGGACTGGTTGAGTGGTGGCCGGTTCGCCTAGTGATCCGCATCATGGAGTGATTCTAGGAGGTGGATGTAGTGGCGTGAGTTGATGGCATGACTGCCTCAGTACTTGTATATATTTGTACTGCGTTGGCTTAAAGAAATAGAGGAGGAGGCCGTGAGGGCGGAGCACCAAAGATGTAGCCAAAGTATTCATCAAGGAGAGAGCGCCTCGGCAAAGCTAGAGGCTGGACTTCTCCTTGGTGAAGTGTGTGTTCATGTGATTTTCTTCCTGGTGTGTCCTTGTGTTCTTGAGAGAGAAAAGAGAGAAACTCAAGAGAGAGTTGAGAGGAGAGGTAGAAGAAGCTGCGCTGCATGGAGGCGGCGCCAACAATTTGTATCAGAGCCTTGTCGATCCGTGGCGGCGACGGCGGCGGCGACGACGCCACAGACTCCGTGCGAGGTGGAGGACGGCGGCGCGAGGTGAAGGCCGACGGCAGCGCGATGCCGCTGCTGGCCGGTTGCGGTCTGATGCCGCAAGATGGAAACGACGTGGTGATGAGAGTCGTGAAGGCATCGTCCGCGTCAATAGGAAGCCGCTGCGTGCGGCACGACGCTGTGGTGACCGACGCTGCGATGGCGTCATCCACGGCAAGGTCGTCCACGACAAGAAGGTGTTTGGCGGTGTGATGTCGCGCGAACATGTCGCCGCGGTGCGATGCCGCTATGAAGATGAACGACGGTGCGATGCTGTCACTCGGGTCAGTGTGTTGCCGTCGGCGGTGGTGCGATGCCACCGTCATCGTGGAGAGTTGGTGAGAAGCCAACAAACGTTGCAGCGTGATGCTGCGACGACGTGTTGACCGTTGCCACGATGGCGTGGTCGACACCATGATGGTGATGTCAAGTTCGGCGCGGCGATGGCATCGCCTACGACAAGGTGCGCGTGATCGGCGCTGCGAAGGTGTCATCCATGAAAAATTTGGTGAGTCATCAAGTCAAGATTAGGAGGGAAAATGTTGGAAATAATCTTGACATGTGGCTTGTGCACGTGCATGTGTGCACAACGTGTGAGTATGGACCGGTCAATGCATGTGTGCATGGCTGAGTAGTATAGGTAGTTCGTGCATGCTTGAGTCATTCGTTGGCTGCATGCATGGGTTAGTTAGTGGGCTAGCTAAAATATTGGTTACTTGGTAGCGTGGACTGGTTGAGTGGTGGTCGGTTCGCCTAGTGATCCGCATCATGGAGTGATTCTAGGAGCTGGATGTAGTGGCGTGAGTTGATGGCATGACTGCCTCGGTACTTGTATATATTTGTACTGCGTTGGCTTAATGAAATAGAGGAGGAGGCCGTGAGGGCGGAGCACCAAAGATGTAGCTAAAGTATTCATCAAGGAGAGAGCGCCTCGGCAAAGCTAGAGGCTAGACTTCTCCTTGGTGAAGTGTGTGTTCATGTGATTTTCTTCCTGGTGTGTCCTTGTGTTCTTGAGAGAGAAAAGAGAGAAACTCAAGAGAGAGTTGAGAGGAGAGGTAGAAGAAGCTGCGCTGCAAGGAGGCAGCGCCAACAATTGGTATCAGAGCCTTGTCGATCCGTGGCGGCGACGGTGGCGGCGACGACGCCGCAGACTCCGTGCGAGGTGGAAGACGGCGGCGCGAGGTGAAGGCCGACGGCAGCGCGATGCCGCTGGTGGCCGGTTGCGGTGCGATGCCGCAAGATGGAGACGACGTGGTGATGGGAGTCGTGAAGGCATCGTCCGCGTCAAGAGGAAGCCGCTGCGTGCGGCACAACGCTGTGGTGACCGACGCTGAGATGGCGTCATCCACGGCAAGGTCGTCCATGACAAGAAGGTGTTTGGCGGTGTGATGTCGCGCGAACATGTCGTCGAGGTGCGATGCCGCTATGAAGATGAACGACGGTGCGATGCTGTCACTCGGGAAGGGTGTGATGCCGACGGCGGTGGTGCGATGCCACCGTCATCGTGGAGAGTTGGTGAGAAACCAACAAACATTGCAGCGTGATGCTGCGACGGCGTGTTGACCGTTGCCACGATGGCGTGGTCGACACCATGTTGGTGATGTCAAGTTCGGCGTGGCGATGGCATCGTCTACGACAAGGTGCTTGTGATCGGCGCTGCGAAGGTGTCATCCATGAAAAATTTGGTGAGCCATCAAGTCAAGATTAGGATGGAAAATGTTGGAAATAATCTTGACATGTGGCTTGTGCACGTGCATGTGTGCACAACGTGTGAGTATGGACCGGTCAATGCATGTGTGCATGGCTGAGTAGTATAGGTAGTTCGTGCATGCTGGAGTCAGTCGTTGGCTGCATGCATGGGTTAGTTAGTGGGCTTGCTAAAATGTTGGTTACTTCGTAGCGTGGACTGGTTGAGTGGTGGCCGGTTCGCCTAGTGATCCGCATCATGGAGTGATTCTAGGAGGTGGATGTAGTGGCGTGAGTTGATGGCATGACTGCCTCAGTACTTGTATATATTTGTACTGCGTTGGCTTAAAGAAATAGAGGAGGAGGCCGTGAGGGCGGAGCACCAAAGATGTAGCCAAAGTATTCATCAAGGAGAGAGCGCCTCGGCAAAGCTAGAGGCTGGACTTCTCCTTGGTGAAGTGTGTGTTCATGTGATTTTCTTCCTGGTGTGTCCTTGTGTTCTTGAGAGAGAAAAGAGAGAAACTCAAGAGAGAGTTGAGAGGAGAGGTAGAAGAAGCTGCGCTGCATGGAGGCGGCGCCAACAATTTGTATCAGAGCCTTGTCGATTCGTGGCGGCGACGGCGGCGGCGACGACGCCACAGACTCCGTGCGAGGTGGAGGACGGCGGCGCGAGGTGAAGGCCGACGGCAGCGCGATGCCGCTGCTGGCCGGTTGCGGTCTGATGCCGCAAGATGGAAACGACGTGGTGATGAGAGTCGTGAAGGCATCGTCCGCGTCAAGAGGAAGCCGCTGCGTGCGGCACGACGCTGTGGTGACCGACGCTGCGATGGCGTCATCCACGGCAAGGTCGTCCACGACAAGAAGGTGTTTGGCGGTGTGATGTCGCGCGAACATGTCGCCGCGGTGCGATGCCGCTATGAAGATGAACGACGGTGCGATGCTGTCACTCGGGTCAGTGTGTTGCCGTCGGCATTGGTGCGATGCCACCGTCATCGTGGAGAGTTGGTGAGAAGCCAACAAACGTTGCAGCGTGATGCTGCGACGACGTGTTGACCGTTGCCACGATGGCGTGGTCGACACCATGATGGTGATGTCAAGTTCGGCGCGGCGATGGCATCGTCTACGACAAGGTGCGCGTGATCGGCGCTGCGAAGGTGTCATCCATGAAAAATTTGGTGAGTCATCAAGTCAAGATTAGGAGGGAAAATGTTGGAAATAATCTTGACATGTGGCTTGTGCACGTGCATGTGTGCACAACGTGTGAGTATGGACCGGTCAATGCATGTGTGCATGGCTGAGTAGTATAGGTAGTTCGTGCATGCTTGAGTCAGTCGTTGGCTGCATGCATGGGTTAGTTAGTGGGCTAGCTAAAATGTTGGTTACTTGGTAGCGTGGACTGGTTGAGTGGTGGTCGGTTCGCCTAGTGATCCGCATCATGGAGTGATTCTAGGAGCTGGATGTAGTGGCGTGAGTTGATGGCATGACTGCCTCGGTACTTGTATATATTTGTACTGCGTTGGCTTAATGAAATAGAGGAGGAGGCCGTGAGGGCGGAGCACCAAAGATGTAGCTAAAGTATTCATCAAGGAGAGAGCGCCTCGGCAAAGCAAGAGGCTCGACTTCTCCTTGGTGAAGTGTGTGTTCATGTGATTTTCTTCCTGGTGTGTCCTTGTGTTCTTGAGAGAGAAAAGAGAGAAACTCAAGAGAGAGTTGAGAGCAGAGGTAGAAGAAGCTGCGCTGCAAGGAGGCAGCGCCAACAATTGGTATCAGAGCCTTGTCGATCCGTGGCGGCGACGGCGGCGGCGACGACTCCGCAGACTCCGTGCGAGGTGGAGGACGGCGGCGCGAGGTGAAGGCCGACGGCAGCGCGATGCCGCTGGTGGCCGGTTGCGGTGCGATGCCGCAAGATGGAGACGACGTGGTGATGGGAGTCGTGAAGGCATCGTCCGCGTCAAGAGGAAGCCGCTGCGTGCGGCACAACGCTGTGGTGACCAACGCTGAGATGGCGTCATCCACGGCAAGGTCGTCCATGACAAGAAGGTGTTTGGCGGTGTGATGTCGCGCGAACATGTCGCCGAGGTGCGATGCCGCTATGAAGATGAACGAAGGTGCGATGCTGTCACTCGGGACGGTGTGATGCCGACGGCGGTGGTGCGATGCCACCGTCATCGTGGAGAGTTGGTGAGAAGCCAACAAACGTTGCAGCGTGATGCTGCGACGACGTGTTGACCGTTGCCGCGATGGCGTGGTCGACACCATGTTGGTGATGTCAAGTTCGGCGCGGCGATGCCATCGTCTACGACAAGGTGCTGGTGATCGGCGCTGCGAAGGTGTCATCCATGAAAAATTTGGTGAGTCATCAAGTCAAGATTAGGAGGGAAAATGTTGGAAATAATCTTGACATGTGGCTTGTGCACGTGCATGTGTGCACAACGTGTGAGTATGGACCGGTCAATGCATGTGTGCATGGCTGAGTAGTATAGGTAGTTCGTGCATGCTGGAGTCAGTCGTTGGCTGCATGCATGGGTTAGTTAGTGGGCTAGCTAAAATGTTGGTTACTTGGTAGCGTGGACTGGTTGAGTGGTGGCCAGTTCGCCTAGTGATCCGCATCATGGAGTGATTCTAGGAGGTCGATGTAGTGGCGTGAGTTGATGGCATGACTGCCTCAGTACTTGTATATATTTGTACTGCGTTGGCTTAATGAAATAGAGGAGGAGGCCGTGAGGGCGGAGCACCAAAGATGTAGCCAAAGTATTCATCAAGGAGAGAGCGCCTCGGCAAAGCTAGAGGCTGGACTTCTCCTTGGTGAAGTGTGTGTTCATGTGATTTTCGTCCTGGTGTGTCCTTGTGTTCTTGAGAGAGAAAAGAGAGAAACTCAAGAGAGAGTTGAGAGGAGAGGTAGAAGAAGCTGCGCTGCAAGGAGGCGGCGCCAACAATTGGTATCAGAGCCTTGTCGATCCGTGGCGGCGACGGCGGCGGCGACGACGCCACAGACTCCGTGCGAGGTGGAGGACGGCGGCGCGAGGTGAAGGCCGACGGCAGTGCGATGCCGCTGGTGGCCGGTTGCGGTCTGATGCCGCAAGATGGAAACGACGTGGTGATGAGAGTCGTGAAGGCATCGTCCGCGTCAAGAGGAAGCCGCTGCGTGCGGCACGACGCTGTGGTGACCGACGCTGCGATGGCGTTATCCACGGCAAGGTCATCCACGACAAGAAGGTGTTTGGCGGTGTGATGTCGCGCGAACATGTCGCCGCGGTGCGATGCCGCTATGAAGATGAACGACGGTGCGATGCTGTCACTCGGGTCAGTGTGATGCCGACGGCGGTGGTGCGATGCCACCGTCATCGTGGAGAGTTGGTGAGAAGCCAACAAACGTTGCAGCGTGATGCTGCGACGACGTGTTGACCGTTGCCGCGATGGCGTGGTCGACACCATGATGGTGATGTCAAGTTCGGCGCGGCGGTGGCATCGTCTACGACAAGGTGCGCGTGATCGGCGCTGCGAAGGTGTCATCCATGAAAAATTTCGTGAGTCATCAAGTCAAGATTAGGAGGGAAAATATTGGAAATAATCCTGACATGTGGCTTGTGCACGTGCATGTGTGCACAACGTGTGAGTATGGACCGGTCAATGCATGTGTGCATGGCTGAGTAGTATAGGTAGTTCGTGCATGCTTGATTCAGTCGTTGGCTGCATGCATGGGTTAGTTAGTGGGCTAGCTAAAATGTTGGTTACTTGGTAGCGTGGACTGGTTGAGTGGTGGCCGGTTCGCCTAGTGATCCGCCTCATGGAGTGATTCTAGGAGGTGGATGTAGTGGCGTGAGTTGATGGCATGACTGCCTCAGTACTTGTATATATTTGTACTGCGTTGGCTTAATGAAATAGAGGAGGAGGCCGTGAGGACGGAGCACCAAAGATGTAGCCAAAGTATTCATCAAGGAGAGAGCGCCTCGGCAAAGCTAGAGGCTGGACTTCTCCTTGGTGAAGTGTGTGTTCATGTGATTTTCTTCCTGGTGTGTCCTTGTGTTCTTGAGAGAGAAAAGAGAGAAACTCAAGAGAGAGTTGAGAGGAGAGGTAGAAGAAGCGGCGCTGCAAGGAGGCGGCGCCAACAATTGGTATCAGAGCCTTGTCGATCCGTGACGGTGACGGCGGCGGCGATGACGCCGCAGACTCCGTGCGAGCTGGAGGACGGCGGCGCGAGGTGAAGGCCGACGGCAGCGCGATGCCGCTGGTGGCCGGTTGCGGTGCGATGCCGCAATAAGGAGACGACGTGGTGATGGGAGTCGTGAAGGCATCGTCCGCGTCAAGAGGAAGCCGCTAAGTGCGGCACGACGTTGTGGTGACCGATGCTGCGATGGCGTCATCCACGGCAAGGTCGTCCACGACAAGAAGGTGTTTGGCGGTGTGATGTCGCGCGAACATGTCGCCGTGGTGCGATGCCGCTATGAAGATGAACGACGGTGCGATGCTGTCACTCGGGTCGGTGTGATGCCGACGGCGGTGATGCGATGCTACCGTCATCGTGGAGAGTTGGTGAGAAGCCAACAAACGTTGCAGCGTGATGCTGCGACGACGTGTTGACCGTTGCCGCGATGGCGTGGTCGATGCCATGATGGTGATGTCAAGTTCGGCGCGGTGATGGTGTCATCTACGACAAGGTGCGCATGATCGGCGCTGCGAAGGTGTCATCCATGAAAATTTTGGTGAGGCATCAAGTCAAGATTAGGAGGGAAAATGTTGGAAATAATCTTGACATGTGGCTTGTGCACGTGCATGTGTGCACAACGTGTGAGTATGGGCCGGTCAATGCATGTGTGCATGGCTGAGTAGTATAGGTAGTTCGTGCATGCTTGAGTCGGTCGTTGGCTGCATGCATGGGTTAGTTAGTGGGCTAGCTAAAATGTTGGTTACTTGATAGCGTGGACTGGTTGAGTGGTGGCCGGTTCGCCTAGTGATCCGCATCATGGAGTGATTCTAGGAGGTGGATGTAGTGGCGTGAGTTGATGGCATGACTGCCTCAGTACTTGTATATATTTGTATTGCGTTGGCTTAATGAAATAGAGGAAGAACCCGAGAGGGCTGGGCAAAACCAATGTAGCGTTTGTGTACCAAGGAGGAGAGCTCTAGCAAAGCTGGTGCTGGTTTCTTCCTTGGCGTGTGCGTGTGTTGTGTCCTTGTCCTGTGTGTTCTTGTGAGAAACCATAGTAGAGAGAAGAGAGAGCTGTGAGAGGCAGCTCGAGGTAGAAGAAGAGCGGCGCTGCGAGGAGGCGGCGCCAACAATCGGGGGGGGGGGGGGGGGTGCTATTATTTTCAATTCATGTAGAAGCTTGTGTTACTAAACGAACGCACTGGAAGCAGAATTGTTGGCCATCAAAGAGGGTTTGTCGCTCGCATTGCAGTGGAATAATCTTCCTATCAAAATCGAGACCGACTGCCTTGAAGCTACAAATATGGTGAGGAATGAAGGTCTTGATAGATCTCGGTATGGTTTTTTGGTGCGTGAGATTAAATCGCTCATGGCACTCCGAAATAGTTGTATTGCTCATGTTCGACGAAACAACAACATTGTGAGTCATACTTTAGCTCAGTATGGTAGAACTAGTGGCCGTATTGCTGTTTGGCTAGGTTCAGGCCTGATGGCATTGTCGAACTTTGTAACTCTGATAGTAGCTTGGCTACGTGAGTAATACAAGCCTTTTCCTGCACACAAAAAAAAAAGATCCACCCCGAGGTGAACTGTGAACACCGAACAGGCAGTGGATCGTGGCGTGCACAGTAAAATATTCACTTTCCTCTCCTCTCTGTCTCTCACTGCTCCTCCTTCCACCACCCTGGTTTGCCCCCTTCCGCCTATTGTGCTCATGGACTGGGCGCATCGGGGCACTGGGCTTGAGGTAGGGTACTGTCCCCTTCTCTCCATCCTAATGCAGATTTGTTTTGTTATTTGGTGCTTAATTTGCCTGGTGTTGGTGACGAAACAAGGGAGAAGTAAATCATTATCTTCATTCGATCCAGTATGTGGCGGATCTGTTAACTTTTGGTGGAGGGAGAAGCAATAGCAAGCAGGTCCGCCCTCGCTAACAGCTCAGGCTACACGCACAGGTACTGTACCTATCTTCTTCCCCAAACCATCGCGGTCAGCGAGCCCGAGTATCTCTGACCTAGGTAGCATAAGATAGATTTGCGGGAGCACAAGTCAACCCTGTACCTGCATAAGAACTAGAATTGACCATCCAAACGTATTTACCATACCGTAATGTCGTCTACCCATAGCTAGTTG